>CM035141.1:73299932-73441567 GCA_020205605.1 Panax ginseng
TTAACGGTAAAACTTCCGCCGTTATTTTCATAAAAAATATTTTTTGTCGTTTTCTCGATCAAATGATAATTACGTTTGTGGGGTCCACCAATGATTGTCTTGTTATCTGAATATTCCTGTTAAAAGCGAATATTCCCAGACCAATCGAATATTATATAACAACTTGCGTACTTTGCAAAATTTATAAATATTACCTGACTATAACATTATATCAAATTCACTCCATAATATTCAAAAATGATATTTATAGAAAATTCATCTTTATTTATAAAAGTTGGGGTCTTACTGACCTCCCTTCTTATGAAATTTAGCCCTCGAAATTAGAATTGCGTACACGGTATGTCGAAGAGGTAAGGATACCTTGATTTCATTTGATTCTAACTCCCGAGTCATTTCCTCAACATCGTGGTTTCTCCACAAAACTTTGACTTGAGGTATAACCTTGGGCGTAGAATATGTTCCTTCTTATCAAGATTTGAACAGGAACCTCTTCATCGTCAAATCTTAACTATTTTTAATCGGTTTCTAACTTCGATAATGTGGTTGGGTCTTCCACATATTTACGTAACATGGATATGTGAAAAGCGTTATGAACACGAGACATACTTGGCGGTAAAAGCGAGTCTATAGGCCCGCAGTTCCTACTCGATCGAGGATTAAAAATGGGCGATGAATCGAGTTGAGCTTTCCTCTCTTTCCAAATCTAAGTAACTCCTTTCCATGGAGCAACACGTAACAACACATGATCTCTATATCCAATTCCGTCCTTTCGATGAAGATCGGCATAACTCTTTTATCGATCTTGTGAGGTTTTTATCGTTGTCGGATCGTTTGAATCTTTTAAAAGTAGTCATACGTACCAACTCACGGTCCCAACAACGTTGCTTCACCCACCTCATCCCGGCATCTTTGGAAGCGACACTTTCTTCCATCCTGGCGCCTCGAATGGAGCCATGCGATACTTGCTTGATAAGCTGTTGTTGTAGGAAAACTCCACGATGGTAAGAACTTGTCCCAACTTCCCTTGAAGTCGAGGACACGAGTCTTAATAGATCTTCAAGAGTTTGAATAGTCCTCTCCATTGTCCGTCGATCGAGAGGATGATATCTTAGAACTAAATCGTAAATCCGTGCCCATAGCTTTTTTTGCAAACTAACCCAAAATCTTGAAGTGAATCTTGGGTCTCGATCGAAACTATGGATCTTTGGCATACCATGCTGATCTTACAATCTCGTTTATGTACATCTGAGCAAGGCGTTCAAGTGTATAAGTTTCTCGTATCGGTAAGAAATGAAGCGGACTTGGTCGATCTATCAACAATGACCCAAATCGCATCTATGCCTTGAGAAACCTTGGGAAGACCGATACAAAATCCATGGTAATGTGCTCCCACTTCCATTACGGAATTTCAAGTGGTTCTGATGGACCTTTTGGTACTTGATGCTCGCCTTTGACTTCGTTGACAAGTTAGACACCTTGAGATAAACAGTGTTATCTCTCTCTTCATATTGCTCCACCAAAATGTATGGCGAAGATCATGATACATTTTGGTACTCCCAGATGGATTACAAGCGGTGTGTTGTGCGCCTCCATCATGATTTTATACTTTAAATCGAGGTTAGTTAGGAACACAAAGTGCAGGAGTTGACTCAAGTATTCCTTCTTCATCGATTCTTGCTTAGGCATAGCACCTTCTTGCACTTTCTTCCTCATACGCATCGACTCTCAGTGCATAGCTTGGCGACTTTAACTTTATCAATTAAAATCGGTTCTACTTTCGTATATTACGCCATCATCACATGGGTCCACAGAGTCTTTAACTCTATCTCCATCCTTTGCAAGTCACACAAAATGGGCCTTTGCGTTGACAATATCGCACTTTCGTACTTGCATATGATCTTACTACTCGATCGTCGGCTACCGTTCGCTTTTCGAGGATGGTATTGGATGGTATGATCATAATCTTTCAGCAGTTCAAGCCAGCGTCGTTGTCGCGTGTTGAGTTCCTTTTGAGTGAAGAAATATTTGAGGCTTTTATGATCGTAAAGATCTCCACTTTCTCCCCATACAAGTAATGCCTCCAAATCTTTAGTGCGAAGACAACATTTGCCACTCTAGATCATGAGTAGGATAATTCCTCTCATATTCTTTGAGTTGTCGTGAGGCATAAACTATGACTTTCCCATGTTGCATGAGAACACATCCTAACCCTTTGCAGAAGCATCCTTTGTAGATGACAAATCCCTCAAGAACAGATGGTATTGTCGAGCAGTCTTTGAAATGAGTCTCCTCTTGAGTTCTTGAAAACTCTTCTCACATTCCTCGCTCCAACCAAACTTTGTATCTTTTGAGTCGGTTGAGTTAGTGGAGTAGCGATTAGAAAAAACCCTTCTACGAATCTCAGATAATAACCCGATTAAGCGAAAAAGCTACGTGCTTGATCATTGATTTAGGTTGCTCCCGACTTTGAATAGCTTCAATCTTTCTTTGGGTCAGCGGATATTCCATGACTTGATACCACGTGCCCAAGGAATGCTACTTCCTCGAGCGAACTTCGCATTTCTTGAACTTGGCATAAAGCTTGTATTCACGAAGCTTTTGGAGTATCGACCTCAAGTGTTGCTCATGATCTTCACGGCTTTTGGAATAAATAAGGATGTCATCAATAAAGGCGACCACAAAGTGATCCAAATATTCCTTGAATACTCGGTTCATCATATCCATGAAGGCGGCGGGGCATTAGTCGATCAAAGGACATGACTAGGAATTCATAATGCCGTCTGGGGAGTTACGAAAGCGTCTTTGGAATGTCATCGGTTCTAATCTTCAATTGGTGATATCAGAGCGAAGATCAATCTTTGAAAAGAATTTGGCTCCTTGCAATTGGTCAAACGGGTCATCAATACGTGGCAATGGGTACCTATTTTTTGATGGTGACATGATTGACTCCAGATAATCAATACAAAATCGCATACTCCCATCTTTCTTCTTCCACGAATAGAAACGAGGAGCACCCCAAGAGGAAATACTAGGGCGAATAAAGCGATGTCTAACAATTCCTGCGGTTGGGTCTTTAACTCACGAAGTTCAATAGGAGCCATTCGATATGGGGCTTTGGAAATGGGTTTTGTCTGCAGGGTTCAAGTCGATACAAAATTCAATTTCACGCTCTCTGGGGGTAGGCGAAGTTCTTGAGGGAATCGTCGGGAAATTCATTAACAATAGAAATATCATTCAAAAGCGGCGTATTTTTGTTTAGATCAAGTGACATGAGCTAAGAAAGCTTGACATCCATTTTTCAATAAGCGAATAGCTTTATGGCTTGAGATGACGATGATTGATTTTAATGGTTTGGTTGCTTGAATTAGCATAATAGGTTGGTTAGGAATATGAAAGCTAACAACCTTACGAAAATAATCAATTTTGCATGATGAGTAGTTAACCATCAATCCTAGAATCACATCAAATGCAAGTATTTTCAATGAAATAAGATCGACGGGTAATGTGAAGTCTGCCAATTTGAACCAAACAAGACTTATAAGCGATGGATGTAATGAAGGTTTCTCCCAGCGGAGTTTCACGAGATAAGTCGAAAGTCTAATTTCTCGGTCAAATTTAATCGTTGGCGCAAGTAGGAGAAATAAAAGAATGGGTAGAACCGGTATCAAATAAGGTATAGACTTATTAGAGTTTATGATAAGCTTACGTGATGACCTCGTTGGGTTCCTTGATTTTTACGGGAGGTCACGACAAATGCTCTCCCTTGCCTTCTGGGCTTTGACTTTTACGGGAATGACCTTTGGTGCCTCCATCCTAGCTGAACTTGTCTTGATGAGCGACAAAATCGGGCTAGGTGACCTTCTCTTCCACAATTATAACATGCTTTGGATGGCATCGCGCGGTTTGGTGATGTGTCCCTCCCCTCGCATTTGAAGCATATGATAGGTGGTCGTTCTCCTTCCTTAACAACGGTTCTTTGGTCTTGGCGTCTTTCCATCATTGTTGAATCTCCTTTTCTTGAAATGTCCATTTTTTTTGTCTTGGCCATGATTACCACCAAAGTGGTTACCATTTACGGCATGTTGATTCCCTCCACGTTTGTTGTCACCGCTTTGATGGTGATACCCTTTGGTATTTTCATTTTTGTTGTTTTTGCTTTCTCTTGGTTGCGTTGACTCGTTATCGCGCTCCAATAAGCGAGCCCTATTTACAACATCGAGTACAAACCACGGTTTATGAAAATAAGATATTGGCGTATCTCGGGTTTCAAACCTCTTAAAAACATTAGCGTCATTCTCTCCTCATTATCGACCAAATGGGATGCTGGCCAAGGGATAACTCATAAATTTAGCCTCGTATTGCGACACGGTCATATTATTTTTTTTCGAACTTGATAAACTCCACCTCTTTCATGTGCCGAATACTCTCGGGAAAGTACTTGTCGTTGAATAGCTCTTGGAACTTCTCCCAAGACATCTTGAGTCGTCGAGTTTGAGTCGTTTTACAGATTCCCACCGATGTCTGCCTCTTCACCATAACATGAAGGTGGCGAAGGGAACCTTTTGCTCCTCGGAGCATCCCAAGACATCAAATATCTTGGTGATCTGCTTTATCCATGCTTCCGCCTTAAGTGGTTTTGGCTCTCCAATAAACTCAAATTGGTCCCGGCTCCTTGAAGCTGTTTAGCGGTGGCCGTCAAGGAGAGTTTCGATGTTTCCACCTACATTTTGGATAGGAGCAACTCTCTTTTTTGATGTTGCATGAATTGCATAAAGCCTCTGAACAATCCATCATTCATCATTTGGTCGGTGTTGTTGTTTGCATGAGGATTATCGCCTTCTGATGCACATTATCACGATTATTGATATGTGGAGACTCAGCGGTCTCTTGTGCTCCATTGCTATTCTCAACATTCTCGGATGTCATTTTGAATCTTGCCACAAAACAAGGGTTAATTAACATATAACATATTATCCTATACTTTGACCAGCCAATTAAATACCAAATAAACTTAGGTAGGTCATATACTAGCGAAGAATTCCCGTCTCTCCCTCCTAGTTCTAGTCTCACATCTTAGCCGGGGATCATATCCTAAGCTTTGATACCAAGCTGTGGCCCCCCAAAATTAGGTATACATCACCCATCTTGAGTGCATGAATACATGAGTACAAAATTCAAATACAACTTAATACAATGATGTTAATGTACAATCTGACAAAACATAAAGCTGTGAGTTTGAATACAAATATTGTCTACTAGAGTATATACAAACTCAAAATAGAGTCCTCATTACAATTATTATCACACTATTTTTCACGAATAGTGAGGACTACTAATGCTACCATCTAGGACCATCACTCCATTCCCAGGCTAGTCCCGGCTATATTCTCATTTCAAGAAAACGGTGAAAAGAAGGGGTGAGCTCAACTAGCCCGATAAGAAATATTATGACTAAGATAATGCGAGAATAAATTATCATTAGCCTTAAATGAGTGTTAAAGCGATAAAATATAACAAACATCAAGTTTAAGCTGCGGCGAAAAAAAAGCGATCCATTAAAAGAGTCAGTAGAGAATAAAATCTACTATCTTTTATGATTTAAAGGTTTTTCATCACTTTTATCGTTTGGGACTCGACAATAAATAATCCACATCATCGAATCACCCACACTTTTCTGACGAGGATATTCTTTAGTATCCGACCACAATTATCCATGCACTACTGGGCGAGAATATTTGTGTATTCATTAATGGTCATGATCATGCCAACAAGCATCCATCGATACTCTACGGGCCAATGAGGACTTTTACCACATCATTTGTAACATTACGGTCATGATTACATAGAATAATCCACAGTCATAATCATACCAAGTCCATCCCCATGCACTCTGAGGCCACGAGATGACTTTCAAAAAAATATAAACATGAGGATGATGACAATGATATAAAATTCATATAAAACAAGTTCAAGAATTAATTTATCCGAGAGACTAATAACGTCCAAATTGTCGACATGATCTTTGCTTTGTAGAGTAAAATTCAAGAATGCTCGGAAGAATATTTCCATGAAAAGATCTTTGGATGAAGCGCAAATATCGAGGATATTCCACTAATTTCATGGAGTATAGAAGTCAAAACTTTAACCAATTTGAGTATAATAAAGAATGGAATAACAAAAGAAATCACCGTGCATGCGGTACTTGGCATAGAGCGAGTTATTCAACGAGAATACTAAATAACGGAACGGTCGTCGGCGAAAATTACATGCAAAGCGGGATGTTCAACGAGAATAATAAAGAATGGAATAACAACAAAAATCACCATGCATGCGGTGCTTGGCATAGAGCGAGGTTATTCAGCGAGAATACTAATAAGGGCGGAATCGGTCGGCGTAAAAAAATGCCTGAGACGAGGATATTCAAGCGAAATAATAATAAAAAAGAGCGGAACCGGTCGGCGTAAAAGCGCGAGAACAAGGATATTCCAACGAGAATAATAAAAGGCGAAATCGGTCCGGCGTAAAAGCCTGCATGAGCAGGATATTCAACGAGAATAATAAAGAATGGAATAATAGAAGAATGTCACCAAGTATAGGGTAGCCAGCGTATCTGAGTTATTCAACGAATAATAAAGAATGGAATAACATAAGTTCTCTTCATGAATACAAAGAATAACACCCCCTTACGAGTACAACAAATAATATTCCTACCTTAAGAAGAAAGTCTTGGATATATAAGTAGTGAAGTGAAGTAGCGAGAATACTTTCTTCTTTCTCTCTATAGTTTATCTCTCTAGAGTTTGATTGAATTAAGTAAGAAAATAATGAAGGAATGAGCTTATTTTATAGAAAAATGGTACATGCATAGTAACTAACTCATGAGCGGTCCAGATTGATTTACTTTAATCGGACGGTCCATATTTAAAAGCAAAATCTTTTAAATAAAATATAATATATTCTATTTATAATCTAATAAAATGAATAACTTTATAAAAGATTTTACTATGCAAACACTATCTGAGCACTATATCTGAAACACTATGCATAATAAAATATAATATATTCTAATTATTGTCTAATAAAATAGATAACTTTATAAAAGTATTACATTTTATATAAAAAAATTTACTATATGAAAACACTATGCTGAACACTATGCAACACTATACATAATAGAATATAATATATTACATTTATAGAATAACTTTATAAAAGTATTACATTTTATATAAAAAGATTTTACGTATTATTACATTAATAATACCAACAAAAGCTGAGTGACTTATCACGTAAGCATCGATAATTAATACTGGTGTACTCTTATACTGCAACCACAGCGTATTCTTTGTACTTTTAACCAATGTTCAGCAGATTAACGGTAAAACTTCCCCATAGTTATTTTCATAAAAATATTTTGTCGTTTTCTCGATCAAAATGATAATAATTTCCGTTTATGGGGTCCACCATGATTGTCTTGGTTATCGAATATTCCTGTTAAAAGCGAATATTCCCAGAGCCAATCGAATATTATATAACAACTTGCGTACTTTGCAAAATTTATAAATATTACCCACAACTATAACATTATATCAATTTCACTCCATAATATTCAAAAATAATATTTATAGAAAATTCATCTTTATTCAAAAGTTGGGGTTTCCAAAAGACATGACTAGGAACTCATAATGCCCGTATTCAAGTTCAAGGCGCTTTTAGTATATCCCGCTTTTAACCTTCACCGATGATATCCGTAATCTAAGATCATCTTTGAAAAGAATTGCTTCCTCGCAACCGTCAAACAGTGTCATCAATACGAGGTAGCGGATACCTATTCTTGATAGCTTATACATGGTTTAATTCCTGTGAATCGATACAAAGTTGCATACCCCGCCTTTTCTTCTTTACAAATAAAACAGAGCACCCCAAGGAGATGTACTAGGACTTAATAAAATTGATGTCCAATAACTCCCCGTAGTTGGACCTTTAACTCTTGAAGTTCAATAGAGCCATTTGATATGGGGTTTTAGAAATGGGCTTGTACCAAAAGTTCAAGATCAATAAAGAATTCAACTTCATGTTCCGGGGTAGACCGGAAGTTCTTCAGAAATGCGCCAGAAAGTCAATAACAATGGGTGAATATTATTCAAATATGACGGTTCTTTATTCAAATTCATAACATGGGCTAAGAAAGTCGACATCCATTTTTTAATAAACGAATGGCTTTTATGGCTTGATATAACAAAGTGATTGATTTTAATGGCTTAGTTGTTTGAATTCACTCAATAGGTCAAGTTAGAATATGAAAACTAACAACCTTACGTAAACAATCAATTTTGGCATGATGAGTAGTTAACCAATCAATCCCTCAAAATCACATCAAAAGCAAGTATCTTTAAAGAGATAAGGTCAATGGTAATGTGATAGTGCCAATCTTGGGTCAAACAAGATTTATAAACAAAGGATGTGATGAAAGTTTCTCCTAACTGAGTCTCCACAGATAATCAAAGTCTAATTTCTCCGTGAGTCAAGTTTAAACGCTGATAGCACAAGCTGTGAGAAATAAATGAATAGGTAGCACCCTGTGATTCAGTAAGGTATAAACTTCGATGAATTTATGATTACCTTACCCGTGATCACCTCGCTGGGTTCCTCAGATGTCTGGAGACCCTGATTTTATGAATAAAGATTTAATTTTCTCAAATAATTTTTTTAATATTATGGTGTGGATTTGATATAATGTTATAGCTTGTGGGTAGTATTTATAAATTTTGCAAAAGTATGCAAGTTGTTATATAATATTCGATTGGCTCTGGGAATATTTGTTTTATCAGGAATATTCGCATAACGGTAGACAATCATCGGTGGACCTCAAGAATCGAATTATTGCCTAATCGAGAAAACGACAAAAAATATTTTTATTAAAAAATAACGATGAAGTTTTACCATGCTAATAATGTCAACTACCTTTAGAAGTAAAAGTATAAGAATACGCGTGGTCGCATAAGAAGACACTACCAAGTGATTGATTATCGATGCTTACGTGATAAGTCACTCAGCTTTTGTTTTATTGGTATTATTAATGTAATAAAATGTAATACTTTTTATATAAAGTTATTCTATAAATGTAATATATTATATTTTATTACGATATAGTTCGATAAGGTTTCATGATAGTGTTTTGCATAGTAAAATCTTTTTATATAAAAACAAAATACTTTTTATAAAGTTATTTGTTTTATTTGACAATAATTAGAATATATTATATTTTATTATGCATAAGTGTTCAGATATAAGGTTTTGCATATAAAATCTTTTATATAAAATGTAAATCTTTTATAAAGTTATTCGCTTTATTAGATTATAAATAGAATATATTATATTTTATTTAAAAGATTTTGCTTTTAAATATGGACCGTCGATTAAAGTAAATCAATCTGGACCGCTCATGAGTTAGTTACTACGTAATTCATTTTCTATAAATAAGCTCATTCCTTCATTATTTCTTACTTAATTCATCGAAACTCTAGAGAGAGAAACTATAGAGAGAGTTCTTCTTCTATAATCTCGAGCGATTTCTTTAGAGTTTAAGAAAGCTTTGAGCGATAGAAGATAAGCTTTCTTCAAAGTATATATCCCTCACCCTACCCGGCTTAATACTCTTCTTTCAAAGGTAGGGGATATTATTTGTTGTACTCGTAGGGGGGTATTCTTTCTTTCTTATTCATGAAGAGAACTTCATATTCCATTCTTTATTATTCGCTGCTGAATAACTTGTATACGCCGGATACCCTATACTTGGTGAAATTCTTCCATATTCCATTCTTTATTATTATGTTGAATAACCTGGCTTTATGCTAAGTACCGCATACATGGTGAAATTCTTCTATTATTTCGTTTTATTATTCTTCGTTTAATATCCTCGTCTCGCGTATATTACGCCTTGACCGTTCCATTAATTATCCTCGCTGGAATAACTCGTCTGCAAGGCCTATCGATGGTGATTTCTCGTGATTCCATTATTCCATTCTTTATTATTCTGGTTTCATTAATATCCGCGTCTGCGTATGCTTACGCCGACCGGGTTCCATTATTTATTATTCTCGTTGGAATAACTCGTCATGTACAAATTATCGCATTTACGGTGAATCCTTATGTTATTCCATTCTTTATTATTCTCGTTGAATAACCTCGCCTACGTGGATTACCATATGCACGGTGAATGATCCTTCAGATTCATTCCTTATTAAATTATGGAAATGATCTCGTTTACGGGATTATCGCATTACGCGGTGAAAAATCCATTTGCGCTTTCATATATTATTATACTCAGTCAAGTTAAAGTTTTGACTTCTATACTTATGAAATTAGTGGAATATCCTCGATATTTGCGCTTCATCCAAAGATCTTTTCATGGAAATATTCTTCCGAGCATTCTTGAATTTTACTCACAAAGAAGTATCATGTCGATAATTGGACGTTATTAGTTCCTCGGATAAATTAATTTTTGAACTTGTTTTATTGAATTATTATGTCATTGTCATCATCCTCATGTTTATATTATGTTGAAAGTCATCTGTGGCCTCAGAAAGGTATGGGATGGACTCGGTATGATTATGACTGTGATTATTCTTGATAATCATGACCGTAATGTTACAAATGATGTGGAAAAAGTCCTCATCGGCCCGTAGTTCATCGATGGACGCTTTTTGGTATGATTATGGCTATGGATTCTTCGCCCAGAAGGGTGCAAAGATGAATTGTTTTATGGCATGATCAGACTGCTTGATGAAAACATGATTATTCGCCCGTGGGTGCATGGATAATTCGTGGTCGTGATACTAAAGAATATCCTCGGCCTCAGAAAGTGTGGATGATTCGATGATGTGGATTATTTATTGTCGAAGTCTCAAATGATAAAAGTGATGAAAAACTTTTAAATCATGTAAGATAGTAGATTTTATTCTCTACTGACTCTTCTAATGGATTACTTTGTTCATACCGCAGCTAAACTTGATGTTTGTTATATTGTATCGCTTAACACCGTTAAAGGCTAATGATAATTTATTCTCGCATTATCTTAGTCATAATATTTCATCGGGCTAGTTGAGCTCACCCTTTCTTTCACTGCTCTCTTCGTGAAATGAGAACGTAGTAAGGACTAGCTCAGAACCAGAGTGATGGTCCCAGAGGATAGCATTAGTAGTCCTCACTATTCTCGTGAAATAGTGTGTTAATAAATGTATTGAGGACTTATTTTGAGTTTTAATTCGCCTAGAAGACAATGTTTGTATTAAAACTCACAAACTTCATGTTTTGTATATTTAAGATTGTATTTGAATTCTGCATCATGTATCCGGGCGACTCAAGATGGGTGATGTATACCTATTTTGGGGGCGCCACAACTGGTATCAAAGCTTAGGATATGATCCTCGGCCGAGATGTGAGACAAGAACTAGGAGGGGAGAGACGGGAATTCTTCGCTAAGATGACCTACCTAAGTTTATTTGGTATTTAATTGGCTCACGTAATATAGGATAATATGTTATATGTCAATTAACCCTTGTTTTGTAAGCAAGATTTGAAAATGACATTCGAGAATGTTGAGAATAGCAATGGAGCACATGAGACTCATGGAGACACCTCTAATCACCAACCAAGATAATGTGATTAGAGATATCCATGGTGATTGAGGAATTAAAAGTTGCACTCAAGCTTGTCAGTCGCAAAGGTAGCAATCGAGAGTGAGAAGAAGATGAACCCGAGGAGGATTTATTAGAAGAACTTATTGATCAAAATGTAGAATTGCAAAATCGTATTCATGAGTTAGAAGAGCAGTCATAAGAACCAGAGGCTACGTGGAGCAAAGGAATGTAATAATTCAAAATTGTATTACCCGATGTGCGATAATTTAACAGAGCGCTTCAAGTAGTATACTGTATATTAAAGTCGAATCGAGAATTCAAATGTCAAGGAGCAAATGAAAGAAGAAACAACTCAACGAGTGAGAATGAAAAGATGCGGGTAAAAGCCACACGACGCTGCTGATATTGTGGAAAGAGAAGTCCGATCCAAGAAAGCTAAAATAGATGATATGTATTTCTTTTTTCGACAGAAATCGGGGAGAACCCATCATCGAAGTTTTGAATTACCCTATACATTGCACAACCCCAATTCGAGCATGGATCAAGGCTAATGATTCGATCATGGAGCAGAGTACGATGAAGCAAATGAGGGTGGAATATGCCCTATAGCGAAAAGTCAATTCCAAGGGTAATGACGACACCAAAGACCGGCCCCAAACAAGTCAAATTCTAGAGTTTAAGGAGAGCATTTTTCGTGATTTAGGTATCGAACGGTTATCACGGTTAGTTAATTATAAATTCTTGCAAAGTCTATACCTTATTCGATACCGGTTCTACCTATTCTTTTATCTCTTTGCTTGCGCCAACGCTTGAATTTAACTCCTGAGAAATTAGACTTTCGACTTATCGTTGAAACTTCGATAAGAGAAATCTTCGCTACATCCACTATTTATAAATCTTGTTCAAATCAACACTTTCACGCTACGCTATCGATCTTATCTCTTTGAAAATACTTGCCTTTGATGCAATTTTAGGAATCGATTGTTAACAACCCATCATGTTTTTTGTAAGGTTGTTAGCTTTCATATTTCTAACCAACCTCATATGCTAATTCAAGCAACCAAACCACTAAAGTCAATCATTGTCATATAAAGCCATAAGAAAGAGCCACTATTCTTTTGTTGTCGACTTCCTTGTGTGTAATGCACCGGCCACATTTTCTCGTAGGCGACGCCGTGAATGACGATGGCAAGTTGATAGTATCAATGTGACGACTATCCAAGTCTTCGATGAGAGTCAAATTTTTGAATGATATTTCTATTGTTAATAAATTTCCGACGATTCTTGAAGACTTCTAGCCTACCCCTAGAGAGCGTGAAATCGAATTTTGTATCAATTCAAAGACAAAACCCATTTCTAAAACCCTCAAATATTTTTTTCACCCAAAACGAATGTATAACGTACAAAAGACGCTGGCTCGAGTCGTTGAAGATTACGATCGTATCATTCAATATCATCGGGAAGTGCGAATATGGTAGCCGACGCCAAGAAGTGAGTAAGATCAGATTGTATGCGTTACAAGTGCGAATATACGAACCCACGGAAGATAACGAATATACGATTAGAATCGACTTTAATCGATAAAGTTAAAGTCGCTCAAGCTACACACCCTTGAAATATGAATGTGAAGAAGAAGGTTCAAGAGGGCGCTATTCTAGAAGCAAGAATCTACAAAGAGAGAAAATCTCAACCCTCGATTTAATCGCCCATTTGAAATCTCTCGATGAAGTAGGAACCGCGGCCTATGTACTCGCTTTTACCGCCAAGTATGTCAAGGTTTTCATAACATTTTAACGATCGACAAGTTACGAAATATGTGGACGATCCAACCACATTATTAAATTAGAACTAAACGATATAGCGTAAGATTTAACGATGAGGAGATACGTGTTAAAATCTTGATAAGAAAGATCGATTCAACACTCAAAGGTTATACCTCAAGATTTAGAATCTAAATGAAGTCGATGTATCCTCACCTGTTCAGCATACCAGTTACGTACGTAAATTTCGAGGGCAAAATTCCATAAGGAGGGGAGATTGTGAGACCCCAGATTTTATGAATAAAGATTTAATTTTCTCGAAATAATTTTTTTGAATATTATGGTGTGGATTTGATATAATGTTATAATTGGGATAAGATTTATAAATTTTGCAAAGTATGCAAGTTGTCATATTATATTTGATTGGCTCGTGAATATTTGTTATATCGTGGAATATTCGCACGAACTAAGACAATCATCGGTGGACCCCACAACGGAATTATCATTCTGAATGAGAAAATGATAAAAATATTTTATTAAAAATAACTACGAAAGTTTTACCGTTAATAATGTTGAACTACTCTGTGTAGTAAAAGTACAAAGAATATGTGTGGTTGCATAAGAAAGACACCAGTATTGATTATTGATGTTTATGTGATAAGTCACCATTTTGTTTTATCGGTATTATTAATGTAATAAAATGTAATACTTTTATAAAGTTATTCTATAAATGTAATATATTATATTTTATTATGCATAAGGTCGTTAGTGTTTCAGATAGTAAAATCTTTTTATATAAAATAAAATACTTTTATAAAGTTATTTGTTTTATTAGACAATAATTAGAATATATTATATTTTATTACGCATAGGTCTCAGATAAGTTTTTGATAAGAAAATCTTTTTATATAAAAATGTAAATCTTTTATAAAGTTATTCGCTTTATTAGATTATAAATAGAATATATTATATTTTATTTAAAAGATTTTGCTTTTAAATATGGACCGTCCGATTAAAGTAAATCAATCTAGACCGCTCATGAAGTTAGTTACTATGCAAATTCCATTTTTCTATAAATAAGCTCATTCTTTCATTATTTTTTACGAATTCAATCGAAAACTCTATAGAGAGAAACTATAGAGAGAGTTCTTCTTCTATAATCTTGAGCATATTTCTTTAGAGTTTAACAAAGCTTTGAGCAGAAGTACAAGTTTTCTTCGAGTATATCCTCGCCTACCAACCAAATAATACTCTTCTTTCAAAGGTAGGGATATTATTTGTTGTACTCGTAAGGGGTATTCTTTATTCTTATACATGAAGAGAACTTTTGTTATTCCATTCTTTATTATTCTCGTTGAATAACTCAGATATACGCTGATACCCTATACTTGGTGAAATTCTTCCGTTATTCCATTCTTTATTATTACGTTGAATAACTCGCTTATGCTAAGTACCGCATACATGGTGAAATTCTTCTATTATTTCGTCCTTTATTATTCTCGGCTGAAATATCCCGCTTGCAAGGTATTACGACTCGATTCGGTTCTATTAATTATTCTATTGAATAACATGTCTGTAAGGCGCTCTATCGCATGCACGGTGATTTCAGAAGACCCCAACTTTTATAAATAAAGATGAATTTTCTATAAATATTATTTTGAATATTATGGAGTAAATTTGATATAATATTATAAATGTGGGTAATATTTATAAATTTTGCAAAGTAAGCAAGTTGTTATAAAATATTCGCTTATTCGGGGAATATTCTTTTGCTTGGGAATATTCGATTTATTTTAACAATAATTGGTGGACCCCATAACTAAGTATTGTCGTAGTTAGAAAACGCACAAAATTATCTTTCTATAAAAATAATCTACGAGATGTTACCGTTAAAACTATTGAACTACCCCCTAGAGTAAAAGTACAAAGAATAATGCTGTGGGTTTCATAAGAAGACACAAGATTGATTATCGATGCTTATACGAGAAGTCACTCAAATTTACTCAATTATTGTTACAAGAATTGGCCGATCATATCTCTTATATTATCGATTCAATTATTGTCATAAGATCATCTCAGATAATATGTTATATTATTAAATCAATAATTGAGACGACGAGTTATAAATGATTAATAATTGTTGAAAGATTAAATATGTGTTGATT
Source organism: Panax ginseng (assembly GCA_020205605.1). Classification (NCBI taxonomy): domain Eukaryota; kingdom Viridiplantae; phylum Streptophyta; class Magnoliopsida; order Apiales; family Araliaceae; genus Panax; species Panax ginseng. Next base: position 73,315,500 of record CM035141.1, read on the forward strand.
AAAAATAAAATGATTTGTGATAATATTTATTCAATCCTTGATGTATATAAAGAGTTTATTATGAGACGCTTGTGGTAAGTTTGGTTATTTTTATAGGGGCCCATATGTCATCATCTAAGAGTCTCTTCACAATAGTAATTACCTTCACTAATAGAATTACCTTCACAATAATAATTACCTTCGCTGATAATAATTACCTTCGCTAATAGTAATTACCTTTACCGTACGCCAAACCACTTGATGTTTCATATTATAGAGTCGAACCAATTGTCGCTTTCACATTACAAAAGGCCAAACCACTTGGTGTTTCACATTACAAAGCGCCAAACCACTTTTTTTTTCACATCAAGTGCTAAGTGCTAAGCAGAAATCTTCTATAAATAGAGGCCTAGTTCTTCATTATTTTCACTTAATTCATTCAAGCTTATAGAGAGAGAAAGTATAGAGAGAATAAGAGAGAAAGAAGAAGAGTATTCACACATTACACCACCAGTAGTATTCAATCTCCTACTAATGTAAGGGTATTATTTCTTTTATATTCATGAAGAGAACTTCATTATTCCATTCTTTATTATTCTACCCATCGAATAACCAAAGATACGCAGACTACCCTATACTTGGTGACATTCTTCTAATATTCTATCTTTATTATTATTCTGCTGAATATCCTCGCTCTCAGGCGCTTTACGTTTTAATTCGTTCCGCCTTTTGTTATTATTCTCGCTGGAATATCCTCGCTCTCGGCGCTTTACGCTCTGACCGGTTCCGCTTTTTGTTATTATTCGCTTGGAATATCCTCGCTTAGGCGCTTACGCCGACCGGGTTCCGCCTTTATTATTCTCATTGAACATCCCGCTTGCAAGTAATTTCGCCGACCGTTCCATTATTTATTATTTTGTTAGAATAACCTCGCTATGCTAAGTACCGCATGCATGGTGATTTCTTTTGTTATTCCATTCGTTATTATACTCAACAAGTTAAAGTTTTGACTTCTATACTCCATGAAATTAGTGGAATATCCTCGATATTTGCGGCTCATCCAAAGATCTTTACATGGAAATATTCTTCTAAGCATTCTTGAATTTTACTCTACAAAGCAAAGATCATGTCGATAATTGAACGTTATCGTTCCTCGGATAAATTAATTTTGAACTTGTTTTATTGAATTTTATATCATTGTCATCATCCTCATGTTTATATTTTATTGAAAGTCATCTCGTGGCCTCAGAGTATGATGATGACTTGGTATGATTACGACCAGGATTATCCGTAATCATGACCGTAATGTTACAAATGATGTGGTAAAAGTCTTCATTGGCCTGTAGTGCATTGATGGATGCTATTGGCATGATCATGACCATTAATGAATACACAAATATTCTCGCCCGAAGTGTATGGATAATTATGGTCGTGATACTAAAGAATATCCTCGACCGTAGTATGTGGGTGATTCAATGATGTGGATTAGTTATTGTCGAGTCCCAACGATAAAAGTCATGAAAAAACATTTTAAATCATAGAAGATAATAGATTTTATTCTCTACTTGACTCTTCTAATGGATCGCTTGTTCCACCGCAGCTAAACTTGATGTTTATTATATTTTATCGCTTAACACTATCAAGGCTAATGATAATTTATTCTCGCATTATCTTAGTCATAATATTTCATCGGGCTAGTTGAGCTCATCCTTTCTTTCACCGCTTCTCCTCGTGAAATGAGAATATAGCCGGGACGCAGCTCTGCAATGAAAGTGATGGACCGTGATGATAGTATTAGTAGTCCTCACTATTCTCAAGTAAATAGTGGTGACAATAATTATAATGAGGACCCTTTCGAGTTTGTATACTCTCTAGTAGACAATATTTGTATTCAAACTCACAGATTATGTTTTATCGTATTGTACAATACCCACAATTGTATTATTAAGTCAGATTTGAATTCTATACGATGTATCCTCGCACTCAAGATGGGTGATGTATACCTAATTTTGGGGGCGCCACAATTTCGTTGTTATTCCAATCTTTATTATTCGCCGTAATATCCTCGTCTCGTGTGTTTAAGCTTTTATATGGTTCCATTATTTATTATTCTATTGGGAATAACCTCGTCTGCGTACCTATCGCACGCATGGTGAATCCTTATGTTATTCCATTCTTTATTATTCCGTTGAATAACCTCGCCTACGTGGATTACTACATGCATGGTGAATGATCCTTCGATTCATTCCTTATTAAATTGTGAAAATGATCTATCTCACGCGGATTACCACACGCCAGCTAAAAATCCATTTGCGCTTCATATATTCTATTATATTCAAATAAAGTTAAAGCTTTCGCTTCTATACTCCATAAAATTAGTGGAATATCCTCGATATTTGCGCTCATCCAAAGATCTTTTCATGGAAATATTCTTCCGAGCATTCTTGAATTTTACTCTACAAAGAAGTATCATGTCGACAATTTGGACGTTATTCGCTCCTAGATAAATTAATTTTGAACTTGTTTTATTGAATTATTATGTCATTGTCATCATCCTCATGTTTATATTATGTTGAAAGTCATCTCGTATTCAGAGTATAGATGGACTTGGTATGATTATGATCGTGATTTTTCTAGATAATCATGACCGTAGTGTTACAAATGATGTGGAAAAGTCCTCATCGTCCCGTAGTGCATTGATGGAGAGTTTTTGGTATGATTATGGCTATGGATTCTCTTCATTAAGGGTGCAAAGATGAATTATTTTATGGCATGATCGATCAGACCGCTGATGAAAAACATGATTATCTTCGCCCGTGGTGCATGGATAATTCGTGGTCGTGAAAGTAAAGAATATCCTCGCCTGCATCGCAGGATGATTTGATGATGTGATTATTTATTGTCGAGTCTCAAATGATAAAAGTGATGAAAAACCTTTAAATCATAGAAGATAGTAGATTTTATTCTCTACTGACTCTTCTAATGGATTGCTTGTTCCACCGCAGCTTAAACTTGATGTTTGTTATATCAGATCGCTTAACATCAAGAAGGCTAACGATAATTTATTCTCGCATTATCTTAGTCATAATATTTCATCGGGCTAGTTGAGCTCACACCCTTTCTTTCACCGCTCTTCAGAAATGAGAACGTAGTGTGGACTAATGGAACCCAGAGTGACTGGCCCGTAGGATAGCATTAGTAGTCCCTCACTATCCTCGTGAAATAGTGTGTTAATAAATGTATTGAGGACTTATTTTGAGTTTTAATGTCGCCTGTAAGACAATGTTTGTATTAAAACTCAAACTTCATGTTGATATTTAAGATTGTATTTGAATTTTGTACCATGTATCCAAGCACTCAAGATGGATGATGTATACCGCTTTGGGGCGCCACAAGACTCAAGTATCTCGCCTAATAATCGAGCCATGTCGACAACATCCTAATAGAGAGAAAATTTATGAGAAATAAGATATCGACGATGTCGCTTTCAAACCTCTCGTAAACATCCGCTGGCCATACGCTCCTCATTCTCCACTAAATGAGGTACAAACCGACAACTCGCAAACTTCGCCAGATCGACACCCGCCATGTTATTCTCGCCCAAATAATAAACTCTACCTCCTTCATATGACGAATACTTTCGTGAAAGTACTTGTCATTGAACAGCTTCAAATGTCTCCCAAGACATGCCGAAAAGTACCGATGGGTACGCCACGCATCTCACCAAGAGTCCGCCTCGCCATGGAACAAAAAGGTGGCGAATGGAACCTTTGTTCCTCCGCATCCGAAGATATCGAATATCTTGGTAATTTGTTTAACCCACGCCTCGCTTTGATCGGATTCGCTTCCAATAAATTCGTGGTCCCAACTTTTTGAAATGCTTTCACCGTGACAAACCGTGAATCGCTATCATTTCCTCCTCAGATTTTGAACACGAAGTCTCCTCGCCTTCGATTTTGTATGAACCGCAAAAGCTTCTAAACATCCTATCGCTCATCATCCGCCAAAGGGTGTTGTTCACAGTGAGGAACATTGCCACCGCTGCACGCTCTCCTCATCAGGAGCATGTGTGTCTCCACTTCTGCCTCATTTACTCCATCATAACATTCTCACGACATTCTCAACATCGCTTATAAAACAAGGGTTAATTTAACAAATTAACATATCACATAATATCCTTATATTACGACCCACCAACAAATAAACTTAGGTAGACACACTAGCTAAGGATTTAGTCGCCTCCTCCTAGTTCTATTCCCCGATCTCCGCCAGAGATCATATCCCTAAGCTCGATATTTAACTCGTGATGCCCCCAAAATAGGTATACAACACCCATTCTCGAAATGCCAAAATATACATGGTATGTATAAACTACAACTTTATTAATACAACATAAAAACTGTGAGTTTAAATACAAATATTATCATCTAGACAATATCCACACTCAAATAAGTCCTCATTACAATTATTGATATATTTTTTATAAAAATGGTGAGGACTACTAAAATGACTTTCTAGAACATTCATTCCATACCCCGACTAGTACTCGCTACATTCTCGCCTCCTGAGAAGAAAAATGGAACAAAAGGAAAAGGGTGAGCTCAACTAGCTCAGTAAAGAATATTATGACTAAGATAACATAGAACAAATTATCGTTAGTCTTCAACAGAAAAAAATCTAATAGAATACAATAGACAACCAGTTTTAAATCAATCTTCGCAGCGAAAATAATAATTCATTAGAAGAGTTAAGTAGAGAATGCAAACTACTATCTTCTATATATGAATTTAAAAGTTCATCGTCGATATTTTATCCCCAGAATATCAATCAATATATATCCGAATTAAATATTTATCTTTGCACTACAGCCAAAGATATTCATCACTGGTCATGTTCATCTAAACACTGCTCATCTTTGCACTACGCCCAAAGATATTCATCGAAAATCATTCATCTTTGCACTACATGCCAAAGATATTCAAGAATATCATCATTTAGGACCGAGGATGATGAAAATATTTTAAAGAAAACGAATCCAAAGGAAACAAAAAATAAATATTAAGGATTCGTATTTCAACTATTCTATGTCCAAAAATACCTCATAAATAATCATAAAGGAGAAAAAATTCAAGAATTATCAAAACATGGATACAATCAAAGCTAGTATCCATAATAGATATTTTGGACAAAAAAAAAAAATTAATTTTTTTTCGAATAAGTCGATACGTGAATAAAGGCCGATAACGCGAATAGTAACTCCTATTAATTAAAAGACAAGAATTTTACAAGAAAAATACTCACAATATTCCGGTATAATGATATTGAAAGAAATAATATCATTTTTTAAAAATAATATCCCTTACATCGTAAAGACAGTACTTCTAGTTTAAACACCGGATATAGGCTATGACATGAACTTGCACCGTATAGCAACACTCAAAGTATTAAAATACTCATAAAAATACGCTCAATATATCGAGAGAGAAAGAGAGAAAAAACTTCAGTTTCTGGTGTGATTTTCAATTCTAACCTAAACACCCTATTTATAGAAAATGCTAAACACCAAAGCGTAAAATTGAATATAATATAAATATATATATAAAAAATTTCCTACGACACCTTTGGCAACTTAATTCAGCCCCAGCACATGTTAATGATGCTCTTAAATGTAAAAATGTTTTTATTAATAAAAATAAATAAAACTTCCAAAATCAATTATTTCGAACTTTAGAACTTCAATAATTCATAATAAATAGTCCTTTTGTCAAAAAAATTCAAACCACATGTCTTTTCCATAGGAAATTTCATTATCTACAACTTTGCAGAAGAAAAGTTTTCCAAATTCCAAACAAAAATTGACCGAAATCCACAAACCAAGCGATTTACAAAGCTATAATTAAATTTCAACCAAGAATGGGCCCACGTACATGTTTAATATGTTTTAAAACAATTTTTGCAAGAAAATACTCTTCTCCTCATATACTCATATATCCCACATTCATTGTAAAAATATCATCATTATTATATTATAATAATATAATAAAATATTATTTTATCAGAAAAGATAAAATATCGATTTTCAACAATTGTCACTTTAAAAATTTTCTCCATCTATATCCACATAAAATGAATATTTTCCTCATCATATAAATCAATAATTAATTATTCACAAATAATATTATAATCACAATATCGACAACCGTGCGCTTCCTGTGAAAGACGGGGCTTTCCAATAAGGATTTCTCCTTATCGCACGCAAATTAGTGACCAAACCTTTCCTTAAAAAGAACTTTCTAGACATCGCTAATAATGTTATCTAATAATATTATTCAGATAATATGAATTATTGCTTTGATAATGGAAAATACCGCAGTAGTGACAATTATCAACAACAAGAATATAAAATATCAACGTAGCAATTATCAATCAATAAAATAAAATATCGAATAAAGAATTATCAGAACAATTATCGAGTAGTGCCTTCTTACGTAAGAATCAATAATCGGTGCAATACCACGTGCTATCATTCAACAACGCCAGACATCGCTTTTTAACCAACGGTATTCCAACAAGATAATCTGTGAATAACTACGCGCTGCTATTTATAAACAACATATACTTGTCATTTTCTTCATCCAATCGCTCAAGCATGGGCTCCACAATAAGGTCAACTGTCAGCATTTAATATTCCCCGACAAGAAGAATATTCCACCACCAAACTAATATTCTCCGATAAAAATAAATATTTTATAACCACTTGCTTATTTAAAATATTTGCGCATTTTACCCATAACTAACCACATTAATCAAATCAACCCTTACTATTTTAAAATAATAAATAGAGGAAATTTAATTTTATTTATAATAAGTTGGGGTCTTACATACAAGGTACTGAATACAAATATAACTTAATTATACAATAGTCGTGTAAAATACGACAAAACATAGGTTGTGAGTGTTAATACAAATATTGTCATCTAGACAATATCCACACTCAATGGAGTCATCATTATATTTATTATCACACTATTTCACAGAAGAGTGAGGACTACTAATGCACTATCTCGGATCATCACTCTGTTCCCCGACTAGTCCTAGCTACGTTCTCATTTCCTGAAGATAACAGTGAAAGAAAGGGTGAGCTCAACTAGCCCAAAGAAAAATATTATGACTAAGATAATGCGTAATAAATTATCATTAGCCTTCAACGATGTTAAACTAATAAAATATAATAAACATCAAGTTTAACTGCAGCGGATCAAGCAATCCATTAGAAGAGTCAAGTAGAGAATAAAATCTACTATCTTCTATGATTTAAAAGGATTTTCATCACTTTTATCGCTGAGACTCAGCTTAATAAATAAAATCGAATTATCCCCGCTCCACGGCCAAGGATATTCATGTAATCATCAATTGTCATGACAATACCAAATAATCCATGGTCATAATCATACCAACAACTATCCACCAATGAACTACAAGCCAATGAGGACTTTTACCACATCATTCGTCACATTACGGTCATGATTATACCGAATAATTCCTGGTCATAATCATACCAAGTCCATCTATACACATAAGCTAAAGATGACTTTCCACATAATATAAGCATGATGGTGATGATGACAATTCAATAAAACAAGTTCAAGAATAAATTTTAAAGATTTATAAGTTAATTTATCCTGAACTCAATAACGTCCAAATTGTCAACATGATACTGCTTTGTAGAGTAAAATTCAAGAATGCTCAGAAGAATATTTCCATGAAATGATACTGGATGAAGCGCAAATATCAAGGATATTCTACTAATTTTATGGAGTATAGAAGCCAAAGCTTTAACGAACTGAATATAATAGAAAATATGAAATTGCAAATGGATTTTCGCCCGCCATGCAGTAATCCACGTAGACAGATCATTTCCACAATTTAATACGGAATGAATACAAAGGATCATTCACCATGCATGTTGTAATCCACATAGATAGATTATTCCAACAGAATAATAAAGAATGGAATAATGTATGATTCACCATGCGCATGATAGATCGCATGCATGTGTTATTCCCAAATGTAATAATAAATAATGGAACTGTGTCCGCATGAAACGCACGCATGTGATATTCCACGGCTGTAATAATAAATAATGGAACCAAAACGCCTACAGAATGCACGACGATATAGATATTCCGGCTGTAATAATAAAGAACGGAATATTAGAAGAATTTCACCATGTACGCAGATTAGATAAATAGGTTATTCCAATGTAATAATAAGAATGGAATAATGTAAGAATTTCACCATGTATGCAAAGATTTTGTATAGATAAAGTTATTCCAACATAATAATAAAGAATGGAATAATGTAAGAATTTCACCAAGTATAGGTATCCCACAGATACAAAAGTTATTCCAACAGTAATAATAAAGAATGGAATAATGTAAGTTCTCTTTATGAATAAGAAAGAAAGAATACCCCTTACGAGTATAACAAATAATATCCCTTACCTTAGAAAAATTGAATATCGGAGTAAAAGAAGCGGTATCACTTTTCTTCTTTCTCTATACTTTCTCTCTCTAGAGTTTTAGTGAATTCATAAGAAATAATGAAGGAATGAGCTTCTATTTATAGAGAATGGACCTAATAGTAACTAATTCATGAACTATCCCGTATTGATTTACTTTTAAACTGACTATTCCATATCGGTTTACTATTAAAACTTAAAGCAACGGTCCATACTGATTTATTATTAAAACATTAAACTAGTGATCCATATTGATTTACTATTATAACTTTCCACCAGCGATCCATATTGATTTACTATTATATCTTCAACAAACGGTCTGAAAATTTAGCATATCTCCTCATAGAATAATATTGTACCCAAAAATGATTTGGACCGAAAATAAATATATCTTACGGGTGAATAGTAACCCGTGAATAGTAATTCGTGAATAGTAAGTCGTGAATAGTAACTCATGAATAATAACTCGTGAATAGTAATTTATAAATAGTCACTCGTGAATAGTAACTCGTGAATAGTAACTCGTGAATAATAACTCGTGAATAGTACTCCGACACGAAAAGTGCCCCGAATATCCGATTGAACAATATAACCTCCAGACATCAATTATTATCGAAACAAATGTCGATTTCCACTAACACAAGTAATTCCAACAAAATGGAACTATAAAATTCATCTTTAATCAATACGAACTTATTCATCATTAATATTATAATTCACAATATTTAACAACCGTGTCGCTCCTGTGAAAGAGGGGCTTTCCGATAAGGATTTCTCCTTATCACGCCAAGCAATTAGTGACCAAACCTCTCATCGATGTAACTTCTGACATCACAATATTGCAAATAATAATATGAATAACTTTACCATCTCAATTATTGATTTAATAATATATCATATAATGCAGATGATACTGTGACAATAATTGAATCAATAATATGAGAGATATGATGCAACAATTATCGTAGAAATAATTGAGTATTAATCGAAAGTGACTTCACGTAAAGATCAATAATCAATACCGTGTGCTACTATGCAACCACGCCAGACATCGCATTTTTACTACCGAGTAGGTCAACAATTTTAACGGTAAAACTTCCGCCGTTATTTTCATAAAAATATTTTTGTCGTTTTCTCAATCCGACAAAAAGAATATTCCCCGACAAAAAGAATATTCCCCGACCAATCGAATATTATACAATAACTTGCATACTTTTCAAAATTTATAAATACTATCCACAATTATAACATTATATCAAATCCACACCATAATATTAAAAAAAATATTTCGAGAAAAATTAAATCTTATTCATAAAATTCGGGGTCTCACAATCTCCCCTCCTTATGAAATTTCGCCCTCAAAATTTACGTACGTACCTGGTATACTGAAGAGTTGAGGGTATCTTGGACTTCATTTCAGATTCTAACTCTTGAGGTATAACCTTTGAGTGTCGAATATAATCCTTCTTATCCAAGATTTTAACACGTATCTCCTCATATGTTAAATCATCCGCTATCTCGTCCGGTTCTAAATTAATAATGTGGCTCGGGTCATCCCAATATTTACGTAACGTCGATACGTTAAAAACGTTATGAACACGCGACATACTTGGCAGTAAAATGAGTCTATAAGCCACAATTCCTACTTCGTCGAGGATTTCAAATGGGCCAATTAAATCGAGGGTTTAGATTTCCTATCTTCGTCGATTCTTGCTTATAGAATAACGCCCTCTTGAACTTTCTTCTTCATATTCATCAGCTCCGGGTGTGTAGCTTGAGCGGCTTTAACTTTATCGATTAAAGTCGATTCTACTAGTATATTCGTTATCTTCACGTGGGTTCCTAGAGTCTTTAACTCTATCTTCATCAATTGTAAGTCGCATTTAAAAATGGGTCTTTGTGTTAACAACATCGTACTCGTAAATGCATACGATCTTCTACTCAACGCGTCAGCTACTACGTTCGTTTTTACCACGATTATATTGAATGGTACAATCGTAATCTTCAACAACTCGAGCCAACGTCTTTGGCACATTACACATTCGTTTTGGGTGAAGAAAATATTTGAGGGTTTTAGAAATGGGTTTTGTACTGGGGTCAATACAAAATTTGATTTCACGCTCTAGGGGTAGGCTAAGAAGTCTTTAAGAATACGTCAAGAAATTTATTAATAATAGAATTATCATTCAAAACTGTGACTCTCATCCAAGACTTGGATAACACATGTAATGAAGGTTTCTCCTAACGGAGTTTCAACCAATAAGTCAAAGTCTAATTTCTCCGAAGTCAAATTTAAACATTGAGCGCAAGCAAGAGAGATAAAAGAATGGGTAGAACCCAGATTCTAATAAGGTATAGACTTCACAAGAATTTATAATTAACTAACTCGCTAACTTCGTCGTTACTCGCTTTTTTGAGAAGTCACGAAAAATGCTCTTCCCGAAACCACCGATTTTGTTTTGTCCGTATCCGCTTTGTGCCACCGCTCACCGACTTCGACTTCATTATACCCACAAAATCGAGCTAAATGACCTTCTTTTTTTTGAAATTTCCACTTCTATTATCTTGGACATGATTACCAATCAAGTGGTTACCATTCTTGGCATGATAATTTCCCCACGATGGTTATCATTGTTCATGGTCGCTACACCGGTATGATTATTATCGTGTTGTTGGTCGTTACCTTTTGCTTGAAATAACTCAACTGGCCTCATGTGCTTCATTGCTTATTTCAAAGATTTTCATATGCCATTTTAAAACACCGCCACAAAATAAGGGTTAATTAACATATCACATATTATCCCTATACTACGACCCACCAATTAAATACCAAATAAACTTAGGTAGGTCACACTAGCAAGGAATTCCCGCTTCCTCCCTTCTAGTTCTTTGTCTCACATCTCACCAGGATCATATCCCTAAGCTTTGATACCAACCGTGACGCCCCTCAAAATGTGTATACATCACCCATCTTGAGTCGCCAGATACAAGGTAATCAATACAAATACAACTTAATTATACAACAATGTGTAAAATACACAAAAACATAGGTCGTGAGTTTTAATACAAATATTATCATCTAGACAATATCCACACTCAATGGAGTCTTCATTACATTTATTATCACACTATTTCACGTAATAGTGAGGACTACTAATGCACCATCTAGATCATCACTGCTGCTCCCCGACTAGTCCCAAATACGCTCATTTCCTCAAGAGAACAAAGGAAAGAAAGGGTGAGCTCAACTAGCCCAAAGAAGAAATATTATGACTAAGATAATGCGTAATAAATTATCATTAGCCTTCAACGGTGTTAAACTAATAAAATATAATAAACATCAAGTTTAACTCATAATGAACAAGCAAAATCCATTAAGAGTCAAGTAGAGAATAAAATCTACTATCTTCTATGATTTAAAAGGTTTCATCACTTTAATCACCGAGACTCACTTTTAATAAATAAAATCGAATCATCCCCGCCCACTACCAAGGATATTCATGTAATCATCAATGGTCATGACTATACCGAATAATCCTCGGTCATAATCATACCAACAACTGTCCACCAATGCACTACAGGCCAATGAGGACTTTTACCACATCATTTGTCACATTACGATCATGATTATACCGAATAATCCCTGGTCATAATCATACCATGTCCATCTATGAACGTAAGCCAAAGATGACTTTCAACATAATATAAGCATGATGATGATGACAATTCAATAAAACAAGTTCAAGAATAAATTTTAAAGATTTATAAGTTAATTTATCTTAAACTCAATAACGTCCAAATTGTCAACATGATACTGCTTTGTACAGTAAAATTCAAGAATGCTCAGAAGAATATTTCCATGAAAAGATACTGGATGAAGCGCAAATATCAAGGATATTCCACTAATTTTATGGGATATAGAAGCCAAAGCTTTAACCAACTAAATATAATAGAATATATGAAATTGCAAATGGATTTTCGCCCGCCATGCCGTAATCCACGTAGATAGATCATTTCTACAATTTAATAAGGAATGAATACGAAGGATCATTCACCATGCATGTGGTAATCCACATGTATGCATTATTCCAATGTAATAATAAAGAATGGAATAATGTATGATTCACCATGTGTGATAGATCGCATGCATATAAAGTTATTCCCAATGTAATAATAAATAATGGAACCAGTCCCACCAGAAACGCACGTATGTGATATTCTAATAAATACAAAATAATAAATAATGGAATCTAATCCCCACAGAACGCAGATGCATGTGATATTCCGACGTAATAATAAAGAACTGGAATATTAGAAGAATTTCACCATGTATGCGGATTGTGATAAATAGGTTATTCCAATGTAATAATAAGAATGGAATAATAGAAGAATTTCACCACGTATGCAAAGATTGTGATAGATAGGTTATTCCAACATAATAATAAAGAATGGAATAATGTAAGAATTTCACCAAGTATAGGGTATCCCGCAGATACAAAAGTTATTCCAACAAAATAATTAAGAATGGAATAACAGAAGTTCTCTTTATGAATAAGAAAGAAAGAGTACCCCTTACGAGTACAACAAATAATATCTCATACCTTAGAAAAACCTAATACTAGAGTAAAGGAAGTAGCGTATCATTTTTTTCTTCTTTCTCTCTAGTTTCAAAGAATTCGTAAGAAATAATGAAGGAATGAGCTTCTATTTATAAGAGAATGGACCTAATAAGAATTAATTCATGAACTATGATGATTGATTTACTTTTTAACTCTGACGGTATCATATCAAGTTTACTATTAAAACTTAAAGTAATTCATTCCATACCGATTTAATATTAAAACTTTAAACCAAATGATCCATATTAATTTACTATTATAACTTTCACCAAATGTCCATATTGATTCACTATTATATCTTCAATAAACTATTCAAAAATTTAGCACATCTCCTCATAGAATAATATTGTACCCAAAAAATGATTTGGACCGAAAAAAATATATCTTACGTGAATAAGACTTTTGAATAGTAATTCGTGAATAGTAATTCGTGAATAGTAACTCGTGAATAGTAACTCGTGAATAATAACTCATGAATAGTAATTCATGAATAGTAACTCGTGAATAATAACTCATGAATAGTAATTCGTGAATAGTAATCTGACACAAAAAGTGTTATGAATACCCGATTGAACAATATAACCTCCAGACATCAATTATTATCGAAACAAATGTCGATTTCCACTAACACAAATAATTCCAACACAATGGAACTATAAAATTCATCTTTAATCAATACGAATTTATTCATCATTAATATTATAATTCACAATATTTAACAACCAGGTCGTTCCTAGGAAAGAGGGGGCTTTCCGATAAGGATTTCTCCTTATCATGCCAAGCAATTAGTGACAAAACCTCTCATCGCGTAACTTCTAGACATCATTCAATATTGCAAATAATAATATGAATAACTTTGTCATCTCAATTATTGATTTAATAATATATCATATAATGTAGATGATACTGTGACAATAATTGAATCAATAATATGAGAGATATGATGCAAAGAATTATCGTAGTAATAATTGAGTATTATCGAGTGACTTCACGTAAAGATCAATAATCAATACCGTGCTACTATGCAACCACGCCAGACATCGCATTTTTTACTACCGAAAGTAGTTCAACAGCTTTAATTCAGAAAACTTTCACCGTTATTTTCATAGAAATATTTTTTTCATTTTCTCAATCCAACAATACTTCCATTGTGGGGTCCACCAATGATTGTGCCGTCGTCCAAATATTCTCCGACAAAAAGAATATTCCCCAACCAATCGAATATTATACAACAACTTGCATACTTTTCAAAATTTATAAATATTACCCACAACTATAACATTATATCAGATCCACACCATAATATTAAAAAAAATATTTCGAGAAAAATTAAATCTTATTCATAAAATTCGGTCTCACAATCTCCCTCCTTATGAAATTTTGCCTCGAAATTTACGTGACGCACTGTATGTCAAGAGGTGAGGGTATCTTCGACTTCATTTCAGATTCTAACTCTCGAGGTATAACCTTTGAGTGTCGAATATAATCCTTCTTATCCAAGATTTTAACACGATCTCCTCATATGTTAAATCATCCGCTATCTCGCTCGGCTTCTAAATTAATAATGTGGTTCGGGTCGCCCCCTATATTTACATAACTCTGGGTCGATTTTGCAATCAATGAATACGCAAGTATACACTACCAACAAGTAATAAAGTGAAAGTAGAGTATCGTTCTACGAGGAATTATTTAATAAAAATCACCAAGTACTAATTTTAACCAAACTAATTTTATTTAAACAACCTCAAATCGTGATTTTTCTAATTAAGAAAACTAAATTAACTAATTAAACTTAATTGCTTTATGACCGAATTCAGATAAATAAAGGTTAAGACTTCAATATCTCCAATTATGAACTATAAATCAATTATCCAATTATCCCAATTATTATGCCATCAATTGTTAATGTGAATTCTCAAATGTCAAAAGTTCTTTCCAAGTGATCAATCGCCTTCTATTTAATCCAGATTAATCTTGTTATATTCCTATCCAAAACAATTGAATTAAACCCTTCTAATCCCAATTCCTTATGTGTTACACGCAAAGGAATGATATTTCCATTCAATTCACAAACCTAATTATTCACTTTGCAAATAACTAAGTCACATGATATCATGCCCAGTTCTAACCCTAGAATTCCTCTTTCAATTCCTTCTAGAGTAACAAGGTAATTACTGATCAGATAATTAATCAATAAGCTCAAGACAAGATAAACAATTCACTTTGACATAAATAATTGGAATAAATCAAATAACTAATTTATAGACATAAAAGGTTCAATTGAAATCTTAATAAAAGAGTTAGTTCATGATCATTGAATTAAAATCAAGAATCCACAACTGAATAGACATTAAAAGATAAAAGTATGATAAGAGAAGAGAATAGAATCTATTGTCAGCAAATTTGATGCTCCTCTCGCTTCTTCGCTTCTCGATCTTCAAAGTTGTTCTCCAAAGTCAAGCGCTAATCTCCAAAAACTAATAAGAACTAGGGTTAATGTCTAATCTAATGGAGTGTATCTCTAATCTAATCTATGTATTCCCCCCTTTATTTTATGCATTACATCATGTATTTATAGGTTACAAGTCCAATTTTTAGCTTAGGAACAAACCCAATCCTATTTGGAGTCAAAAAGGTGTCAAAATTTGCTCAAAACGCGCCCCAAAGCCGCACTAAGCACTTCACAACGCCTCAAAGACTAGGCACGACGCTCAAACACTACTTCCCCAAATACGGCATATATTCTCGACATTTTCTACTCCGACGCCCTTTTGGGAAAATGGCCATAACGTCTTCGTTCGAACTCCGATTTTGATGATTCAAGATGTTCCGGAAAGAGGAAACGTAGATCTACAACTTTCATTCTTTTAGTTTTTCAAAATAAAGTCCGGAGAAATACTCAAATTGTCTCTGAAGTGATCATGCTGTAAATGGCAAGTCAAAACGCTAATCTAGCCAATTTTAACGCTTCTCCAAGTAACTTTTGTCCCAAATCCTACAAAACAATGTAAAACATGCATGAATGGACACAAACACTTAAAAACTATTCTAAAAGACTTGAGAACAACAATAAATTAAGCCCGAATGTATCCAATTCATGTGTATAAAACTCACTCATCAAATACCCCCAAACTTAAACATTTGTTTGTCGTCAAGCAAAAACACAAAAGAACTAAAAACAAACAAACTAACTCAACAACATGAATGCATATGCATGATCTACTTTATAATATACCCACGAACCCAAAGAATAAATCAAGATGATATATATAAACAACAGCCTCAATGATACCAATGATACTTAAACAATATATCCAATCAATTCAAAGTCCATAACTCTAACCAATTAGTCAATCCAAACCTATCATCACCCATGTTATGTGTGTGTGTGTGTGCTTGTTAACCACTCTAACCAACCACAATTCAAGATAATCATATAACAAACTTTATAAGGAAAATTTCAGCCCAATTCAATTACTTTTGTGAACATGACAACTCCAAAAAAACTAAGCAATTACCAAGTCTAAGAGTAAATACAGATTTATTTATACTTTTATTCAACCACGAGGGCATTTTTGCTCTTTCTCGTGTTTTTTTTTTTCTTCATTTTTTATTTTTCTCATGGATGTGCAATGTCCTATTCCCTTAGGGCTTTTCAAAGGCTACCTTAACGAAGCCACCAACGAATCCTTGCACTATAAAGACTTTAGGGCGCTTAGTGTAAAGACAATCCCCTCGGGCTTACTTACTCAAGTAACAAAGGCCACAAAACTAGACAAGCATGCCACTTGTTTATTCTTTTTTTCTTTCTTTCTTTCCTCGATTTTTTTTCATCATTCCTTTTTTTTTTTTTTCTTTTGTAATATATATATCCCATAGATTCCCCAAACTCAAGCTTTTACGCTATTCCAAACTTTATCGCCAGCCACTAATTTCCTTAAATTTTAACAAAGATTTTCCTCATAAACAAATTATGAAACCTCGAACCAAGTGGATTAAAACAAAGCTTAAACTTTACGTATAACCGATTACATAAGTTTCGTATGTGCCTTTATTATCATCATGATTAAAATTAGAACTCATCATTAATTATCAACACTGCTCAAGTTAACATTTAATACTAATCTTATCATAGCCGAGCTAAGACCACACCAACCTATCACACGTATTCATGCAAAAAATAAAAAATGCAATTATACTACATGAACACATAGTAATGCAACACATATATGAATATGCAAATAACTACCATGTATTATATGCAACCTAAAAAAAATACAATGCTAACACATAAAAAAATGACTACTATGCAGATAACTAACTATATGCAATACGACACTAAAATGTCCCCAAACTTAAACTAGACATTGTCCTCAATGGATGAAATATAAAAAATTAAAGCAGAGGACTTCCCTGAAAATATAGCAATCTTCCTCCTTGTCCACTAAGTTTGGAGAATAAAGCAAGACATGGAACAAATTGGGCACCACACTTGAATTTGACTTGAATAACCTCAGAAACCATGATAGAATCACTTTTATTAAATCCTAATTAAATGCAAATTCAAAACTACTAATATAAAACTTAATAAAAACTAAAAATAAAATTAAACTTGGGTCAGCTTCCCAATAAGCGCTTTGTTTTATAGTCTCAAATTTACTTCTTCAATTCTCATCCAATTCCCCTTCAAAATCGAGGAACCTCCATCCAAAGAAGAATAATGTCTCTTTTGGGAGGTTCCCAATTGTAATGGCCATCAGCGCTTAAGTCACCTAAGCATGATCATTTTAGATAGATCCCCATTAAGTATGGCAAACCACTGTGTGTTTCCTCCATTATGTCGATGATCGATTGGGGCATCAAGCTTAATAAACATAATGGAATCTTCCTCTATCTTCTCCTTTTCATCCCACCACGACTCCACAACCGCATTTAGCTTCTTACGCCACCAAGAGCTTTGCACGATTTACACGATCGCCGATTGGGTATGGTTTTGCAAAACCGCCTTGATTCTTGAACTTTGGTGGAGAAGGTACATGGGACATCACAAAATTGGCTCATCTTCGCTGGTACTCAAAGTTTGATCTTTTCCGATCTCCTTTGTTGGTCTCCAAGACTTTCCTCTCTTTCAACATCTATATCATTCGCACATTCGATTGAGATTCGTTCTGCTCATCATCGCCCTCGCCATCCATGTCATAGAGCCAAGTGTATTGAGGATTCGTTGTTCAACGACGTGCTATCCGCCCCAATTGATTTTCCAGATTCTCGATCGACGCCTCGCTTTGCAAATTCGTGATCTACTTGATTCATTTTCTCGTCTTGTTCCTCGCTCCTTTTTTCGTAAGCTTTAATAAATTTTTCCAAGGCTTCCTCCCAATTTGAATTTTCTTCTTGTTGAAGGAGGTGACACGAGAAATCCGGTAGAGGTATGTTGACTTGGAGCATAAAATTGATCTTGATTGTTACTCCATGAAAAATTCAGTGATACCCCTAACTCGATGATAGTTGTCGATAGACATAACTGCTGGGGTAATCACCACAATACTGCATCAAATAAACCGATGGAGCATTGATGACTCATATGTTTTCCAAAGACAATAATCACAAGTAATCGCCACACTTTGACGACATTGAGCTTCAAAGCTTCAAACATCCTCGAAAGTGTTCCATCTATGCCGACAATGCGTAAAGTTTCTCGAGTCCGCACAATCTCCGCCCCCTCGTCGAGTCATGTTCGTATGGCCATTGATACGCAAAGTCATCCATTGTACCTAAAAAGAGAGAAATATAGAAGAGAATGAAAAATAAAATAAAATAAAAATATTTAAATTAAGACTAATTTGATTGAAATTAATATCGATAAATAATTATTAAACTAATTCTCAAGAATACGCCTAAAAACTTGTTGGTCGATTTCAAGAATCAATGAATACGCAAGTATACACGATCAATAAGTAATAAAGTGAAAGTAGAGTATCGTTCCCACGAGGAATTATTTAATAAAAATCACCAAGTACTAATTCTTAACCAAACTAATTTTATTTAAACAACCTCAAATCGTGATTTTTCTAATTAAGAAAACTAAATTAACTAATTAAACTGAATTGTTTTATGACTGAATTCAGATAAATAAAGGTTAAGACTTCAATATCCCCAATTATGAACTATAAATCAATTATCCAATTATCCCAATTATTATGCCTACTGAATTGTTAACAGGAATTCTCAAATGTCAAAAGTCATTTTCCAAGTGATCAATTGCCTTCTATTTAATCCAGATTAATCTTGCTATATTCCTATGCAAAACAATTGAATTAAACTCCTTCTAATCCCAATTCCTTATGTGTTACATGCGGTGAGCAGATATTTCCATTCAATTCACAAATCTAATTATTCACTTTGCAAATAACTAAGTCACATGATATCATGCCCAGTTCTAACCGTAGAATTCCTCTTTCAATTCCTTCTAGAGTAACAAGGTAATTACTGATCAGATAATTAATCAAAAAGCTCAAGACAAGATAAACAATTCACTTTGACATAAATAATTGAATAAATTAAATAACTAATTTATGTATATAAAAGGTTCAATCAAATCTTAATAAAAGAGTTAGTTCATGATCATTGAATTAAAATCAAGAATCCACAACCTAATAGACATTAAAAGATAAAAGTATGATAAGAGAAGAGAATAGAATCTATTGTCGCTAAATCTGGCTCCCTCTCGCTTCCTACTTCGATCTTCAAGAGTTGTTCTCCAAGTCAGCTTCAATCTCCAAAAGTAATAAGAACTAGGGTTAATGTCTAATCTAATGGAGTGTATCTCTAATCTAATCTATGTATTCCCCTTTATTTTATGCATTACATCATGTATTTATAGGTTACAAGTCCAATTTTTAGCTTAGAACAAACCCAATCCTATTCGAGTCAAAAGGTGTCAAAATTACTTAAAAACGCTGGCCCAGTGCCTCACTAGCACTTCCTCAAAGACCTCAAATACCGGGCACGACGCCAAACATCGCCCCCCGCCCCTTGCAGGGTATAGACTAAAAATGGGCGCCTCAAGGTTAGTACATGTTCTCGACATTTTCTCATTCCGATGTTCTTTTGGGAAATGGTCATAACGCCTTCGCTCAACTCCGATTTTGATGATTCAAGATGTTTCGGAAAGAGGAAACGAGATCTACAACTTTAATTCTTTTGAGGTTTTCAAAATAAGGTCCAGAGAAATACTCAAATTGGCTCAAGTGATCATTGTAAATGGCAAGTCGAAAACGCTAATCTAGCCAATTTTAACGTCGATCCAAGTAACTTTTGTCCCAAATCCTACAAAACAATGTAAAAAATGCATGAATAGACACAAACACTTAAAAACTATTCTAAAAGACTTGAGAAAAACAATAAATTAAGCCCAAATGTATCCAATTCATGTGTATAAAACTCACTCATCAAATACCCTCAAACTTAAACATTTGCTTGTCGTCAAGCAAAAACACAAAAGAACTAAAAATAAACAAACTAACTCAACTACATGAATGCATATGCATGATCTACTTTATAATATACCTACGAACCCAGTAATAAATCAGTATGATATATAGCACTTCAAAACTATTCTAAAAGACTTGAGAACAACAATAAATTAAGCCCGAATGTATCCAATTCATGTGTATAAAAATCACTCATCAGTAACGTCGATACGTTAAAAACGTTATGAACACGCGACATATTTGGCGGTAAAACGAGTCTATAAGCCACAGTTCCTACTTCATCGAGGATTTCAAATGGGCCAATTAAATCGAGGGTTGAGATTTCTCTTCGTCGATTCTTGCTTCTAAAATAACGCCTCTCAACCTTCTTCTTCATATTCATCACCTGTGTATAGCTTGAGCGGCTTTTAACTTTATCGACAAAGTCGATTCTACTAGTATAATCGTTATCTTCATGTGGGTTCCTAGAGTCTTTAACTCTATCTTCATCATTCAGAAGTCATACGAAATGGGTCTCAGGTTAACAACATCGCACTCAGAAACGACACGATCTTCTACTCAACGCCACACCTACCACGCTCATTTTACCACGATTATATTAAATGGTACGATCGTAATCTTCAAAAACTCGAGCCAACGCTCTTTAGCACATTACACGCTCGCTTTGGGTGAAAAAAAATATTCGAGGGTTTTAGAAATGGGTTTTGTATCGGGGTCAATACAAAATTTGATTTCACGCCTAGGGTAGGCTAAGAAGTCTTCAAGAATACGCCAAGAAATTTATTCACAATAGAATTATCATTCAAAATCGCGGACTCTCATCCAAGACTTGGATAACACATGTAATGAATGTTTTTCCTAACTGAGTTTCAACCAATAAGTCAAAGTTCAATTCTCCTGACTCAAATTTAAACATCGAGCCCAAGCAAGAGAGATAAAAGAATGGGTAGAACCCCAGATTCAATTAGGTATGACTTCACAAGAATTTATAATTAACTAACCCGTGCTAACTTCGTCGTAAGTTACTCGCTGAGAAGTCACGAAAAACGCCTTCCCTAAAAAAAAACCACCGACTTTGTTTTGTCTCAGATCCGCTTTGGTGCCACCGCCTTCACCGACTGACTTGACTTTTGGTGCATGACAAAATCGAGCTAAATGACCTTCTCTTCTTGAAACTTCCACTTCAATTATCTTGGCCATGATTACCACCGAAGTGGTTACCATTCTTGGCATGATAATTTCCCCCACGATGGTTATCATTGTTTCAATGGTCGTTGCCACTAGTATTATTATTATCGTGTTGTTGGTCGTTACCTTTTGCTTGAGCCGACTCAACTGATCTCATGTGTTTCATCATTTATCTCAAAGATTTTCATTTGCTATTTTCAAACACCGCCACAAAACAAGGGTTAATTAACATATCACATATTATCCCTATACTATGACCTACCAATTAAATACCAAATAAACATGGGTAGGTCATACTAGCGAAGGAATTCTCTTCTGCCATTTTTAACTAGATTTTTGTAATTTAATTTAATATGTATTGAATTGAATAAATATTTTCGATGAATTAATTATTAGATTAAATATTAATCGATGAATTGTGGTAGATTAATTTAATTATATGTGTTACATTTATTAAATTAATGTTGAGAATTTTATTATTCAAGTATGTAATTATGTGAGCTTATTATGTAATTATGTGAGCTTATCAATTAAATAAAATATTTAATAAGCCTCAATGTTATTTAATTAAAGTAATAATTAATTGGAGATTTAGTAATTGGATATAATTAATTAATGAGAAAATTAATTATGTGACTATGTGAATTTATGAGAAATTATTATAATTAGTTTATATTAAATTAAATAATATAATCGAGCTATCAGATAATCAAAAGTGTGACTTGAATTAAACTATATTGTAGAGGTTTTATTAAATTAAGTAGTTTTGTAATATATTCTTGCTAAGCCAAACAAGGCCCTATGGGAGTCGGAAGCAATTGCTCATTATCAAGTTAATCGACTCACTTAGTGCGCCGCCTTTCTTATATGCTGCCTTTCATTATTATTTATTTTACCAAGTCCGATAAAACATCACAGTAGAGAAATTCGTAGAGAGAGTTTGAGAACCACAAAGAAAATTAAGATATTGTGAAAGAGATTGAAGATATTATGGAATAAAATAAATATTCAATGAAAATTATTATTAAAATATTTATAAAATAAATTAAATATTTTAATTGAGATATTTATGGAATAAAATAAATATTCGATGAAAATTATTATTAAAATATTTATAAAATAAAGTAAATATTTTAATTGAGATATTTATGGAATAAAATAAATATTCGATGGAAATTATTATGAAATAATTTATTCGAGTGTAATAATAGTAAGAGAATGAAAATATTCTAATTTAATTAAGTAATTAAATTAGAAGGGTAATGATTTGTTAAATAAAGTGGAGTTTATATTAAATAATTAAGTGAAAATGTAACTAATGAATGTCGTGAATACATATGGTATGTGTGTAGGATTTGTGGTGAACGGAAGTAGTAATCGTTTAGCCTACGCATGAGGCAAGTTTTCTAACCCTACTTGTCATTATTGTTCAAGTTTATTAATTACCTCGAGTAAATTATCATTACTATTATTCATGTTCAAATGTTATATTAAAGATTGATTATCTTTTCAAAGCATGATTAAGTTATACAATAATTGTCCTATTGTATACTTCCTAAGATTATTATTCAATTTGAATATCATTATTATTGAACCTTATTAGACTAGCGAACCCTTATTGATTCGAATAGTCCATAGTTGATGAGCGTTCTAAATTTCAGAACCTTTGATGAATTATCCAAACAAAACTTCCTTTGGTGCGGACTCGAATGTCAAACTGAGATGAACAACCCTGCAAAGTAATTTACTTATGCGTTAATAGCTAAGATATTGTGCACAAAGATGGTACTAAGGGTCGATCCCCTAAGTACGGTAGAAGAAAGGTCCATACCTTTATGATTGTTAAAGGTTTCAAGTATAACCTTGATAACCTAGGACATAGTTCAAGGTCTTACGACCTCGTAATTCTTTTTGATTCTTGTTATTCATTCTTGATTCAAAAGTTGAGCTTTTATTCGTATGTCTTTGATTTATTCGCATGTTATTATAATCGTTATTTCATTATTATACTTGTGGGCAATAGTGCTCACTCTTAATAATAATAATCCGCAGCTAAGAACGATAGAATCGATGAACCTTCCACTAAGAAAGGCAAGGGCAAGGTTAACAAGTGATGAAGACTTGTTGTTTATTTGATGATGTATTTTGTTTAAGACTTGATTTAAGACTTATTTGTTTATGATTCCGCATGATGTTTAAGGTTAGTTTAACCCGGGATCAGATTATTATTATTCTGATATTGTAACCCCTTAAGGGGAAGACTTTTATTCTATCTATTGCATGGCTTGCATTTATTATGGGTAGATAGATAGATGATATTTGTATTAATGAACACCAAATCCTGTGGAATCAAGTACCCTTGATTGGGGTGTCACAAGTCAGTATCAAAGTCAGAGGTTATGAACCTTAGGTGGGGGAACAACCTTAGGTAGTAGCCTTATAGAAAGAAGATAGTGATGGAAAACTCTTATCGAGTTATAAGAAATGAATTTCTGTAATTCATTGAAGATATAAAAGACCTTATATGTTTATGTGTTAAAATATGCATTAGATGATACGACTTAGTAACTAAAACTTAAAATTTTGTTGTCAGGATGTCGAATGTTAGAGAAGCTAGGGAGGAAGAACCCTGAGTACCTATAGTACCGACAGAGGAGGAACCCCGAGACATTCATGTCAATAGGGAACAGCTGGTACAGAGGGAGTCATCTCCATTGATCACCGTTGTTGGTCAGGAGCATGAGCCCGAGACTGATCCTGAGGAGGATCCTGAGGAGGAATTTGTTGAGGAAGAAGAAGAAGAAGAAGAAGAGTTACCACAGTACACCGTCGATGCTAAGATGTATGACACGTTATATGACCATAACGTAGAGTTACGAGACGAGGTCCAGGATTTGACTGAGCGAGCGGTTATTCAGAAGATTACTCTAGAGGAGAAGGAGAGGGAGATTTCGACTCTTCACTCACGACTGGGAAATATAGAATGGGATTTGGTCCATGAGAAGGGTCAAACCAAAGATAAGATCGAGGAGATAGAGAAACTAAAGAAGGAACTGAAGGAAACCTCTGAAAGACTAAAAATAGCAGAGGAAGGATGGGTAAGAGAATCACGTCGAGCTGATCGTGCGTAAGATGATGGTCGCAAAGAAGGCTAAGATTGAGAGACATACTCTACACTTAACAAGGCAATGAATGAGACCCAAGATCGAAGTTTTGAGGTACCCAATCCAAATAAGGACTACCATCAGACATGATGGATCGCAGGATTTATGTATCGCATCTTAGAAGAGGAGCGTAGTAAGGCTATTCAAAGACCTTAACCGACAAAGATATGATTTACTTAATTATGTAAAGAACTTAATTAGTTTTTTAGATGTAAATTCGACGTGTTTATGAATGAAAGAATATTTGAATGTTTTATTCCCTCGTGATTCTTTATTCCGTGATAGTTGATGTAAATAGCGCTTATGCTATCGCTTAATGTTAAAACTTTTGATTTGAATGAAAATATATCAAGTTGTTTGAGATGATGTGTTAAATGAATATGTTAAATTGTTAAGTAATGCCTTAACTATTTAGAGAAATAAATAAAGTTCTAATAAGCGCTATTTAATGTAAAAATGCCGCCAATGAGAAGACAACAACGCCACCCTACCGTGAAGAGTCAACCAATAATAACAATAATGCTAACGCTAATCCTGCTCAAAGAAGCTAGTGAACTTACCGACCGGAGCCATGAATAATCAATCGCAAGCTCCACCAAACATAACGCTTAAAGATTTCAAGGCGGTGGGACCGCCAGAGTTCAAAGGTTCCATGAACCCAATCGAGGCTCAAACGCGGGTTATGGAAATGGAGAAGGTTTTTTACGCTGCTAAGGTTAGAGAAGACCAAGACCGCTGGTAACGCTTATGTCAAGTCCGAGGCTAGCAACCGTGGCAAGCAAACAAAGTGCGAGGAGGTGAAGGCGTGATTACATGGGAGAGATTTAAAGAAATGTTTTTCGAAATGTATTTCCCAACTAGTTCGCAGAATCAGATGGAAGTTCAATTTCTAGAACTAAAGTAGGGAAACATGAGCCACACTTCGACTACGCGCAAAATTCAACGAAAGTTAGTGAGGTTCACCGCATCAAGTACACACTACGACGAAAAAGAAAGGCCGAAGATTCAACAAGGACTAAAGCCTCGGGTATACAAAGAAAGTATCAATGTTTCAAATAAACACGCTTGTCGAGTAATCGAAAAAGGCCATCCTCGCTGAAGGAGGAACCGATGCGGTGACCAAGTACAATCAAGATCAAAAGAAGAAGAAGAGTGAAGGTGAAGGAAATAACAAGGCCAGTGGAAGTGGCGCAGGATGTGGAAATTTCAATCAGAAGAAAAGGTGGAACGACAGCTCATCATCGGGAAATTAGCAAAGTAATCAGAAGAAAAGAATCGAAGCATGCCCTACTTTCGGGAAAGCCCATCTGGGAGTTTGTATGAAAGGAAAAAGAGTGTGCTACAATTGTGGTCGAAGGCCACATAGCACCAAACCGCCCAAACCCAAAGAAGGGTGCTTGTTTTACTTGTGGTTCAAGGACCATCCGCAAGAGATTGTCCCAAGAAGGGATCGGAGGGTCGGATCGAGGAAACCGGAAATAATAAAGTGGAAATGCCTTAACCAACACCGACCAACCGCAACAAACCGAATTCAATCGCCTCAACTTTCAATATTACTACAGATGCAATCCAAATCAGTGATGTGGTGTCAAGTATCATTCCGATCAATGAAATTAATGCTTATGTTTTATTTGATTCGGGTGCTACTTGTTCCTTTATATCCAAGACTTTGCTAATAGTTTAGATTTGCTTACTGATGAGTTGAATATCCCATGAATATAGAAATTATGTAATAGAGAGATAATTCTCTCTATGTATGTGTATAAGAACCGTATAAAGGATATTAAGGGTAATATCATGAATGTAGATCTTATCCCTATTCGACTTGGGGAATTTGACGTTATCTTGGGAATGGATTGGTTATTCAATTACGGGTCAGAATTGATTGCCAAAGAAGCGATAACCTTATGACCACCAAAGGTTGTATTTTATCAGAAGAAGTCGCCTAGACATGCGAGTTGTCTCTAATCGGCGATGCAAAGGAAGTTATAAGACAAGGTCATGTAGGATACTTAGTTTACATAATCGACAAATGAAAAGAGAATCCTAAGGTAAGAGATACCGATTGAGGGGATTTCGCTGACGATTTCCGCATTTATTTGCCACGACTTCCACCAGATAGAGAAGTAGATTTCGCGATCGATTCGGGCGCCTCCTAATCGCCTCCAATATCGAAGGCACCATACCGGTAGCTCCAAAGAGAGATGAAAGAATTAATGGTACAATTACAAGAATCACGGACAAGAAGTATATTCAACCGAGCGATCGCCGGGGGGAGCGCTTTGTTGTTTGTGAAAAGAAGGATGGATCGATGCGCCTACATCGACTATAGAGAATTGAATAAGGTCAAGATTAAGAACAGATATCCATTACCGAGGATCGACGAATTCTGCTTCGATCAATCAAGGGAGCAAGATACTTTTCCAAGATAGACTTGAGAAGTATCATCAATCAAGGTGAGGCCGAGGATGTATCAAGATGCCGCTCGTAACGCCGATATGGTCACTACGAATTTTTAGTAATGTCGCTTGGTCTTACGTAATGCTCCCGCAGATGGCGGGACTAATGAATGGTGTGTTCAAGCCGCTTTTGGACAAGTTCGCTTGTGGTATTTATAGATGACATTTTGGTCTATTCAAAACCAAAGAAGAACACGAAGATCATTTAAAATTAACATCGAAGTATTGAGAAGGAAAAGTTGTATGCCAAGTTTTTGAAATGCGAATTTTGATCGAACGAGTGCAATTTCTGGGCACGGATCGATAAAAATGTAGAATTTTGGTAGATCCATCCAAAGTCGGCCGCGATTAACTCGGGATCACCGAGACGCCGCCAAGTAATGTTTTCTTGATCAAGCAGATATTATAGAAGGTTTATACAAGACTTTTCCAAGATCGCAACTCTGCTAACGAATTTAACTCAAAAGTCGTGAAATTTGTTCGACGATAAGTGTGAGGAAAGTTTTCAAGAATCAAGAAGAGGTTGAGTACTACCGTGTTATCTCTTCCTGATGATACAGAAATTTTGTTGTTTATAAGTGATGCATCGTGATAAAGGACTCATGGCCAGTAGTCGATGCAAAACAAAGAAAGTCATTGTGTATGCATCACGCACAATCAAGGATTACGAGAAGGGATATCTCCACCCATGACTTGGAGTTAGTCGCAGCTTATTTTTGCTTTGAAAATTTGGAAGCACTATCTCTACGGGAGAAGTGTGAAATATATATCAACCATAAGAGTCTCAAATATATTTTCACCACGTATGACTTAAATATGCGCCAAAGAAGATGGTTGGAATTAATTAAGGATTACGACCGGTGAGATTTTATACCATCCGGGTAAAGAATGTGGTTGCCGACGCCTTTGTAAGTAGAAAGGGCCTGGAGAAATTGACGATTTTGACCGCTTCAGAGGAGCCTAATTCCGTAAATGGAGAAACCGAGTCGAAGTGAAGTATCCTATGGAGATCGATGAGAAGCTATTTCAGATGCAACCGCACAACTCTACTAGATAAAGTTAAAGAGGCTCAACTTCGTGATGATGAATGCAAAAGGTGACAAAGAAGATATCTGAAGGAACCGAATCAAGATTTAAGATGGATAAGGAAGGAATACTGAGATTTGAGAGTAGAATTTGGATATCGCCAATAGAAGAGATTAAGGAAGATATTTTGAGCGAGACTCATAGTTCACGATATTCGATTCACCCTGGTAGTACCAAGATGTACCAAGATCTTAAACAACATTTCGTAATCAATTTGAAACGTGATGTCGCAGAATGTGTTGCCAAGTGTCCGACCACCGTAAAGTGAAAGCGAACATCGTAGACCGAGAAGATTGCTACAACCGTTAGAGATCCCGTAATGGAAATGGGAACATATTACAATGGACTTCGTGGTCGGCCTTCCAACGACTCGTAAAGGCTACGACGCAGATGGGTTATCGCTGAACGAATCGACGAAATCCGCACACTTCCTTCCGATCAAAATCGATTCAACTTAGATCACCAAGCAGGTCATACGTAAAAGAAATCGCTTCGAGACACCTGAGTGCCGGGTCAATTATTTCGATAGAGATCCGCTTACATCGAACTTCCGAAACGCTTGCCAGAATGCATGGGTACGTAATTGCGAATGAGTACAGCTTACCACCCTCAAACAGACGGGCAAAGTGAGAGAACGATTCAAACATTAGAAGATATGCTAAGAGCCTGTGTGATGGATTTTAAAGGAACATTAGAACGATTCATGTGCTTCATTGCTTATCTCAGCATTTTCATTTGCTATTTTCAAACACTATCACAAAACAAGGGTTAATTAACATATCACATATTATCCCTATACTATGACCTACCAATTAAATACCAAATAAACATAGGTAGGTCATACTAGCGAAGGAATTCTCATTCATGATTTAACGAGATTTTTGTAATTTAATTTAATATTTATCAATCAATAAATATTTTTCGATGAATTAATTATTAGATTAAATATTAATTGATGAATTGTGGTAGATTAATTTAATTATATGTGTTACATTTATTAAATTAATGTTGAGAATTTTTATTATTCAAGTATGTAATTATGTGAGCTTATTATGTAATTATGTGAGCTTATCAATTAAATGAAATATTTAATAAGCCTAATGTTATTTAATTAATGTAATAATTAATTGAGATTTAGTAATTGGATATAATTAATTAATGAGAAAATTAATTATGTGACTATGTGAATTTATGAGAAATTATTATAATTAGTTTATATTAAATTAAATAATATAATCGAGCTATCAGATAATCGGGTGACATGAATTAAACTATATCAGTAGAGGTTTTATTAAATTAAGTGGTTTTGTAATATATTCTTGCTAAGCCAAACAAGGCCCTATGGGGAGTTGGAAGCAGCTTGTCCATTATCAAGTTAATCGACCACTCAAAGGCGCCGGGCCTTTTCTTATACGTGTCTTCTCATTCTTTTTCTTATTTTACCAAGTTTGATAAAACATCACAGAGAGAAATTCGTAGAGAGAGTTTGAGAACCGCCGAGAGAATTAAGATATTGTGAAAGAGATTGAAAGAGGAGAATTTAAGAAAACATCTCGAGTCTTCTAATCTATACCTTACACTCGTGGTAA
Source organism: Panax ginseng (assembly GCA_020205605.1). Taxonomy (NCBI): domain Eukaryota; kingdom Viridiplantae; phylum Streptophyta; class Magnoliopsida; order Apiales; family Araliaceae; genus Panax; species Panax ginseng. Next base: position 73,345,598 of record CM035141.1, read on the forward strand.
TCTCCTCCTTCCCAAATTTTTAAAGTTACGTTGTTTAAGTTTTATGAAAATGGCTTTCAAGTTTTCTCAGAAAGTCTCTCAGATTTATAAAGGGTATGGATTATGTGTCAGATATGTGTTAAATGTTACCATATTATATTTAATTATATATATTTCACAAACCATAACATCTGCTTCATAATACGATGAATTGTTATTTCAAAATTTACAGAGTTTGGGTTTTGGGCCATATGGCCTTATACGTGATATTTCATGTGTTAATCATATATTATCCCTAAAATTTATACTCAGATATTATTATGTATGTTAATATGAAGAGACCAAATCTTTAATTGAACTGGATTCTGTTATAAACGAATCCGTAGTGTTGAAATTATGTTTTATGTTCAAAACCTTCAAGAACATCAAGAACAAAGGGAAGTAAATGTGTTGATTTTCTAAATTATGTGTCAGAACTTGTTAAAAATCATGCTAGATGGGTTAAGTAATGATTATATATGTATTACAATGATTGGGTAATCTAAATTTGTGTAAAAATAACTAATTAGAAGTTATGGCCATATTCATGTATAATTTTACCTGTGATTGATTTTTGGCCTAATTTGGCTTTGTTATGTTCGTGAATCGCAGAATCATAAATCGCATAAAATGAGCATGGTAACTTTACTTCCTACTGGTGTTACTAAACTAAATTACCCACCCTTGACCAAAAAAAAAATAATAATAAATAATAATAATAATAATAAATAAATAAATAAATAAATAAATATTTGATGAAAATTATTATTAAAATATTTATAAAATAAATTAAATATTTTAATTGAGATATTTATGGAATAAAATAAATATTTAATGAAAATTATTATTAAAATATTTATAAAATAAATTAAATATTTTAATTGAGATATTTATAGAATAAAATAAATATTCGATGAAAATTATTATTAAAATATTTATAAATTAAATTAAATATTTTAATTGAGATATTATGGAATAAAATAAATATTCGATGAAAATTGTTATTAAAATATTTATAAAATAAAGTAAATATTTTAATTGAGATATTTATGGAATAAAATAAATATTCGATGGAAATTATTATGAAATAATTTATTCGAGTGTAATAATAGTAAGAGAATGAAAATATTCTAATTTAATTAAGTAATTAAATTGAAGGGGTAATGATTTGTTAAATAAAGTGGAGTTTATATTAAATAATTAAGTGAAAATGTAACTAATGAATGTCGTGAATACATATGGTATGTGTAAGATTTGTGGTGAACTAAGTAGTAATCATTTAGCCTTCACGACGCAGGCAAGTTTCCTAACCCTACTTGTCATTATTGTTCAAGTTTATTAATTACCTCGAGTAAATTATCATTACTATTATTCATGTTCAAATGTTATATTAAAGATTGATTATCTTTTCAAAGATGATTCAGCTTATACAATAATTGTCCTATTGTATACTTCCCGAGATTATTATTCAATTTGAATATCATTATTATCGAATTTTATTAGACTAATAACCCTTTATTGATTCGACTAGTCCATAGTTGATAAGCGCTCTAAATTTCGTAACCCTCGATGAATTATCCAAACCAAACTTCCTTTCAAAAGCGACTCTAATGTCAAATCGAGATGAACAACCCTCGCAAAGGGATTTACTTATGCTAAGCGCTAAGATATTGTGCATGTGATGGTACTAAGGGTCGATCCCCTAAGTACGAGAAGAAAGGTCCATAGTCTTACGATCGTTAAAGGTTTCAAGTATAACCCTTGATAACCTAGACATAGTTCAAGGTCTTATGACCCTCGTAATTCTTTTTGATTCTTGTTATTCATTCTTGATTCAAAAGTCGAGCTTTTATTCGATGTCTTTGATTTATTCGCATGTTATTATACTGTTATTTCATTATTATACTTGTGGGCAATAGTGCTCACTCTTGCTTAATAATAACATTGCAGTTAAGAACGATAGAACTGATGAACCTTCCACTAGTAAAGGCAAGGGCAAGGTTAACAAGTGATGAAGACTTGTTGTTTATTTGATGATGTATTTTGTTTAAGACTTGATTTAAGACTTATTTGTTTATGATTCCGTATAGATGTTTAAGGTTTGTTTAACCTGGGATTGTATTATTATTATTCGGATGTTGTAACCCTTAAGGGGAAGACTTTTATTCTATCTATTGCATGGCTTGCATTTATTATGGGTAGATAGATAGATGATATTTGTACAGTGAACACCAAATCCCGTGGAATGAAAGTACCCGAATTTGGGGGTGTCACACCGTCTCTCCCCTTCTAGTTCTTGTCTCACATCTCAGCTAGGGATCATATCCCTAAGCTTTGATACCAACTGTGACGCCCCCAAAACAGGTATACATCACCCATCTTGAGTCGCCAGATACAAGGTACTGAATACAAATACAACTTAATTATACAACAGTCGTGTAAAATACGACAAAACATAGGTCGAGTTTTAATAAAAAATATTGTCATCTAGACAATATCCACACTCAATGGAGTCCTCATTACATTTATTATCACACTATTTCACTGTAATAGTGATGACTATTAATGCACCATCTAGATCATCACTTTGTTCCCCGACTAGTCCCAAATTTACGCTCTCATTTCCTCAAGAGAACAAAGGAAAGAATCCCAAGAAGAAATATTATGACTAAGATAATGCAGTAATAAATTATCTTTAGCCTTCAACAAGCAGTTAAACCGATAAAATATAATAAACATCAAGTTTAATCGCAAAGTGATCAAGCAATCCATTAAAGAGTCAAGTAAAGAATAAAATCTATTATCTTCTATGATTTAAAAGGTTTTTCATCACTTTTATCACCGAGACTCACTTTAATAAATAAAATCGAATCATCCTCGCCTCCACTACCAAGGATATTCATGTAATCATCAATGGTCATGACTATACCGAATAATCCCTGGTCATAATCATACCAACAACTGTCCACCAATGAACTACATGCCAATGAGGACTTTTACCACATCATTCGTCACATTATGGTCATGATTATACCGAATAATCCCTGGTCATAATCATACCAAGTCCATCTATGCACGTAAACCAAAGATGACTTTCAACATAATATAAGCATGATGATGATGACAATTCAATAAAATAAGTTCAAGAATAAATTTTAAAGATTTATAAGTTAATTTATCCTGAACTCAATAACATCCAAATTGTCAACATGATACTGCTTTGTAGAGTAAAATTCAAGAATGCTCAGAAGAATATTTCCATGAAAAGATACTGGATGAAGCGCAAATATCAAGGATATTCCACTAATTTTATGGGAGTATAGAAGCCAAAGCTTTAACCAACTAAATATAATAGAATATATGAAACTTCAAATGGACTTTCGCCTCACCATGCCAGAATCCACGCAGATGCATCATTTCCACAATTTAATAAGGAATGAATATGAAGGATCATTCACCATGCATGTGGTAATCCACATGACAAAGTTATTCCAATAGAATAATAAAGAATGGAATAATGTATGATTCACCATGCGTGATAGATAGATCGCATAAATGTGTTATTCCCAAATGTAATAATAAATAATGGAACTAGTCCTGTAAACGCATACGCATGTGATATTCCGGCTGTAATAATAAATAATGGAATCAGTCCCACAGAACGCACGCATGTGATGTGATATTCCGGCAAAAATAATAAATAATGGAATAATGTAAGAATTTCACCAAGTATAGGGTATCCTCACAGATACAAAAGTTATTCCAATGTAATAATAAAGAATGGAATAATGTAAGCTTCTTTATGAATAAGAAAGAAAGAATACCCCTTACGAAGTACTCCAAATAATATCCCTACCTTAGAAAAACCAATAATCGGAGTAATGAAGTAGCGTATTACTTTTCTTTTTCTCTCTATAGTTTCTCTCTCTGAGTTTCAAAGAATTCGTAAGAAATAATGAAGGAATGAGCTTCTATTTATAGAGAATGGACCCAATAAGAATTAATTCATGAAACGATCCAGATTGATTTACTTTTAATCTGGACGGTCCATATTGGTTTACTATTAAAACTTAAAGCAAATTGCTCATGCCGATTTACTATTAAAACTTTAAACCAAAGATCCATATTGATTTACTATTATAACTTTCACCAAATTCATATTGATTTACTATTATATCTTCAACAAACTATTCAAAATTTAACACATCTCCTCATAGAATAATAAAGGTACCCAAAAATAATTTGGACCGAAAAGAAATATATCTCACGTGTGAATAATAGACTCAGTGAATAAGAACTCGTGAATAAGTAACTCATGAATTCTAACTCGTGAATAGTAACTCGTGAATAATAACTCGTGAATACTAATTCGTGAATAGTACCCTGACACGAAAAGTACCCCAAATACCCGATTGAACAATATAACCTCCAGACATCAATTATTATCGAAACAAATGTCGATTTTCACTAACACAAATAATTCCAACATAATAGAACTATAAAATTCATCTTTAATCAATACGAACTTATTCATCATTAATATTATAATTCACAATATTTAACAACCGTGTCGCTCCTGTGAAAGAGGGGCTTTCCGATAAGGATTCCTCCTTATTGGCGCTCAATTAGGTGACCAAACCTCTCATTGACAGAACTTCTAGACATTGTCAATATTGCAAATAATAATATGAATAACTTTGTCGTCTCAAGTAGAGAATAAAATCTACCATCTTCTATGATTTAAAAGGTTTTTCATCACTTTTATCGCTGAGACTCAGCTTAATAAATAAAATCGAATCATCCTCGCCTCCACTACCAAGGATATTCATGTAATCATCAATGGTCATGACTATACCCCAATAATCCTCGTCATAATCATATCAACAACTATCCACCAATGAACTACGTGCACCAATGAGGACTTTTACCACATCATTCGTCAAATTACTACCATGATTATACCGAATAATCCCTGGTCATAATCATACCAAGTCCATCTATGCACGTAAGCCAAAGATAACTTTCAACATAATATAAGCATGAGGATAATGACAATTCAATAAAACAAGTTCAAGAAAAAAAATTAAAGATTTATAAGTTAATTTATCCTCGAACTCAATAACGCCCAAATTGTCAACACGATATCGCTTTCAAAGAAAATTCACCCCCTACTACTCTGCCAAGGATATTCAATATCATATCCATGAATTTATATTTCATCACGAGACTCACCGATAATCAATCCATATCACCGAATTATCCATGCACTACTACCAAAGATATTCATTATTATCACATCCATGAATTAATATTTCATCACCGAGACTCACCAACAATTAATCCACATCATCGAATCATCCCCGCACTACAAAATGCCAATGATATTCATTAAGATTACGCACTAACGAATTATCCATGCACTACGCCAAAGATAATCGTGTTTTCATCAACTATTCCGATCATGCCATAAAACAATTCATCTTTGCACCTCGTCAAGAGAATTCATAGCTATAATCATACCAAAAATTATCCATCAATGCACTACGGGCCAATAAGGACTTTTTCCACATCATTTGTAACATTACTACCATGATTATACCGAATAATCCCTCGGTCATAATCATACCAAGTCCATCTACGCACTACAGTCACGTATGACTTTTCAACATAATATAAATATGAGGATGATTACAATATTATAAGCATTAATCAAACTAAATCAAGGATAAATATTAAAGACTTTAAATTTATCCAGACATTATCAATCACTTAATAAAATCATAATCTAATACTGTTAATACTATAACAATATTTTAATCACTTCTTAAACTTATAAACAATTACATTTAATTGTTTACACTTTTCCAAATAATACATTTAATCATTCAAAAATTTCATACTCATAAGATTTCATCACCAATAATCAAATTACTCATCAAAAATCTGCATATACCTTATATAGGATTTCCAAGCCATAAAATCCTATTTTCCAATTTTGTTACTTCACATAACATATTTAATTCATTTACTCATAACTAGCTCATTTTCATGAAAAATACCAAATCAGTCCCAAAAATATTTTTTTTCTGGGATTTAGCATAATATAGTCCCATCTTCGAACATATATTTTCTCGTAATTTTAAAATTCATTTACTATTTTTTATATGGCTAAAATCATGAATATTTAGACATTTATCATAAATTGTACTTTTGTCCAAAATTCCAAAATTTACAGGTATACCTCGTTATATACATGTACTCCCAATAAAAATTTCACCAATTTTAGAGTTAACCACAAGGAGTTATAAGGTTTTACTTTTAAAATAGTCCTTTCCCATAAAAATCCATAACTCTTAATCTATACATCCAAAAATCGCCACTTTTGGACACAATCTAGAAAACTAATCAAATTATCATTTCAAATTTTTCCGTAATTTTTTAGGTCGTAAAATTATGAATCGCCTCATGTAAAACCCTTTTTAATGAAAATACTATTCGTATGAATACGGCGGATCATTCACCATGCATGTAGTAATCCACATGTATGTGTTATTCCAATGTAATAATAAAGAATGGAATAATGTATGATTCACCATGCGCATGTATAATAATCGCACCGACAAGTTATTCCCAATGAATAATAAATATTGGAACCAGTCCCACAGAATGCACGTATGTGATATTCTAGGTAATAATAAATAATGGAACCAGTCCCACAGAATGCACGTATGTGATATTCCGGCTGTAATAATAAATAATGGAACTGTGTCCAAATAGAACGCATGCATGTGATATTCCTACTGTAATAATAAAGAACTAATATTAGAAGAATTTCACCATGTATGCAAAGATTTTGCATGATACAAAAGTTATTCTAACATAATAATAAAGAATGGAATAATGTAAGAATTTCACCAAGTATAGGTAGTCCACAGATACAAAAGTTATTCCAATGTAATAATAAATAATAATATCTTTTACAAGTACGACAATTATATCCCCTACCTTAAAAAGAAAAGTATTCCTACCGATAGTAGAAGGTGAATATACTTGAAGAAAACTTGCACTACGCTTTCAAAGCTTTCTTAAACTCTAAAGAAATACGCCAAGATTATAGAAGAAGAACTCTTTCTATAGTTTCTTTCTCTAGTTTCAAAGAATTCGTAAGAAATATTGAAGGAATGAGCTTATTTATAGAAAATGGACCGCATAGTAACTAACTCATGAACTATCCGCATTGATTTACTTTAATCTGATGGTCCATATTTAAAGCAAAATCTTTTAAATAAAATATAATATATTCTATTTATAATCTAATAAAACGAATAACTTTATAAAAGATTTTACTATGCAAACACTATGCAGCACTATGCAAACATTATGCATAATAAAATATAATATATTCTAATAAAATAGATAACTTTATAAAAGTATTCTATTTTATATAAAAAGATTTTACTATGCACAATAGAATATAATATATTCTATTTATAGAATAACTTTATAAAAGTATTCTGTTTTATATAAAAAGCTTTTTTATTTTATTACATTAATAATACCAATAAAACAAAACTGAGTGACTTATCACATAAGCATCAATAATCAATACCGTGCTATTTACCAAAATAGAAAAAAAAATTGAATATTTTTATTTCTATAAATTCGGGGTCTCACAATCACCCCTCCTTATGAAATTTCGCCCTCGTAATTTACGTACGTACCTGATATTCAAAGGGATGAGAATACCTTGCTTTCTTTTCAGATTGTACCTTCCCGGTAATTTCCTCGCTATCATGATTTTCCCATTTCTCATCTCCTATATTTCAGATATCATTCTAGAATATAGCTTCAAAACAAAGGTTAATTGACATATCACAATTTGTCAACTTATCAAGTAAACAATTTCACTAGGTAGTAAGCCACACACTAAATAAAGTATATAACTCGCCTCTCCCTCCTAGTTCTAGACTCTTATCTCCGCCAATGACCATATCCCTAAGCTCGATATCAAATGTGACGCCCCCAAAATTAGGTATACATCACCCATTCTCGAGTCGCCGATACATGCTACAAAATTTAAATACAACTTCATTTATATTAATCGCTGAGTTGTCAGATAGAATTACGACCACGCTAATCTGTGAGTTTTAATACAAATGTATGTAACTCTCATGGTGCCTCACCACAACCTTACAATGGTACTTTATATAAAAGTATAGTCAAAGACCTGCTTTTAGAAACTAAAATCTTTGGGAAGTGCTCAAGAAACCTTCGCATATGGGAGGCCATGCGCCTAGGTTATAGTAGATATCATATGGCCATAAAATTATCCTTGGTCAATTGAATAGACCCTAAAGAAAACGAGAAGATTACTCTCATCTTCTTTCCAATGGTGAGTCTTCTCTTGACATATAACTATATCCACTGCCTCCAAGTGAATATTATATTTTAAATCAACTCCAAGATCATATAGTAGTGGCCTGTAGATATACTCAAAGAAGTGGATGCGCACAACCCCGCTCTTTATGATAACACGAGGTTATATGTCATTAGACATCTTGTATGATAGTGGCAAAACACCTTCCAAAGTCAGGTTCACCTCACCCTATTTGATTCACCAAATATAATTACTAAATGTTGTATAGAATACAACACACTTTTCTATACAAAGCTTAAGGAGAACCTCCACACCTAGAGACCAATCGCTCTATTCCCCCGTTATCCCCGCCAATTCTAAGAATACTCTTTTATGGCAACACTCTTATTACCCGAAAAGGAATTGTGAAGGTAAAGGGTGAGCACAACTAGCCCAAGAAAGAATATCATGACTAAAGATAATTAAATTATCAATAGTTTTCATCAATAATAAATCGTAGATTTAGAAAATACGGTAGATGATAAAACTTTTCAACCATAGTCATAAATGAACGAGCAATCCATTAGAAGAGTCAAATAGACCATAAGGTCTATTATCTTCTCCATGTTAAAAGTCCACTAATAATATTTTATCCATGTAAAATAAATCAACAGTTCATGTCCACAATCATATGACTAACTCATAATCATAATTATGGTTCTAAATTCCTCTTCGCAACTAGGACGAAGATAATTCTCATCACCTATCTTCAACTGAAACATCAAAAATCATGGTTATACCAAATCAGAATTCCTGCTCACAATCATACTAATAAATTCATCTTTGCACCACAGCCAAAGATATTCATTAACAATTCATCTTTGCACTAATGCCAAAGACATACAACTGTATTTTAGAAGAGTCAAGTAGAACATGATATCTACTATCTTCTACGCATTAAAAGTGTATAATAAATATTTTATCGCTTAGACTCAGCTTAATAAATAATCCATATCATCGAATCACCCCTGCACTACGGCCAAGGATATTCGTTAATATCACATCCATGAATTTATATTTCATCACCGAGACTCAAATTTCGATAATCAATCCATATCACCAATTATCCATGCACTACGACCAAAGATATTCATTATTATCACATCCATGAATTAATATTTCATCGCCGAGACTCACCAATAATTAATCCACATCATCGAATCATCCTCGCACTACATGTGCCAAGGATATTCATTAAGATCACGACCATGAATTATCCATGCACTACGCCCAAAGATAATCGTGTTTTCATCAACTATCCCGATCATGCCATAAAATAATTCATCTTCGCACCCTTGGTCAAGAGAATCCATAGCCATAATCATACCAAAAATTGTTCATCAATGCACTACGCCAACGAGGACTTTTTCCACATCATTTGTAACATTACGGGCCATGATTATACCGAATAATCCCCGGTCATAATCATACCAAGTCCATCTATGCACCAAAAGCCACGATGACTTTCAACATAATATAAATATGAGGATGATGACAATATTATAAGCATTAATCAAATTAAATCAAGGATAAATATTAAAGACTTTAAATTTATCCGCATATTATCAATCACTTAATAAAATCATAATCTAATACTGTTAATACTATAACAATATTTTAATCACTTCTTAAACTTATAAACAATTACATTTAATTGTTTACACTTTTCCAAATAATACATTTAATCATTCAAAATTTCATACTCATAAGATTTCATCACCAATAATTAAATTACTCATCAAAATCAGATATATACCTTATATAGGATTTCTAAGCCATAAAATCCTATTTTCAATTTTGTTACTTCACATAACATATTTAATTCATTTACTCATAACTAGCTCATTTTCATAAAAATACCAAATCACCCCAAAATATTTCTTTTTTGGGATTTAGCAGTAATATAGTCCCATCTTCAACATATATTTTTCTCAAAATTTTTAAAATTCATTTACTATTTTTCATATGTCTAAAACTTCCTAATATATAGACATTTATCATAAATTATACTTTTATCCAAAAATTCAAATTTACATGGTATACTCCTCATTATATACATGTACTCCCAATAAAAATTTCACCAATTTTAGAATTAACCACTAGAAGTTATAAGGGTTTACTTTAAAAATAGTCTTTTTCCCATAAAATCCATAACTCTTAATCTATACATCCAAAAATCGCCACTTTTGGACACAATCTAGAAAACTCATCAAATTATCATTTCAAATTTTTCCAAATTTTTTAGTGTCGTAAAATTACGAATCGCCTCGCGTAAACCCTTTTAATGAAAATACTATTCGTATGAATACGAAGGATCATTCACCATGCATGTGGTAATCCACATGATGTGTTATTCTAATGTAATAATAAAGAATGGAATAACATAAGGGTCACCATGCGTGCGATAGATCGCATTTAACAAAGTTATTCCCAAATGTAATAATAAATAATGGAACTGTGTCCCACAGAACGCATGCATGTGATATTCCGGCACTGTAATAATAAATAATGGAACCAGTCCTGCCAGAAATGCCCAGATAGATATTTCGATAGAATAATAAATAATGGAACCAGTCCCACAGAAATGCATGTATGTGATATTCCATGTAATAATAAAGAAATCTAATATTAGAAGAATTTCACCATTTATGCAAGATTTTGCATGCAGACAAAGTTATTCCAACATAATAATAAAGAATGGAATAATGTAAGAATTTCATCAAGTATAGGTAGTCCGCGATACACAAAGTTATTCCAACAGTAAAAATAAATAATAATAATATCCTTTACGAAGCACGACAATTATATCCCCTACCTTAAAAAGAAAAGTATTCCGATTGGTAGTATGAATATACTTGAAGAAAACTTGCACTACGCTTCAAAGCTTTCTTAAACTCTAAAGAAATACGCCAAGATTATAGAAGAAGAACTCTCTCTATAGTTTCTCTCTCTAGAGTTTCAAAGAATTCGTAAGAAATAATGAAGGAATGAGCTTCTATTTATAGAAAAATGGATCAGATAAGAATTAACTCATGAACGGGTCCATCATTGATTTACTTTAATCTAATCTATTCCATATTTAAAACAAAATATTTTAAATAAAATATAATATATTCTATTTATAATCTAATAAAATGAATAACTTTATAAAAGATTTTACTATGCAAACACTATGTAGGCACTATGCAAACACTATGCATAATAAAATATAATATATTATAATTATTGTCTAATAAAACAGATAACTTTATAAAAGTATTCTATTTTATATAAAAAGATTTTACCATGCAAAACACTATGCACAATAGAATATAATATATTCTATTTATAGAATAACTTTATAAAAGTATTCTGTTTTATATAAAAAGCTTTTCTGTTTTATTACATTAATAATACCAATAAAACAAAACTGAGTGACTTATCACATAAGCATCAATAATCAATACCGTGCTATTTACCAAAATAGAAAAAAATTTGAATACTTTTATTTCATAAAATTCGGGGTCTCATATAGGGTATCCCGCGTATACAGGTTATTCCAACAGAATAATAAAGAATGGAATAAAAGAAGTTCTCTTAATGAATAAGAAAGAAAGAATACCCCTTACGAGTACAACAAATAATATCCCCTACCTTAGAAGAAACTGGATATTGGAGTAGTGAAGTAGCATAATACTTTTCCTCTTTCTCTCTATAGTTTTTCTCTCTAGAGTTTCAGTGAATTCGTAAGAAATAATGAAGGAATGAGCTTCTATTTATAGAAGAATGGACCTAATATTAACTAATTCATGAACTTCATCCCGATTGATTTACTATTAAATGTTAAAGCAACCATTCATACCGATTTACTATTAAAACTTTAAACCAAATGATCCATATTGATTTACTATTATAACTTTTCACCAAATGCCTATATTGATTTACTATTATATCTTCAACCAACTATTCAAAAAATAGCACATCTCCTCATGGAATAATATTGTACCCAAAAATGATTTGGACCGAATGTAAATATATCTTACTAGTGAATAGTACCCTCGTGAATAGTAACTCGTGAATAGTAACTCATGAATACTAACTCGTGAATAGTAACTCATGAATAGTAACTCGTGAATAGTAACTCATGAATAGTGACTCATGAATAGTAACTAATGAATAGTACTTCGGCTAATTAAAAGTACCCTAATAATTCGATTGAACAATACAACCTCCAGACATCAATTATTATCAAAACAAATATCGATTTCCACTAACACAAATAATTTTAACCCAATGGAACTATAAAATTCATCTTTAATCAACACGAACTTATTCATCATTGATATTATAACTCATAATATTTAACAACTGTGTCATTCCTGTGAAAGAGGGGCTTCCGATAAGAATTTCTCCTTATCACAGGCCAATTAGGTGACCAAACCTCTCTCGATGTAACTTCTAGACATTGTCAATATTGCATAATAATAATATGAATAACTTTGTCGCCTCAATTATTGATTTAATAATATAACATATTATGCAGATGATACTGTAACAATAATTGAATCAATAATATGAGAGATATGATGCAGCAATTACTATAGCAATAATTGAGTATAACCGAAAGTGACTTATCACGTAAGCATATATAATCAATACCGCAAAGCTACTACGCAACCACGCCAGATTATTGTACTTTTACTAATGGTAGTTCAACAGCTTTTAATTTAACACCTCCGCCGTTATTAGAAAGATAATTTTGTCGTTTTCTAACTACGACAATACTTCCGCCAGGGTCCACTTAATGATTGTGCCGTCGCATAATATTCCTCATAAAATGAATATTTTCCGACCAATCGAATATTATATAACCACTTGCTTACTTTGCAAAATTTATAAATATTATCCACAACTATAACATTATATCAAATCCACATCATAATATTCACAAAATTATTTCGAGAAAATTAAATATTTATTCATAAAATCTGGGGTCTCACAATACTACCTTTTCATCTTGATGTATATATACTACAATTATATCAATAAAAATTTGTATATCTATCTATCTATCTATCTACACACACATAAAAATAATATCTAAAAGAAGAACCTACAATTAAATTAATTTGAGTTATCATTAAATTGATAGATAATTATAAAAAATAACGAATTTAAATTGAAATAAATTTGGCAAAACTAATGAAATATCCACCGTAATTGGCACATTTTACTGATTACACCATTAAACTTTTAATTTTTAAAATTACCTGTAAGACCCCAACTTTTATAAATAAAGACGAATTTTCTATAAATATTATTTTTGAATATTATGCAGTAAATTTGATATAATGTTATAGTTGTGGGTAATATTTATAAATTTTGCAAAGTACGCAAGTTGTTATATAATATTCGATTGGTCGGGAATATTCATTTTAACAGGAATATTCGTGATAACTAAGACAAATCATTGGTGGACCCCACAACTAATTATCGCCTGATTAAGAAAATGACAAAATTACTTTATAAAAATAACTATGGAAGTTTTACCGCTAATTGTTAAAACACCCTAGATTAAAAGTACAATAATACTGCTGGGTTGAATAAGAGCTACACCAGATTAATTATCGATGCTTACGTGAGAAGTCACTCAATTTTGTTCAATTATTGCTACAAAGAATTGATGTATTGTTTCTCATGTTATTTGATTTAATTATTGTAAATATTTTATATATTATTAAATTAATAATTGAGACAACAAGGTTATTAATATTATTATTTGCAATATTAACGATGTCTGTAAGTTCACAAGGAGAGGTTTGGTCACCTAATCAAGCCGCCAATAGGAGAAATCATTATCAAAAGCCCCTCTTTCCTCGGGAACGACACTTCGTCGACATTAATATTGTGAATTATAATAATGGTGATAAAGTTTGTTTTATTAGTATTATTAATGTAATAAAATAGAAAAACTTTTTATATAAAAATAGAATACTTTTATAAAGTTATTCGCTTTATTAGACTATAAATAGAATATATAATATTCTATTATGCATAGTATTTTGCATAATAAAATCTTTTTATATAAAATGTAATACTTTTATAAAGTTATTTGTTTTATTAGATAATAATTAGAATATATTATATTTTATTATGCATAGTATTGCATAGTACTTCGTGATAGTGTTTTGCATAGTAAAATCTTTTTTATATAAAATGTAATACTTTTATAAAGTTATTCGCTTTTATTAGATTATAAATAGAATATATTATATTTTATTTAAAAGATTTTGTTTTAAATCTGACCGTCTGCTTAAAGTAAATCAATCTAGATCGCTTCATGAATTAGTTACTATGCAATCCATTCTTCTATAACTAGAAGCTCATTCCTTCATTATTTCTTACTTAATTCACCGAAACTCTAGAGAGAGAAACTATAGAGAGAAAGAAGAAAAGTGTTCTGCTACTTCACTACTTCTATATCCAAGACTCTTCTTTTTAAGGTAGGGATATTATTTATTGACTCGTAAGGGGTATTATTTCTTTTCAGATTCATGAGAGAAAGTCTCGTTATTCCATTCTTTATTATTCTCGTTGAATAACTTTTATACGCGCTGGCTACCCTATACTTGGTGAAATTCTTCCATTATTCCATTCTTTATCATTATGTTGAAATAACTTTTGTCTATGCAAAAGTACCGCATGCCCGGTGATTTCATTATTATTCCGCTATTTATCATTCTCGCTGGAACATCCTCGCTTGTGCTTTACGCATTTATTCCGGTTCCGCTTTTTATTATTTTGTTGGAACATCCCGTGCATGCTTTTACGCATTTACCGGTTCCATTATTTATCATTCTCGCTTGAACATCCTGCATGCGTAAGGCTTACGCATGACCTAGTTCCGTTATTCATTATTCTCGCTTGGAATAACCCGTCTGCAAGGCTCATCGCATGCCCGGTGATTTCTTTTGTTATTCCATTCTTTATTATACTCAATAAGGTTAAAGTTTTGACTTCTATACTCCATGAAATTAGTGGAATATCCCCGATATTTGCGCTTCATCCAAAGATTTTCATGGAAATATTCTTCCGAGCATTCTTGAATTTTACTCCACAAAGAAGTATCATGTTGACAATTTAGACGTTATTGGTTCCTCGGATAAATTAATTCTTGAACTTTTTTTATTGAATTCTTATATCATTGTCATCATCCTTATGTTTATATTATGTTGAAAGTCATATGTGGGTCAGTGCATGTATGATGGACTTGGTATGATTATAACCGTAGAGATTATTCTGTAAATAATCATGACCGTAATGTTACAAATGATGTGGAAAAGTCATCATTGACCGTAGTGCATTGATGGACAGCTTGTTGGCATGATTATGACCATTAATGAATACACGAATATCCTCGCCCGTAGTAATGGATAATTTGTGGTCGTGATACTAAAGAATATCCTCGGTCAGTAGTAAGGTGGGTGATTCAATGATGTGGATTATTGTCGAGTCTCAAAGTGATAAAAGTGATAGAAAAACCTTTTAAACCATAAAAGATAGTAGATTTTATTTTTAGTCGACTCTTTTAATGGATTGTTTGTTCATTGCAGCTAAACTTGATGTTTGTTATATTGTATCGCTTTAACTTTATTGAAGACTAAGGATAATTTATTCGCTTTTATCTTAGTCATAATATTTCTTATCATTAGTTGAGCTCACCTTTCTTTCACTATTCTATTCGTAAAATGAGAACGTAGCGAGGACTAGCGTGGGAAACTGGAGTGACGGTCCAGAGGATAGTATTAGTAGTCCTCACTATTCTGTGAAATAGTGTGTTAATAAATATATTGAGGACTTATTTTGAGTTTTAATGATGTCTAGAAGATAATGTTTGTATTAAAACTCACAGCTCATGTTGTATATTTAAGATTGTATTTGAATTTTGTACCATGTATTTATGCGACTCGTGATGGGTGATGTATACCTATTTTCCACTAAACTAATTATTATTTTGAAATTGAGTCATTCTATTAAAAAAAATAAACAGGCGCTAATTTTTTATCGATAAAACAAATGAACTACCCACTGTAGTTGGCACGTTTTACTGATAACGATATTGAACTTTTAATTTTAAATGACCCCATTAAACTAATTAATATTTTGATATTGGGTCATTCTGTTACAGACCTCACGAGTGTTAAATCGTTTCAGTTTTTATTCTACGTGAACGTGAAAAAGAAAAAATAAAATAAAAAAAAATTAATTTATTCTCTCTCTTCCTTGCTATAATCTCTCTCTTCTCCTCCCCTTCTTCCAAATTAAACAAATCTACATATTTTTTTCTCTCTAAATTTTATGAAAATTCCTAGATTTGAAACCCAAAACATTGAATTGTGCTTTAAAGTTCAACATTAGATATAACAATAGAGTCTGAATCCCCAACAATAATAACAGATGAAGTAAATGGTGTTGCAGTACGTTTCCTCCCTTTCACCTCCGACTATCAGCAGACTTATGTCTACGAACTCCTCTCATTCACTCTCGATCGCCTCCACAAGGTCCACTCTTTCCCCAATCTCTCTCTATATATGTGTGTGTATGTATATATATATATATATATATATATATATATATATATATATATATATACAAAACTGATCAGGTTCGGTACGCGAGTAAAATTCGGACCTTTTTTTATTATTTTATTTTTTAAAAAAAAACAACAAAAAAAAGTTTAATATTTTATGGAACTGAAATTTTTACATAATACAGTGTTTTGGGTGTGATTTGGATATATATAACAAAATATGTATGTACAGTATGTACAGACCTATTTTGTTATATGTATCCAAATCACACCAAAAATACTGTATTGTGTAAAAATTCCAGTTCCATAAAATATTAAACTTATTTTTTAATTGTTTTTAAAAAAAGCAAAAAAAAAGTCCGTAACTTAAGAAAATGAGTCCTGATAGAACTGCAATATATATATATATATATATGTTCCAAAAATGCCTCTAAGAAGCTTCCCATTTTTCTCCTCGCTCACACATGTGCTACAAAGTGAATTATTAATCATTTCATTCCTCCCTACACATACGTACATAAGTAGCATTTGGTCATTCTTCAAAAATGCCTCTAAGAACTTCACTTTTCATAAGTTACAAATATAATTCTAATATTCACATATTATTATTATTATTATTATTATTATTATTATTATTATTATTATTATTATTATTATTATTAATGTGTCTAATAATAAAATAAAAATATTAATATTAAACATAATAATAAAAAACATAATATTAAACATATTAATATTATAATTATTATTGTAAAATATTAAACAACCATAATTTTTTATAATTATGAAACCATAATATTAAACATATTAATTTTTTATAATTATGAAACCATAATATTAAAAATTAATATGTTTAATATTTTTCAATAATAATTATAATATTAATATGTTTAATATTATGTTTTTATTATTATGTTTAATATTAATATTTTATTTTATTATTAGACCTGTTAATAATAATAATAATAATAAAAATAATAATATGAATATTAGAATTATATTTGTAACTTGTAAGAAAAGTGGTGACTGCCGGGGCATTTTTGAATTAATTGATCGCTGCCACACACCGTAGCTACAGGGAGAGAAGAATTAGGCATAAGACTGCCGCTACATCCTGTAGCGGCAGGGAGAAAATTGGTTTGCCACAACAAACGGTTGTCACGGATGATCTCCCATATATATATATATATATGTGTGTGTGTGTGTGTGTGTGTGTGTGTGTGTGTGTGTGTGTGTGTGGTGTGTAATATTTAGTTAAATTAATTTTAGTTGGGATTGCATTTATGATTTAATAGAGCCCGAGTTTTTACTTGATGAATGTGGAGATAATTCAAGCAAATGCAAAATGTTGTTGTTGCCAATTATCTGCGTTTTCATTTCTCATACCGATACATTATTTTTCATTCATGAAAAGTTTTTTCTATTGATAAACATCTCGAGATTAAAATACCCAAAATATTTAGATTTATTTTGCTTTCACTTTCAAGTTTTTAATTATTTTTTGCCACATAAGTAATATTTTTTATTTTTGAATTTCTTTTCCAGAGCCACATAGGTAAAAAATTAATGTCTGCTTAATTTTTAAAACAGAATGACCCAATTTCAAAATATTAATTAATTTAATGGGATAATTTGAAAAATTAAAAGTACAATGGTGTAATCAGTAAAATGTGCCAACTACAGTAAGTAATTCATTAGTTTTGTCGATAAAAAAATTAACGCCCTTTTAATTTTTTTTAAACTAATGACCCAATTTCAAAATAATAATTAATTTAGTGGGGTAATTTAAAAATTAAAAGTTAAATGCCAGAATCAAGAAAATCTACCAACTACAATGAATATTTCATTAATTTTTCCAAATAAATTTCAATCCCAAAAATAAAATAAACCCCATCTAAAAAAGATATCGCGTGCCTCGGGTTCACTTGTTCTAAGGTGGTGAAAATAATTATTGCATATCACTCCAAACAATTCAAGCTTAGCTCTAGAAATTGTTGGAGCATGCGATATATATCATATTTATGTCGACTATGTTGTCAATGGGGACACAGCAACATTATTTTGGGGGTGGGGGACTATATTGTGTCCTCTTTTGATCTTGATATAATTATTTAAAATACTTTCTCCTCCTAATAATTTGCATAATGTCGTATCGCTCTATATTCAGCTTTCTTATCTTCTTTTTCTGTCAAAGTGGACCTATATACATGTGACCACTACGTGTACAACAATTCAAGCAAAAATAGTATGAACTTGTAAATTGATGCAAGTGACTCACATGTTCTTAGTTGAGAGCTGAAATGTAAATTTTATAGGGTGAATTATACTCCCCCATTATTTTTTTAATTGTCGTTTTAAAAAACAAGTCCAAATAATGCAATATCTGGAGATGCATTTAGGTATTAACTACATACGGTAAACTATTTTTTCATCATTTTCTGCATACGTTTCCAATACCACAAATATGACATTCATTCAAAACTACTGATACGTCTTTAAAACATGATTTCAAAAGAAGATTATTTTTTTTCTTCAAAGAATATATTCCTAACAATTACTGAAAGTGTTGGAAATGGGTTTGACAAATAAATATTAAAGCATTTTGAGGCTTAATTTAATATGGGATCCATACTTCGGAAATGTCGGGTCCATGCACTAATGCGTTCTCCTCCGCGAGGAGTATAACGTGATATATTTATATGTTCAAATCCATTAAGAATTAAATGAGAAAATTGACTCCAAAGTCACATACTTGAAGTTGTAAATTGCAAAAGTCCCACATAGGGCATTAAAGGGAAAAATGAAAAACATATATATGGGATGTTTGCTCAATGGGAAGGGCCCCAAGGGGCACCCCACTTTTGTGGAAGGAGAGGACCTAACAATCAAGCATGGTTTGAAACCCACATACACACCGCCATCCTATCGGTAGGGTTGTGGGTGGGTCATGATATATATTTTTTGGACAAAATTTATTTAATGTTTTATCAAATTTTGTTATCGTAATACTACGATAGTTTTGCCCACGAAATCAATTTTTTTTCTTTTATGTTCTCGCATATATTTTTCCTGCTCCCGCTTCTCACAGATATTACCATTTTCGCTTCTACTACTTCCGCTGCAAGAGGGTTTCCTGCTTCCGCTCGCTTCTTTCCGCTGCTGATGAGGTGCAGAGGTTTCCCGCCCGCTCGCTCATTCCCATTGCAAGATTCCCCTTATGTCTAAAAAAATAACACCGCTTAGTGAGCTTTTCCCGCTTTCATTGCATGCATCATTATAGTTCATACGCTTCGAACAACATAACATAACGTTGTGTTCTTAATTTTGAAGTGCTTCTAATTAAGAACTGAAATTGCTTTTATCTTGGGAAGCAATTATTCATTTAATCCTTAGCACCAAATGAGGAATAAGTTTGCTTTAAGGAGACTTTCATGTGAATTCAAAGGACTCAAATTTATATGTTTATATTTTTCTGTGATATATATATATATATATATATATATATATATATATATATATATATATAATTTGCTGCTTATTATATTTATATATATTAAATAATACTATATATTACTAATACAAAGAATTTGATAATATTAAATTTAAGGAGGATGTATTTAATAATGACTTTTAAATATATTTTTCTAAGTGGCGCACTTTTGTAGAGTTTGTGGATTATAAAAATTTTAAAATTACTTTTAAAGATCATGCATGAAATAAGTGACAAACTTTTATAGACTTTTTACCAAGACTTGATAGATATTTGTATACTTCTAATATATCTTGAAGCTTATATTAATTGTTAAAAAGTCAACAAAGATCTTATATTTTAGATGAAATGATTATGATATTAAATATTAATATTAAAATATTTTGACCATGTCACAAGCTATTTTGAAATAAAAGGCATTGTTGAAGTTGAATTATTAAATCATACCCCATCTATTACAAGAAAATGTCTTTATTACATAATTTTAATATTTCATAAAAAAAAAAGTCATTTTCTACTAACAAGAATTAAAATAACAATTTCAATTTTAAAATTGTTCATTATTGTTTTCTTATCAAGTCATTATTACTAAAATAACAATTTATAATTTTCAACAAATAACAAAATTAACAAATTTATTACTTTTAAAAATAAAAATAAAACAAAATACCTTCTTAATACTACAAAGATATTAAATGAGATTTTTTTATGGGAGAGAAGAAATATAAAATGATATTAAAATATTTGTTATCTTCATTTATACCATTGGTTCTATTTGGAACCCTTAACGTTACTCCCTCTTTTTAACCCATCCTCCTTTTTATCTCCCCTCACCTACTATAATAGCTCTCATCTTTTTTGGAGTTTGTATTTTGAGATGAATGAGGTAAAGAGAGAAAGTGAGACATATATATATATATATATATATATATATATATATATATATATATATATATATATATATATATATATATTGTTCTCTCTTCTTTGTTTGATCTCCTCTATCTCTTTCTCTTTTGTTCATCTTTTCCCTTTCTCAAATATTTGGAAGTCTTTAGAGATGAGTTCAGACTTTGTATATGTGTATCTCTTCTTCTAAAGTCTGTCAAACTCTACCATTTGACAGAAATCTAATTTGAATACCAAAATACTTTTATAGACTTTATAAAAGTCTCAATTCAATACCACCTAACTCTTAAAGACATTACAAAAGTTGTAATTGAATACCAGTAAACTTTTATAAACTCTTTAAATGTCTTGATTGAATAGAACTAAACTTTTAAAGTCTTAATTGAATACACCCCTCCTAAGTAGTGATTTCTTAAAATTTCATATTGACTTTAAATTATAAAATTAGTATTGACTTTTTAAATTAATTTCAAAATCAAAATTTAGAATAATTAATTTATTTAGTTTATGTCCATACAAATATGTGAACATCATACATTATTTAAAAACAACTATTACTAATGAGATTTAAAATTTTCAAAATTAAATGAGTTTGGCAAAATGGGAGGTGAGGCTACCTCACATTAGTAGTCTTCAAAATGACGTTGTTTTAAATACTTGAATATACTCATTCTTGTGTTATGTATAAAAAAATATTTTGTGTAATTTTTTTAAAATATTGTTATTATAAAGGGGTATCTCATGTAGGAACGTGAGGTAGTCCTCACCTCTCACGTCCTCAATGAATTATATTATTTTTAAATTTAAAAATATCTCGATTTGACTTTTAAAAAGTTAGTATTGATCTTATAATTCTAAATGGAGAGGTATTTTTATATTTGAATTTTATACTTTTGCCATTCATTTTGTTGGACAAACTTTTTTTAACATCTTTTGACGCATAAAAAGAAATATACAAGATATCCAGGATCTACGCTAGCTTAAGACCAGGAGGGACAAGCCCCCCTAAGGTTTGAAAATTGTGTAAGGTTCACTTGTTCATTTATCAAGTTATTCAAAAAGTCTCTTCTGATTGTAAACTAATTTTATTAGTAAATTCATTATAATTGCATATATGTTTGTATAATTGGAGCATAATATTGTATATGTGTTATTCCAATTGAATGATACATTTGTATCCAGGTAACCAACTAAAATCCTTATTTAATTTTTTTTATTCTTTGTTTATTTTATGAAACTTTATATTTTAATTTTTAAAAGTTTAATGAGTGATCATAATATTGCATATGTTAATTCCATTTGCATATTCAATTTATTTTTCTAAGAACCAAATAAAATCCTAACTTATTTGATTGCAAATTTATGAAAATTTTATTATTAAAAAGTTCAATGAGTGGTCTAATAATATTGATTAATCAACTCATTCTTGTAGTGTAGTTAATTGAATTTTTTATTTTTGTTTTAGAATATTGGGAAAATCACATACTATTGATTCATTTTTCAAGAGAAAGCAATCAAATCACGTATTGACACATCTCTCGCCTTACTCCTAAGCTTAATGTTCAAATATCTAGATCTGCTTACTCCCGAACAAGAACAACGTTTTCTAAAATCACCAAGAATTGAAGGTAAAGAATGAGATATTAATTATTTGGAGCGTGATCCTGAAAAACGTATTGAAATATAGAAATGTCATTGTGTGAAGAAGTTCGACAAATTTATATCAATTAAGGTCCATATCAATGCATTCTTCCGAGTAGTCTTTTCTTGAATATATATTATATATGTTGTTAAAAATATATTGGCCCCAAAATTAAATCCTGGCTTCGTGTCTGAGTATATCAAATAAGATCCTATTAATTTTGGCCAGGTGTTCAAGAACATAGTTGGTATAGGGATATTAAATAATTAATTGTCTAGTAGCTATCAAGCACCATGACCACAACTTTACCAACTTTGGCTATAATTGAAATTCGAAGGTGGGAAAATGACCACGTGATTAATGGCTCTAGCCTTGATTTTTTCTTTCTTTAATGCTTCCTTCTTCCTTTTTATCATGTCACTCATGTCTTAGAAATAATGTATGTTTGCATGAGACTCGTGCATTGGATACTGCCTTTATAGGTTAATAAAACAGTAAATAAAAGATGTACAATTTTAAGGTACATAACCCAAGCAAACTTAAAAGAAATTGACAAGTAATTTAAAGTTAAAAAAGCTTTTCATCGGTACTTTTGGCATGAAGTTTTTAGTTTACTAGGTACTCAACTCTGTTATAGTTCGTCTTATCATCCCGAGAGTGATGGACAGATAGAGAAAGTTAATAGATGTCTTGAAAACTACCTTAGATACACATAGTATTTGGGCTCAGTGATATGACTCTCGTCTCTGTTAGTTTTTAATTATACGATATTTTGATTGATGACTAATTTAAGTGTGCATGGTTCATGTTGGTTATTATATTAAATATGCATGAATTATGGGTTATAATATTATAATTGATATGCATGTGTTATGGGAATTGCATGAACTATTATTGCTGATTTCTTTCCGTTGGCAGTTAGAATATGATTTAAAATCAGGTCACATTTGAATTGATGTGTTTTAAGGAAGATTCGATTTAGTATGTTATTAAAGAACAAATTTTATGCTAGCCCAAATTGATTTGCCTATGTCATCAGAATATCTCCATCAGAGTATCTCGTGAGTGATTGATTTAGTTTAGGACGTTATCTCGCTTAGTGGTGTCCACATTAGTTAGCATTCTATTTTGAAAAGGAGCCTGACTTTAGCTATTGGGAAATATCCTTATTTGTCTCCTTTATTCATGCTTAACACTATTGTTTTGTAGGCGCCTTCTCTTTTTTTTTCAAAGTTGTTTCATATTCAAATAATAATGAAATATCCGCGTAATATCTTTCTTGAGATTCAAAGTCGCGAAAATTATGGGAAGTGTCTAACTGTCTCGAGAAATATTAGCCATCACATGTCATAGCCATGCTGCTCCTTATTCGCTATATATATCTTCTCTTCTACCGTAAAAAGAGACACGAACAACAACCAAAGAATCAAATTGAGAGAATACATCGAGCTATAAATTGTTTTAGTCCAAATTTTATATTATTATATAGCATATTCTCTTTTGTGTTGAAAATTTCTTTTCCTTGTAAACCGAAAGTAAGCATAGTTTTTGCTTGAGATTTTCTGCTTTTAAGTAGTCTGCTCATAGAAGGCTTCAAGGGTCTCAGAGAGGTGAAGAAGAGGTGTAGTGGTGTACATGTTGCAGAGGGTGCAAACCAAGGCATAGGTGTCCAACATCGCTTTGAGGCTTCTTTGTAACAGGAGTTATTTGTGTATCGAGTTTTAAATAGTAATAAAAGAGTCTCCAATCCTAGTTGGGATTGGACGTGGATTAGGCTACTAGATAGAGGATAGGGGTTGACCCACGTAAAATCTCTCGTGTTTTTACGTTTCGCACTTTTACTTTCTCGTTGGCTTTAAAGTTCCGTGTTCTCTGTTTTATACCGCTTTATAAATTCACTAATCCAGACACCAAAATGCATGTGTACAAGTCGTATGAATTGATCCTATAGCGTAAAATTTACAAAAAGTTGTCACCGCTCATCACTTTAAGTATAAACACCTATTCACCCCCCTCTAAAGTGCGTATTTACTTGAATTACATTTGGTATCGTAGCAAGGCTCTACTAATATTGATCGTCAGCAGTCGTAGGGAAGATCCTATGGCACACCTAAACTTTCAAGAAGGTCACCAACAAGTAGGCTACCATTGCTGTTTCTAAGTGAAAACTTCAACTTTTGGAAGTTCGTAATGAAGATCTATCTCAACCGCGTGACCCATGGGAATGGTGGTTAGTCGAACACGGACCACCATTCCATGAATATGATGATGGCAAGCCAAAGAATCTCATGGAAATGGACTCAAATGAATCGATATGATGTCTTATAATTCCAAGGCCATGAATACACTCTTAAGTGGCATGGTTCGAATGGAGATAGATAAGGTCTCGCTCTTGTACTACTACTTAAGGAAATTTGGGACACAATCATCATGAGCCACGAGAGGGTACTACTAAAGTGAAGGAGGTCAAGTCGAGCATGCTAATGCATGAATACGAAGCTATTCAAATTGAGAAAAAAATGAATCAATTAGAGATGCCCAAACAAGATTCCTTACTCTAATGAATTCTCTAAACATGCTCTGGACGAAAGATCGATCAAAAGGAAATCAACCGAAAGCTTCTTAGAGTCATGCCAAAGCGATTCGCACCAAAAAAAGTTACAACACTTCAAGACTCAAATACCACAATCAAAGACAATGGAAACTCTTACCTTATTTGGAGAACTCAAGAGTTTAAAAACCAACTAAAATTGTATGATGAAGAAGATGAGGCACCTAAGAAGAAGACCTTGGCCCTACAAGCTGAAAGCTACATAGAAGGCTATGATGATGATTCGGATGAAGAAATAGCATTAATGACCAGAAAATTGAGGGAGCTGATCCGAAAGAAGAATAAACCAAAATTACTAACAAAAGCCTTCAACAACAAGAAAGATTTCAAGCAAAAGCCTCAAGAGGAAACCTGTTTCGAATGTGGAAGGCCTGGACACTTCAAAAGAGATTGCTTCCAACTAAAAAGAAAGAACAAAGCAAATGATTCAAAAGGGAAGGCTCTAATGACATGGAGTGATGATGAATCTGATCATGAAGATCAAGAAGAAGAAACTGCTCAACTATGCTTCACTGGAATACACAATGAGGAAACATCTGAGGTAAGTCCTGAACTTGGAGAAATTACTATTTCTGACTATCTGGTTTTAAAAAATGAAAACCTTCGTATGAAAGAGAAAAATGCTCACTTGAAAAGTTGGATAAACGACTTAATGAAGGAAGTAGAAACTTTAATTGAGGAAAAAAGAAGAAATAGTTAAAGATTGCTCATCATGTGAAGTATCTCAAATGAATGCTAAAATTAGATATTTAGATAATTATAATAAAATTTTATATAATCGCAAACAAAATTAAATAAAGAAAATAATAGCCTTAAAAAGAAAAAATGATGATTTAAAAGAAAGCTTGAAAATGAGAGATACTTGTATAGATGCCTTTAATGATGAAAAATAATAAACATGCAAAGTAACAATGATGAAGAAGAAATAATATCTTTGAAAAAGGATCTTGCAAAAATTTGTTCAAGGAGAAGAGAATTTAAATATAATGTTGGGTGCTCAAAGGTCAAGCTTAGATAAACAAGGAATTGGATATAATCTTGTTAAAAACATAAAAAAGCACGACTAATAAAATTAGAGTAATAAATAACAAACCAAGGAACAAGCCTCTTTATTGTTCACCTTATGTTACTTACGTAAAAATGTGGTTTAAAAAGGACATTTTGATACAAACTAGTAGTAAAATTAAAATAAAACAAGTTTGGGTAAAGAAAGGAGAGTTGATTGCACTAACAAAATCTGACCCAAATGATTTGGGTACCAAAACGATGAGTTACTTCTTTGCCTTGTAGGTATATGCTTAAAAAGCTAAAGTACCATCACATAAATGGGTACTTGACAATGGATGTTCTAGACACATGACGGGTGATAGAACTAAATTTACTTCACTTATTGCAAAGAAAGGAGGCACTACATTTTGGAGATGACACCACATGCCAAATCACTCCAGAAAGGTAAAATTGGTAATGATAAGGTTTACATCGACAATGTCCATCATGTCAAGGGTTAAAATATAATTTAATTAGTGTAAGTCAACTAATGGATAATGGTCATAAAGTTATTTTTGAAAAAGATAAATGTGCTATTATACATGCCTCCCATAATGTTCCTTTAGTAGCTAATGTAGAAGGTAATATATATACTATAAATTTTGAAAATCAAAATGAGGATATCTGCTTAGTCATTGCTCAAGATCAAACTATTCTATGGCATCGAAGGTCAGGGCATGCATATATGGAATTGATTAACAAGTTAGTTACAAAGAACCTTGTTAAAGGTTTACCAAAGCTAAAATATGAAAAGACAGTATTTGTGATGCATGCCATTAGGTAAACAAGCAAGAAATTCCTTTACCAAAAAAAAAATCGGTATCAACTTCTTTACCTCTTCAATTATCGCATCTTGATTTATTTGGACCCGAGAGATATGCTAGTCTAGGAAATAATCATTATGCCTTTGTTATTGTTGATGATTTTCAAGATTTATATGGGTTTTATTTTTGAAAACTAAAGATCAAGCTTTTGCGAATTTGAAAAGCTTATAAAGAATGTTGAAACAAAACACAACCTCAAGCTAATTGGTATACTGAGTGACCACTATGGAGAATTTGGAAAAGACTTTATACCATATTGCAAAGGAGAAAGGTGTTACACATGAGTTTTCTCGCACCAAGAACGCCTCAACAAAATGGTGTGGTGGAACGTAAAAATCGTACTTTTCAAGAAACTGCAAGAACTTTACTACATGAAAGTAAACCGCCTAAAAGTTTTTGGGCGTAAGTCAATAAGTATCTTGCATGTTACATTTTAAATAGAGTATTAATTAGACCCATCCTAATGAAAACACCATATGAGTTGCTTAACAACAGGATTCCAAATATTAATTATTTTAAAGTGTTCGGTGCTAAATGTTTCATTCTAAACACTAATAGTAACCTTGGAAAATTTGATGCAAAATCAACCAAAGCTATTTTTCTCTGGTTATTCGATGCATAGTAAAGCTTACAGGTGTATAATCTTGATAAATTTAAATTTGAAGAATCAGTATGTCAGTTTTTGATGAATCTAACCGTGTCCTATCAAAAGAAGAAAATGAAAGTTCTACAGAAAAAGACGTTCTCGATTAGTAAATGATAAATACTCATCTCGAATGACCTCAACCGCCTGCATGATCGTAAGGAAAGTCGAAAACGTGGAAAGCAAACAAATGAAACTAGACAAACTGAGTCATCTGCCCCGGTTGAAAACTCGTATATGCAGACGCCTCAAATGAAAAATTTTAACCCGCTCGCATTAGAAGAAGAATTAGACGATCGGTTTGAAGCGAGCTTGACGTTGTAGAACCCGAACTCAAGAGCAAATGATCGCAGAAGGCTTCCTATGCCATCTAGAATAAAGAGAAATCATCCACCAAATTTGATCATAGGTGATCCCGACACTTGATGAACACAAGAAGGAAAGCAAGGAATTATTGTGCATTCTCCGCATTCCTTTCTCAAATAGAACCAAAGAGTGCCAAGGAAGAAATCCAAGATGAAAATTGGTCTATTGCCATGCAGAAGAATTAAACCAATTCGAAGGTGTCGTATATGGATCTTGTCAAACCTCATAAAAATGCTTCTATAATTGGTACAAAATGGATTTTCAAAATAAACTTGATGAAAATGGCATAATTACTAGAATAAGGCTAGATTGGTAGCTAAAGGCTATAATCAACAAGAAAGTATAGATTATGAAGAAACTTTTTCCCTCACAGCAAGGTTGGAAGCCATACTAATTTTGTTAGCCTATGATGCTTTTAGACAATTTAAATTATATCAAATGGATGTGAAAAGTGCATTTTTAAATGGTTATTTAAATGAGGAAGTGTATGTCAAGCAACCTCCGTGATTTGAACATGAAAAATATCCACACCATGTGTTTAAATTGAAAAAGGCTTTGTATGGATTAAAACAAGCTCCAAGAGCTTGGTTGAAAGATTAAGTAAGTTTTTATTAGACAAAGGTTTTAATCGTGGTAAAATTGATTCCACTCTTTTTAATAAAACCAAAAATAAGGACTTATTAATTGTTCAAATTTATGTGGATGATATCATATTTGGAGCTACTACTAACTCGTTGTGCGAGTGGTTTTCCCAATGTATGCATAATGAGTTTGATATGAGCCTTATGGGCGAATTAAATTATTTCTTGGGATTTCAAATCAAAAAATCAAATGAAGGGATTCATATTCATCAATCCAAGTATGTGAAGGAACTATTGAAGATATTTGGATTCAAAATATACCAAACCAAAGTCAACACCAATGAGTACTACTATCAAGCTTACTACGTGATATACTACGTGTAATGATGTTGACATGACAATGTATCGAGGTATGATTGGTTGTTTACTATACTTAACTGCATCAAGACCAGATATTATGTATAGTGTATGCCTTTGTGTTAGATTTCAAGCTCAACCGAAAGAATCTCATCTTACAGCGGTAAAACGAATATTTAAATACTTGGCTGGCACAATGAATTTAGGCTTATACTATCCTATATCTCAAAGTTTTGAACTAATTGGATACTCAGATGCAGATTATGCAGGGTGCCAAGTTGATAGAAAAAGCACAAGTGGTGCTTGTGAATTTTTAGGTTAAAGCCTTATAGCTTGGCACAGCAAGAAACAAACATCTGTTGCCTTGTCTACTACGGAAGGTGAATATTTGGCGGCAGGTAGTTGTTGCTCACAAATTCTGTGGATGATACAAACATTACATGATTTAAATGTTATTTGTGAAAATGTGCCTATTATGTGTGACAATACTAGTGCTATTGATATCTCTAAAAATCTTGTGCTTCATTCTCGTACTAAGCATATTGAAGTGAGACATCATTTTTTAAGAGATAATGTTGCTAAAGGATTAATAAAGTTAGTATTTGTCCTCACCGAACATCAATCATCGACATTTTTACAAAACCTTTAAGTGAGGAACGCTTTTGTACTTTGAGAAGAGAACTTGAATCTCTGTTTGTGCTTAATTATCATATTTTTATGCCTTTATATATATATAAATAATAATAAAAAAAAATAATAATTAAAAAAAATAAAAAAATAAAAAAATATATATATATATATCATTCTTAATTAAAAATACAAATTTATATATATATATATATATATATATATATATATTCTAGACATTTATTTTAACATATGTGCAATCCTTTATTACATGCCGAATTTTATTATATGTTTAACTGCCATATGTGCAACTATATGTGACATATTATCTCTTAAAAATATATATATATGGTAAGGAGGGGCTATATTGGAAACTAGCCTAAATATTTTGAGCGCGAATTGGGTATATTAAAGGACTCTTCTGAGTTTTTCTCTCCCAGTGTGCAAATTTCTCTCTCACCGTGTTTATCAACTTCTCTCTTCAGTACTCCATCTCTCTCTTACACTCTAGGGTTTTCAAAGAGTTGTCCATGGCTAAAACACGGCGGCCATGTGGTCCACACCTATCTAGTGGGAAGCGATTCCGAGCAAGCCACCTATCCCACCTCACTTCACTCACGCCGGCCGCCTAATCGAATTCTCACACGCCGATCGATCGATTTGGGGGGTTCTCACAACACAATCTTTGAAGCATCGTTCGAAAGGAAAATCAACCGACCCCATCCTCATCCCCGATTCCTCCTCTTCTGACCATGTGATTTCCTCGCCTTCTCAAACACACGGTACTCCTCTAATTTTTACTTCCTCTCATTATGCTCATGATTTCAAGATATTATGCTCAATAAAACGATTGTGTTTGGGAAATCAGCTTGATCATGCCCTATTCCAACAAATTGGGGTCACCGCTTTATTTGAAAAAGTGAACCTCTCTCCTTATGTTGAGTCCACCCAAATCACCTATCCCACTTTCATTAAAAAATTTTTTGGGAATATGTCTCATTAACAATGATGTTATAAAACTTTTGTGAAAAACAAAACACCGGTCTTTGATTCTACTGCTCGGGCTCGATTCTTAATATTCCATGTTCGGATTCTCGTCCTTTTCACCCTTAAGGGACCCATAGAATTTGCAAATTTAACCGCCCTTGAACAATTACGAATTGTGAAAGAGTGTTCTCTACTAAATTTATTGGGCTTACCCAATCGTCGTGAAACTACCCCTTTGAATAATGTCATTCATAAACTCATTCGTGCAAATTTGCTTCCTAGAATGGGGTCGCTCCAATATGACATATCAAGATTTAATTCTTTCTCGCTTTAATACTCTCTCGAACAAAGTTTAATTTTATGTTGCTTTATGATTAAGCACATGGAGAGTTGTTTGACAAATAAAGCGAAGTGTTTTCCTTATGGGGGATTTTCTTACCAAAATTCTTGCCCACTTTGGAATTTCGTTTGTCAATGAAGATGTCGTCAAAGTTTCTGATGTGATTGATAAATATATCCTGTCTCAATCCAAGTTGACTATGAATTCTCACCGAACATTATGTTGGGAAGTTGAGAAGGTTCCTCCTTCAACTCCACCATCTCCACACTCTTCTCCTATTCCTAATTCTAATATACCGTATTCTACTTATCTTCCTCCTTCCAATGTTCAACTCTCTACTCTTTTTCAACTTGTCCAAGATATGGGCACTCGGTTTGACTCCGCCCTTCAAACAGCCTCCACACATATTCAAGAGTTGAACAACAAGGTTGATTATGTCTCCTACTGGATGGAAGTCCCGGTTTCTCATCACAACGACTATGTGGTTAAAATCCAAGAATTGACAAGAGATCGGATGATGTTCTCTATGAACTCACACTGCACCGATGTCGCTCCCCCGACTCCCATCTTTTTGATAATGCCAATGGGGGAGAAGTATAAGGGGACAAGAAAAGGATAAAAGACTAGTGGTTTTTGGATAGTGGTTTTTTGGATGGTTTGTATTTGGTTTTATATTAGACTATGCTACTAATGATGTTATTGGTTTATAACTAATTTGGGATATGATATCTATGTGATGCATGGGCTTATCTATTTAGATATTATATATGTCACCTTTATTTGCTTTATGTTTCCTATCTCAGATGGAAATCTCATATGCATAAATTTAGGGGAGCTTAAATTTAGGGGGAGCATATGATTGGTAAAAGTAGTGCATAAATTGTCATCATCAAAAAGGGGGAGAATGTTAGTTTTTAATTATACGATATTTTGATTGATGACTAATTTAAGTGTGCATGGTTCATGATGGGTTATTATATTAAATATGCATGGATTATGGGTTATAATATTATAATTGATATGCATGTGTTATGGGAATTGCATGAACTATTTTTGCTGATTTCTTTCTGTTGGCAGTTGGAATATGATTTAAAATCAGGTCACATTTGAATTGATGTGTTTTAAGGAAGATTCAATTTAGTATGTTATTAAAGAACAGATTTTATGCTAGCCCAAATTGATTTGCCTATGTCATCAGAATATCTCCATCAGAGTATCTCGTGAGTGATTGATTTAGTTTAGGACGTTATCTCGCTTAGTGGTGTCCACATTAGTTAGCATTCTATTTTGAAAAGGAGCCTGACTTTAGCTATTGGGAAATATCCTTATTTGTCTCCTTTATTCATGCTTAACACGGTTGTTTTGTAGGAAATCTTCTCTCTTTTATTTTCAGTGTTTCATATTCAAATAGCTGGTGAATATCCGCGTAATATCTTTCTTGAGATTCAAAGTCATAGTAAATTATGGGAAGTGTCTAACGGGTCTGAGAAATATTAGCCATCACATGTCATAGCCGTTGCTCCTTATTCGCTATATATATCTTCTCTTCGGCTGGTAAAAAGAGACACACGAACAACCAGCAATCAAATTGAGAGAATACATCAGAGCTTACAAATTGTTTTAGTCCAACCTTTATATTATTATATAGCATATTCTTTTGTGCTGAAAATTTCTTTTCCTTGTAAACCGAAAGTAAGCATAATTTTTGCTTGAGATTTTCTGTTTTAAGTAGTCTGTTCATAGAAGGCTTCAAGGGTCTCAGAGGTGAGAAGAGGTGTAGTGGTGTACATGTTGCAGAGGTGCAAACCAGGGGCATAGGTGTCCAATATCAGCTTTGAGGCTTCTTTGTAATAGGGAGTTATTTGTGTATTGAGTTTTAAATAGTAATAAAAAGAGTCTCCAATCCTAGTTGGGATTGGACGTGGATTAGGCTACTAGATAGAGGATAGAAATTTGACCACGTAAAAATTCCAGTGTTTTTACGTTTCTGCACTTTTACTTTCTGTTGGCTTAAAGTTCCGTGTTCTGTTTTATACCAGTTTATAAATTCACTAATCCAGACACCAAAACAGAGTGCAAGTACAAGTCGTGCGAATTGATCTTATAGCAATTTTAAAAAGTTGTCACCGCTCATCACTTTAAGTATAAACACCTATTCACTCCCCCCTCTCTAGGTGTGCGTATTTACTTGAATTACGGTCTCATGGTTTTTTAATGAGGTCGAAGGTTCAATCCTTGATGGCAGAAGGGTGTGTGTGTACTGTGTGTTAATGTAGCAAAAATAAATAAAAACAAAGCTACCTTAGAGCCATGACCAGCCATTGACCACAACAATGGATCAAATGGTTACCCGTAGATGGATGGTGGTACAGTACTTCATTACATAGTTCTATCAAGATGACCCCTTACGAGGCACTCTATTATATGGAGCTAAACCGAGAACAATGACAGTACCCAACACTGGTAATTCCAAGGTAGTTGCAATAGAGACCTTTTCTTCAAGGGAGGACTTGCTGAATAATCTACTCAAAGAATCCTTGCACCAACCCTAGCGGAGATAAGAAAGATGCTGACCTTCAAATGGCCGATCGAAAGGGAGTTTAAGTTATATGCTTGTAGCCTTGTAGACAATCCTCAATATTAGAGAAATGACATAATATTGTTAGAAAAATAACAATATCATGTTATTTCTCTAATATATACTCAATTGCCTTGCAGAGAAATTTAAAGCTCTCTTCCAAATATTTTGGGCCTTTCCAAGTAATAGAAAAGACGGGTAAAGTGGCGTACAAGTTAGCTCTATCTCCAAGATCATTAGTTCACCCAGTATTTCATGCCTCTGGTTGAAGAACAAAATTGGACACAAGAAAGTGTTGAGCACTAAATTCCCTGCAACATGACCTAAAGGACAATTCTTGGTTAAACCAATCGCTGTTCCTGAATAGGTGTTTAGTGAAGAAAAATAATCGCCTAGTTAAACCGATAAAGTATTTTCTTATATCATATCTATTCCATATCACAAACAGAGTCTCATTTTTAAAATTTATAATATTAAAAATATATTTTATTTTATATTCACCATTAAAAATAAAGCCAGATTAAAAAGTGTACCTTCAAGTTGGCACCCAATTTTAATTTTGCCCTTTACGTGGCAAAAATATCAATTGAGTACTTCAAGTGGCCAATTTAATTAAATCGAGTCCCTTCATCGCAAACATCTCAATTGAGTTGAAGTAAATGTCAGTAGTCATTTGAATCAAATTGGCAAAAGGAAGAAGAAAAAGAAACAGTTGATATTGTTGATGTGAAAAATGAGGGTGCCGCGGATAAGTGTAGCTTGAAGTGTTCAACGTTTTGTTATAACAATTATAAAAGTATTGCTAACTAAATGTTATTTGTTCTATCAACAACATTTTTAGTGAAGTATCAAAAACTAAAAGAAAAAGGAAAAGAAAAGTAATTTGCAAACAGGGCTTATTTGAAGTTCCTACCAGAAAAATATGGTTTATTTGAACAGCCTGCAATAAACATTAAAAATAGCTTAGACTAAGATGTGTTATTGATGTAATATCTTTGATTGGAATTTTGAGTTAGTTGGATTAGTTCACTCTGTATTTATTTGTGTATTCATGGCCTAACCTATACCTTTTTGGATTGCCAGGTTTTGTAAGAATTTTATTTTAATGAAATGAAATTTATTTTATTTTCAGAAAAAAAACCTCGGCAATGAGGTTATTGTTTACAGTTTTTCATGTTTCCTTTTATATTTTATCTTCTTCTTATTCTTCTTTTACTCTCTTACTTCTTTTTTTATTTTGCTTTACTCTTAATTTTTTTTTTTAAAATTTTGAATTCTTTTTAACTCTTCTTTATTCTTTATCTTTTTTATTTGTTATTATTTTCTTGATGGTACTATTAGAGTGTTGCATGGTTGGCACATACAATGATAAAAGTTCCTCGTGAATGAGTTTGCTTTTGCGTCTTAAATTTATTAAATTTTTATTATTTTGCATATTCATAGGTACATATACTGAAAACCATTAAAATTAATGTGATTAGAATTCCAAATCACTTTATCCAAAAAAAAAAAAGAATATAAAAGAAAAAGAACTCCTAATCACTTTAATCAGGTGGGCGTAGAATTTGCTTTAATATAATGAATACATGATTTGGTTTAAGTTATAATTCTTAAACCCATGAACGAAAATATCACAAATAGATAAATTAAGACAATAATTTTACGATTAGACATAATGACATAGTTTATAAATTAATATGAATACATGAATAATTTATTTATGTATTTCTTCACAATAAAAAGTAATATATATATATATATATATATATATAAATCATTTCTCCAAATAATCGGAGGAAATAAAATAAGCGAAATCCATTATATAGCGATGGTTTTTTCCGTCATTATATAACATAAAAATCGCTTTTCTATGCTATATGGCGGTCGAAAAAATCCAATACTATAACCTGGTTTCATTTTTAGTAGATTCTTTTTCCAAATACTCGGTAAAGCGGACTATATATAT
Organism: Panax ginseng; assembly: GCA_020205605.1. Taxonomy (NCBI): domain Eukaryota; kingdom Viridiplantae; phylum Streptophyta; class Magnoliopsida; order Apiales; family Araliaceae; genus Panax; species Panax ginseng. Next base: position 73,381,569 of record CM035141.1, read on the forward strand.
ATATATATATATATATATATATATATATATATATATATATATATATATATATATATATATATATATATATCGGAATATAAATGTTTTATGTATTTTTTCAGTCACAATGTTTCTCAATCTATTGATCATTCAAATTACTATCACTTTGGGAAAATAATAATGCAAATTAAACCAAGAATATAATACATTTAATTCAGCGCGTATGATTAAAAAAGAAGAAGAATAAAGTGATGTACTTGCATGTAGAACTCCAATTTGAGTACGTGGCATCACATAATTTGCTGGGAGTCAAAAGGAACACAAAACTGTTACATAGGAACCCAGCCCATTGGCTATAAAAAGGATTGTTACGAGTATTTTGAGACAGAGAAATAAAAAGGCATTACTTAAAACTGTAAAAGATAGAGAAATTGGCAGAAATGGAGAACAAGAAGGTTGCTCTGGTGGTGCTTCTGGCAGCAATGGCTGTTCTGACTGATCTGACTCTGGCAACCGATGACAAGGCCGGTCACTCTGACGGTGGGGCCGATCGCTCTAATGGTGGCAACGAAGTTTTAATTGATGCGCCTGGCAGGGCAAGTGTTTACAAGAACTTGCCGCTGTCAAGGTTCTTCCTGCGTGAGAAATACCTCCCGGATGGCGGCTTAGGCTGCATCCCGGGTGGTGGGTTTTGCATGTTCGAACCCTTGAGCTGCTGCGTCAACTGTGGCTGTATTTTAGTACCAGGGTTTGTTATTGCGGCTGAGCGCCGGCAGGAAGCACATTTATTACACAATATATATATATATACATGCGTATATGCATGAAGAAAAATAAAATAATGTCATCTGTTGTGCTTGCTATGGGAGAGAATATTGTATTGTGTTTAGGTGTGTTTAAATTATGGGTTGAGTTTCAACCATATATAATATTATGCTTGAATACTAATTTAGTATTATTTGAGTAATTTTGTTACTACTAAATTAGTAATTTGTGTGTTCGTCTCATTCAAACCTACTTGAAGCAGTATATGTATTTATCAGCCGGTACTCGTGTATCTGCCCATAACATGCAGATCCAGGGGCGGACCTATGCTCACCTGCCTATGCTATGCTGAGTTTTTATTTTTTATTTTTTATACAAGTATAGGGAGGAGTAGATATGTAATTAATAAATTTAAAGGGGCCGATTAATGAAAGAGTTGTAACTACTAAAAAAATGGTCATTTATGATGGCCAAAATCCAACACAAAAAATAGAAAAATCATCACGAAAGGCTTACGTGATGGTTTTAAGGCCGTCTTGTATACGCTCATCATGAAAAGTTTTACGTGATGGTTTTGGCAATCACACAAACGCTTAGTGCTTTTGTGATGATTAATACAATCACATTAACACATAATGTATTGTGATTGTTAAAGTCATCACAAAAAAATAAAACTTTAAGGATCAAAGGTAAGAACGTGAATCTCTATTTACGGATAATTTAATTCACTATATTAATTGTATTAAATGATACTTTTAGGATTCGAACCCTCCCCCCATTTGCAAACTAAATAACGAGTATTACCACTACACCAAAGCCCAGATCATGATTATAATTTTAAAACAAAATATAAAAGTAAACATATGTGAGTTACTGAATAAACAAAATTACTTCCATATAAGATTTGGTGATTGCAATGACAGTCACAAATACTCTATAATGATGGTAAAATTAGTCATCACTGAGAGCCATCATATATTTTATTGTTTTGTGATGATTTGAAAATTCCATCACAAAATACCTTCTTTTTGTAATTGCAAATAAAAGTCGTCACAAAAATTTATTTTTTTTAATGATTGTCATTGTTGTCATAAAATATTGTTTTGATTATTTCTTACATTAAAATATTAGTGATCGCTTAAATGCAATCACGAAAAGGGTATATCTATAAGTGATGACTTAGTGCATCACAGAAAGAAAAATTATTTTGCGTGAAAAATTTGGTGTGATTGACATGACCATCACAATTATAATACATTGATGGCAAAATCAATCATCACTAAGAGCCATCATATATATTATTATTTTGTGATTGCTTAAGAAGTCCATCAAAAATTACTATCTTTTGTGATTGTTTTTAAAAACTATCACAAAGTTCCGTCACGTATTCTTATTTTTCTAGTAGTTAATTAAAAGAGGCAAAAAAATATATTTTATTTTTAATTTTAAAATTTAAATGAATCTGTTTTGTAGCTTTCATTTGAGCTGCTAATCTACTTTCTGCCTGTTGATGAAGAAATAGGTAGGTGATAATCAAACACATATTTATATTAAAATATTTTAAGTTAACTTCAAAAAATTAAAATTGAAGAGAATATATTTTATTGTTCCAATGAGATGAAGTAGTTTTAGATTAAATGTACTACTCCCACCGTCCCCATAAAGGATGACTAAGTGTATAATTTTTTTTGTTTAAAAAAAGTGAGATAAAATATATAAAGTGAATGGTACATATGTTATTTAGTGAGATCTATTAATATAAAAAAATAAAAGTATTCATCACTTTATGTAATCTTGTGGAGCCACTAAGGATAAATTTATAACTTTTTTATTCTCTTTCCTTTACTCTTATTTTTCTTAATATGTATACAAATTATATTTTATTCATCTTTTTGGGAACGGAGGGAGTAGTTTATAACTTTGATATATTTAGTTTAGACATTTTTGGGATTTTTTTTCACTTCAATCATGTTTTTGAAGATTATTTGTGCTATTCATTAGTTATTTTTGTGATTGACCTTTTTTTAAAAAAAATCTTTTTTATTAATTTGTTTAAAAGGATTAAGAAAAGAAGAAGAATGTGGCAGTATAGAGGTTCCTTTAAATTGATTACTTTTTCGACAATTAACTTGACTAGTTGGGTCCCTCGTGATAAATTGTGTGCATTAAAAGTTGTCGTCTACAAGTAACCAACTGGAAATTAAGGTCTAGCCATAAATCGGTTAACAAATTCTTATTGAAGATTCATGGCAATATAGTGATTTAAAATTAATGACATGTGTAAGACCCCAACTTTTTGAATAAAGATGAATTTTCTATAAATATTATTTTTGAATATTATGGAGTAAAATTGATATAATGTTATAGTTGTGGGTAATATTTATAAATTTTGTAAAGTACGTAAGTTGTTATATAATATTCGATTGGTCGGGGAATATTCGTTTTAACATGGAATATTCGTACAACGACACAATCTTTGGTGGACCCCACAACGGAATTATTGTCGGATTGAGAAAACGAAAAAAATACTTTATGAAAATAACGGCAGAAGTTTTACCGTTAACTGTTGAAATACCCGGTGTTAAAAGTACAGTAATACGCGTGGTTGTATAGTAGCACACGGTATTGCATAGTGTGCATAATGTTGCATAGTGTCTGCATAGTTTTTGCATAGTAAAATCTTTTTATATAATACATAATAATTTTATAAAGTCATCTGTTTTATTAGACAATAATTAGAATATATTATATTTTATTATGCATAGTGTTTGCATAGTGCCTGTGTGACGCCCCCAAATCCGGGTACTTGAAACCCGAACTCGGTGCTTCATGATACCATTTCTATAAGCTGAATAATACTAATAATAATAACAATAATATAGAATTCAAACTTAATTTACATATATCAAAGTCTAATCCCAAGTACGTAACCTTTACTACAATACATTACATGATAGATAATAAATATCATTGTCTTAATAAACTATAACTATTACACAACATAATATAAATCTCATTCAAAACGACTTTTCCTTTCCCTTGTTCTTTTCTGAACCTTACGGTTGATCATACTTAATCGAAAACATTTAAATTTAAAGCAAGAATGAACATTTGATTTCCAAAGTAAGTAATAAAACAATATATATTAGTTGAAAGAATTAAATGTTTTCTTTTGAAAGACACTTTCTACAACGAATCAACAGTTGTGAAGAAAAATTTGAACCAATAATAACAACATATCACTTTCATATGTAATCTTTGAAACTACGTTATAGACTATAACCGGAGATCATTCGATGCACTATGAACATTGTTTTTTCATTTTCGCTAGGGTTTAGCGAAACTTCATCTCGCAAATCGTCATAACTTACTTACACGAGGGTGATCATCCCAATGTGCCCAGTAGATGATCAATACTACATGCAAGAACGATATTATCGTTCACTCTATCCACCTTAGGTGCACAAAAGTTTTCCATATTCGGGATGTTCATACTTAGTCGGAATCCAACCAAAATAATCTGTTGGATACAACAACGCTTATCTTGTTCAACAATATTTTTATGTCTAGTTGAATTAAATAGCTTAAACGGCTTTTTAAGTCAACGATATACATACTTGAAATCAATAAGTATGTATCAACATATGATTAAATATAATGGTTATCCAAGTGGGGACACTTGTCTAACCCTATATACTGAATTAACGAGCAATGAATAAATATCTGAATTATACAATAATACAATGATTGGATAATGTAAGAACTTGTATGAATACAAAGATTGGATACATAATCAATAATAATAGAGTTAATAATCCGCACAATAATATGATTCTCAAACTTTCTTACTGCATATGATACAGACATAAAGGAAATGCAAAGGTAGAATACTTGCACAATGTAAATAATAGATCGATACTTGCTCAATAATAATTGGAGTAAGTTTAGGAAACTTTCATAACATGATATACTGTTTGCATGAAATAAAAAGTAGTGCATAAGGTTTAGATACTTACTTTCGAAATTCAGCTTTTATAATAACGCAACTTACTTAGATTAATCTTTTATACAGAGACTTATCAGTAATAAGATCATTCGTTCAATTAGAATAATATATCGTAACACATAGTACTGCTAATTGCAGTTAGCACATAACCTAATCACATTGTCACATATGTTTAACAATCATTGGATCATAAACAGACACATATCTAGTCAATTTATCTAAGTCCAGATCAATTTCTGAAATATTTCTATATACCGACGGCTTTATTGGATAATTATCGAGTCTAAAACTCTAATCTGTAGTTCAATATTCGTTTAGATATTTTAAATATCAGTCATATTATTTTTCACAGCCTTATAATAATTTTTAAATAATTATTATACTTTATCATGAATTTTCAAACTCTGAAATCATTATTAAATAATTTAAATATTAACTAATTCTATTATCATTAATATTTAATTAATATTAAACTATTAATGAAGCTATTGCCAAAATATTAAAGTTATTTATAATAACTCAAAATATTTTAAAGTATTAATATTACCCTTAAATAATTTTTAAAACATTTAAAATTATTTTTAAATAATTACTATTAATATTAGAATATTAATTTATTATTTATCAAAATATTAAAAGTCATTAATGATAACTTAAAATATTTTTAATTCATTTATTTTCCTTTTAAATGATTTTTAATTCAATAAAACCATTTTTAAACTATTTATTTAATATACTTATTAAATAAACTTAATATCATTAATATTAAATTATTGATGAAAGTTACCTTTAAATATCAAAAGTTATATTTTATAACTTAAAATATTTCTAAACTACTTATTTTCATTTAAAATGATTTTTATAATATAAAATCATTTTAATTAATTTATTTAATTTAATAACTAAATAAATCTAATATCATTAATATTTAATAATTAATGAAACTTATCTTAAAATATTAAAAGTTATGTTTTATAACTTAAAATATTATTAAATACCTTATTATTATTTAAAATGATTTTTAATACAATAAATTCATTTTTAATTAATTTATTTAATGCTTTTATTAAATAATTTAAATACCAATAATATCCAAATAAATATTAATATTTATGAAAAATATGTCAAATTATTAAAAGTTAATTTTTATAACTTAAAATAATTTTTAAAACTGATTTTATAATTTTTAGGAATTTATTTCTATTTTTAATGTATTTTTCAGAATTTATAAAAAAAATAATTATAACCGTCGCTAAAGGCTTTAGCGACAGTTTCTGTCACAATAGGTGTTCTTGAGGCTCAAGAACACTGACAGTCAGTGCTCAAGGGTACCTCCTTTGACCATCTTTAATTCGTTATGTGTAATGTTTCTGGGCTAAATATAACTGTGATCTTGTAGTACTCATGTAACACTACAAGTGTAAATCAACATATGGGTCAGATCATAACATATGAGAAAGATATAAATCTTTGAAATCACTGTCAGACATGTTCATAGTGTTTCCGGGTCGCCTGCTTGAAAATTTTAGTCATGGCTCATTCAACGCTTTTGTTGACCTTAAATCATCAACTCTGCTCAAGGTAAATGTTTTCTACTCGTCGAGCTGTCTAGATAAACTATCAGAGAACATGTTTCAATCCATTGTAGAGTCTAAACATAATTAATTAAACCGAGCTAAGCTATTGAAAACGTTGTCGAAATCGTTTCTTCATTTTCGGGTTACCTGAAATGAAGAACGATTAAATCTAAAGCATATTTGGCTTCCACAACTTGTTGTACTTGCATGATATTTATGATCTAAGGTTTCAGTTTGTAGCCAACATGTAGGTGAAGAGATCTATTACATAAAAACACCATAACAACAAACAAATCTCTAGATCCATGCTTGGTTGAACCATGTCGGAGATGGTGGTCATCACGCTTTTCGGGTTACCCAAAAAAAATGTAAACGTGATCGAGCTACTTGGTTTGACCGTCTATCAAATACATCCTGTTAGTCATCTAGGTTATATAAAAGCTTTAATATGTAGTACATATACCATACTATAACATTTTAACAACAACAGAAACAAATCGACAAACACACGAGAGATCTGTACTTAAGAACTTACTGTCAGAATGTTCTAGGTAAGTTTCTGGGTTACCCAGATTTGAAAAGTCATGGTCGGTCAACGACCTTTGACTGTGATTATCTGACATTATAAGCATGATCTGGTCCTGATACAAGTTCTAGATTACAGACCTCATATCACACTACATGATTAAACCTTTAAACAACAAATTACATACACAGGATGAGATCTAGATAGTTTGATATATTCATTATCGGGCCTTAAAAATAAAATTTTTGAGTTTTTGTAAAACATCAAATTCGAGCCTCTAGATGTTATGGATCTAACATCTAGTAACCCGCATCACTTTGTTAGACTCCATACTACATATTTAACACAAAAATTTTAACATCAAACATAAGATCACGGTCAGATTATAAAATAGGGTTCATACCTTTTTTTGTGGGCAAATCGATTTCTATGCTTCGATTTGTTAAGTGTGATAGTGGGGCTTGATTTATGACTCATCTAGTAAGGAAATTTTCAGAGGTTTTAGAGAGAGAGTTCTAGGATGAGTGTTTGTGCAAATTAGCATAAATGTGACATTTTCCCTCTCTTGATCTATACAAATAACATGTATGCAATGTATTGGATGATCACATGGCTGAGATTTTTAGCTTGTAGGTTCATAGCTAGGTAGACTAGTGTGGCTAGCAAGATTTGGATAGGATTTGTCTAACAATAATTCAAGAATGGGACAAAAGGGCATTTTTATAATTTTCTTTTTAATCTCAAGGGTATTCTTGTCCAAGGTGCTTGAATCTAGGGTTTAATCACTAGATTTTATATTTTAAAGTTTCCCAAATAATTACTAGGGTTTGAAAGATTAAAATTAAAGTGTGATAAAATTTTAATTAAACACATTAATTAAAAATTAGGGTTTTTAATAGGAAATTAGGGTTTATTAGAAAATTAGGTTTTAATCATTAGGGTTCCTAAATTAACAATTAGGGTTTCTTAATTATCATTATAATTCACAAAAAATAATAATTAGAGTTTCTAAATTTGCAATTAGGGTTCTTAATTAGCAAATTAGGATTTTCAAATAAATAATTAGGGTTTCTCCTAATTACAAAAAATTATATAATACACAATAAAATTCATATAACACAATTACTACTCAGGTCTAAACTCATAACCGAGTTTAACAATTAGGGTTTAATAACACGATATGAGGGTCATGCCCTAATTTACCACAATTGAATAACCATTATCGGTCTCCACATTTACAAAGACATATTTATACCATCAAAAATTAAAATATAATTAATATTATATTATTATTCTCATCCATTGATCAATACCCAAATTTAGGGTTTGGATTCCATATCCGATTTATTCTTCATATATAACATCAATAATTAAGCTAAAATAATTAACTTAAATATTCGAACAATTCATATAATAAAATATTTATTATTATAATTCTAATAATCATTTCATATATTATTTAAATAATATAAAATCATGTTTTCATGGAAAATAATTAATAAAAAACATTTCTACTTACAAAAAATTAATTACTATAGGAATATACTTTATAATGATCAATAATTCTAAAATAAAATTGTTTGAAATTATTCATGAAATAAATAATTTTATTTATCACATATATACATACACATTACTTGACACATATTCTCATCTTAAAAAAAAAATTAATAAGCAAAATTTCTTATTTATTTATATAAAAAATATCGGGTTATTACATTCACCCTCCCTTATAAGGATTCCGTCCCCGGAATCACCGTTGTAAAAACTCATACTTACAAGGGTATATAACACACATAGTCATTTCAAATAGATCTCGATCAGATTTGATCGAACTGATCTTTAACTATTCATATAAAGCTTATCTTTCTGATTAAACGGAAGCTTGATTTCTAAAAGAACTCAAATTCCTCCTTCAAAATATTTTTATAAAATAATTTATTATATATTGGAAAATCATATATATTAAAATATACAAGTAATACGAATAATACCTGGAGTTGCATTCTCAGTTGCCACCGTATACTGGACCGTCATATTGAAAACTCTTGCGGTTGATTCTGTTGGTTTATTTGTTGAAGTAGGTTCCGTTGTCATTAGAGTCCCGCTGCTTTTTCCTTTAATCATACTTCCCTCAGTATCCCTCCCTTTTTCTGACGCCTTTCACCTTATGCTCTGTTGATCCACACTTGAAACACCTCTTATTCATCATTGATTGGGGTAGTTAGAGAGATATGTCCCTCCCCTTACACTTGTAACACACAAACTTACCTCTTAAGACACTCTCCCCGAGTGATTCTTTCCATAATTCCCACACTTCACAACCTTGTTTCTTTCCACCTCCTCGCCTACTTCGGTATTCCCAAATTATCTCCTTTTCTTTTCCCAAATCTTATCGCCACTATTTTCTTCTCCTATCTAGCTTGATTTGCTTTCCACCAAAAATTGTCTCCCTTTCATCGTATAGGTGACAAAAGTCGTCTTTTTTCCATCCGTTACTCTAGTCATGTCACAAACATCTCTACTGTGGTCGATTGATCCTCTAAATCCTCAAGCGCTCAATTGCCTTTGAAGTCTTTGAAGTTTGTCGATCGATTATTTGGTTGATTTCCCGCGTCTGGTATTCCGTTCTGCATAGCTTGAGCGTCTATATTCGCCAACTTTTGTGTTGGGTCTAGTTGTCCTCCAGTTTTGTTGATAGGTTCTTTTGCCTTTTGGTTTCGTTTTTATCTTGGCGGCATTATCTGATTAAATAAGATCATGTTCATCTAACTAATTCATCGTACTTTTCATAGCATAACACATAATGCTTTAAACATATGTTATTCCCTTTGTGACATAAAAGTCGAGAATCGTTGCCACAACTCATACAAAAGTTGAGAATACTACTTTACACAGACATACTTATCGTATACTCATCATAGAATCATACATATTCAAATAACACTAACACTACTCATTTCATACTCCTTCACTAAGGATCAATTACTTAGCATTCTATATATTTCTATTATCCTCAATAATCCATTCTCACATAACTATACCTAGTTCGTCAAACCTTCCACACATTATGAGTTTAGGAACTCACCACAAACATATGAGTTTAAGAACTCGAGCTTGATCTTTTATCCTGTAACTATACTCTACCTATCACTCATACTATCATTTCTCGGGTCCAAGATTACACTTTCCTCGTATAATCACCTCATTGAGGTAGCTTTCAAATGTGAGCTTCTATTTCAAATTATTGGCTTTGATATTGGCTCTTATGGAGGTTGACTCCTTCTTTACTTACGACACGGGTATGCTAATCCTTATCTCACATAACATCTACACACTAACTATCTTGATTAACATATAGTATATACACACAATAATTAATAATTTTATATAAGTTATCTTTTATTTTGTTTAACGATGAATTTATTCAATTCATCTCCTTTTAAACTCTAAATGAGTTATTTATATTTTCAACTTTTCCCCCTGTTCTAAGGTTATAGCCTAAGGTTTGTCCCACCTAAGGTTTCTAACCCTAAAGCTTTGATACCAACCTGTGACGCCCCAAATCCGGGTACTTGAAACCTAAACATGGTGCTTCACGATACAATTTCTATAAGCTGAATAATACTAATAATAATAACAATAATATAAAATTCAAACTTAATTTACATATATCAAAGTCTAATCCCAAGTACGTAACCTTTACTACATTCATTACATGATAGATAATAAATATCATTGTCTTAATAAACTATAACTATTACACAACATAATATAAATCTCATTCAACAACTTTCCTTTCCCTTGTTCTTGCCTAAACCTTCCGGTTGATCATACTTAACTGAAAACATTTAAATTTAAAGCAAGAATGAGCATTTGATTGCCCAACAAAGTAATAAAAACAATATATATTAGTTGAAAAAATTAAATGTTTTCTTTGAAAGACACTTCTACAACAAATCAACAACCAGAAGTAAGTTGAACCAATAATAACAACATATCACTTTCATATGTAATCTTTGAAACTACGATAGACTATAAAACCGGAGATCATTCGATGGATCTATGAACATTGTTTTTTCATTTTCGCTAGGGTTTAGCGTAACTTCATCCTCAAAATCGTCATAACTTAACTTACGGACACGAGGGGTGATCATCCCAATGTGCCCTATATTGATCAATACTACATGCAAGAACGATATTATCGCTCACTCTATCCACCTTAGGTGCACAAAAGTTTTCCCATATTCGGGATGTTCATACTTAGTCGAAATCCAAACCAAAATAATCTGGTTGGATACAATAACGTTTCTATCTTGTTCAACAATATTTTTATGTCTAAATTTAATTAAATAGCTTAGACGGCTTTTAAGTCAACGATATACATACTTGAAATCAATAAGTATGTATCAACATATGATTAATATAATGGTTATCCAAGTGGGGACACTTGTGCAACCCTATATACTAATTCAATCGAATGTAATAAATATCCTCAATTATACAATAATACAATGATTGATAATGTAAGAACTTGTATGAATACAAAGATTGGATACATAATCAATAATAATAGAGTTAATAATCTAGCACAATAATATAATTCAAACTTTCTTACTCATGTCCACATCAGCATAAAGGAAATGCAAAGGTAGAATACTTGCACAATGTAAATAATAGATCGATACTTGCTCAATAATAATTGGAGTAAGTTTAGGAAACTTATATAACATGATATACTGTTTGCATCGAAATAAAAGTAGTGCATAAGGTTTAGATATCTTTCGACGAGTCACTGCTATAATAACGCAACTTAGATTAATCTTTTATATCAAAACTTATCATTAATAAGATCATTCGCTCAATTAGAATAATATATCATAACACATAATACGCTAATTGCATAAATTAAGACATAACCTAATCACATTATCACATATGTTTAATAATTATTGATCATAAATGTAAACACATATCTAGTCAATTTATCTAAGTCCGATCAATTTCTGAAATATTTCTATATACCGAAACTGACTTTATCGGATAATTATCGAGTCTAAAACTCTAATCAGAAGTTCAATATTCGCTTAGATATTTTAAATATTAGTCATATTATTTTTCATAGCCTTATAATAATTTTTAAATAATTATTATACTTTATCATGAATTTTCAAACTCAAATCATTATTAAATGATTTAAATATTAACTAATTCTATTATCATTAATATTTAATTAATATTAAACTATTAATGAAACTATTGCCAAAATATTAAAGTTATTTATAATAACTCAAAATATTTTTAAAGTATTAATATTACCTTAAATAATTTTTAAAACATTTAAAATCATTTTTAAATAATTACTATTAATATTAGAATATTAATTTATTATTTATCAAAATATTAAAAGTCATTAATGATAACTTAAAATATTTTTAATTCATTTATTTCCTTTTTAAATGATTTTTAATTCAATAAAACAATTTTAAAACTATTTATTTAATATACTTATTAAATAAACTTAATATCATTAATATTAAATTATTAATGAAATTTACCTTTAAATATCAAAAGTTATATTTTATAACTTAAAATATTTTTAAACTATTTATTTTCATTTAAAATGATTTTTATAATATAAAAATCATTTTAATTAATTTATTTAATTTAATTACTAAATAAATCTAATATCATTAATATTTAATAATTAATGAAACTTATCTTAAAATATTAAAAGTTATGTTTTATAACTTAAAATATTATTAAATACCTTATTATTATTTAAAATGATTTTTAATACAATAAAATCATTTTTAATTAATTTATTTAATGCATTTATTAAATAATTTAAATACCAATAATATCCAAATAAATATTAATATTTATGAAAAATATGTCAAATTATTAAAAGTTAATTTTTATAACTTAAAATAATTTTTAAAACTAATTTTATAATTTTTAGGAATTTATTTCTATTTTTAATGTATTTTTCTAATTTATAAAACAAAAATAATTATAACTGGTCATTAAAGGCTTTAGCTTACGAGTTTACATCATAATAGGTGTTCTTGAGGCTCAAGAACACCGACAATCAAGTCTGCAAGGGTACCTCTTTTGACCATCTTTAATTCAATTTATGTGTGTAATGTTTCGGGCTAAATATAAGTGTGATCTTGTAGTACTCATGTAACACTACAAGTGTAAATCAACATCCGGGTTAGATCATAACATATGAGCAAGATATAAATCTTTGAAATCACCGCCGACATGTTCATATAGTGTTTCGGGTCGCCTGAAAATTTTAGTCATGGTCTGGTCAACGCTTTTGTTGACCTTAAATCATCAACTGCTCAAGGTAAATGTTTTCGCTTCGTCGTCAGCCGCTCTAGATAAACTATCGAGAGAACATGTTTTAATCCATTATAGAGTCTAAACATAATTAATCAAACCGAAGCTAAGCTATTGAAAACGTTGTCGAATCGTTTTTCATTTTCTCGGGTTACCCGAAATGAAGAACGATTAAATCTAAGCATATTCGAGCTTCCACAACTTGTTGTACTTGCATGATATTTGTGATCTAAGGTTTCCATTGTAGCCAACATGTAGGTGAAGAGATCTATTACATAAAACACCATAACAACAAACAAATCTCTAGATCCATGCCACCAAACCATGTCGTAGAGATGGTGGTCATACGCTTTCTAGGGTTACCCGAAAAATGTAAACGTGATCGAGCTACTTGGTTTGACCGTCTATCAAATACATCCTGTTAGTCATCTAGGTTATATAAAAGCTTTAATATGTAGTACATATACCATACTATAACATTTTAACAACAATAGAAACAAATCGACAAACACACGAGAGATCTGTACTTAAGAACTTACTGTAAGAATGTTCTACGTAAGTTTCTGGGTTACCCAGATTTGAAAAGTCATGGTCGGTCAACGACCTTTGACTGTGATTATCTGACATTATAAGCATGATCTGGTCCTGATACAAGTTCTAGATTACAGACCTCATATCACACTGCATGATTAAACATTTAAACAACAAATTACATACACAGGATGAGATCTAGATAGTTTGACATTCATTGTCAGGCCTTAAAAATAAAATTTTCGAGTTTTTGTAAAACATCAAATCCGAGCCTCTAGATGTTATGGATCTAACATCTAGTAACCCAGATCACTTTGCTAGAGTCCATACTACATATTTAACGCAAAAATTTTAACATAAAACATAAGATCACGGTCAGATTATAAAATAGGGTTCATACCTTTTTGTGGGCAAATCTGATTTCTATGCTTCTGATTTGTTAAGTGTGATAGTGGGGCTTGATTTATGACTGATCTAGTAAGGAAATTTCGGAGGTTTTAGAGAGAGAAGTTCTAGGATGAGTGTTTGTGCAAATTAGCATAAATGTGACATTTTCTCTCTCTTGATCTATACAAATAACATGTATGCAATGTATTGGATGATCACATGGTCGAGATTTTAGCTTGTAGGTTCATAGCTAGGTAGACTAGGGTGGCAAGCAAGATTTTGATAGGATTTGTCTAACAATAATTCAAGAATGGGACAAAAGGGCATTTTGTAATTTCCTTTTAATCTCAAGGGTATTCTTGTCTAAGGTGTTTGAATCTAGGGTTTAATCACTAGATTTTATATTTTAAAGTTTCCAAATAATTACTAGGGTTTGAAAGATTAAAATTAAAGTGTAATAAAATTTTAATTAAAATATACAAATTAAAAATTAGGGTTTTTAATAGAAATTAGGGTTTTAATAGAAAATTAGGGTTTAAATCATTTAGGGTTCCCCAAATTAATAATTAGGGTTTCTTAATTATCATTATAATTCACAAAAATAATAATTAGGGTTTCTAAAATTTGCAATTATGGTTCTTAATTAGCAAATTAGGGTTTTCAAATAAATAATTAGGTTTTCTCCAATTACGTAAATTATATAATACACAAGAAAATTCATATAACACAATTACTACTCAGTCTCAAACTCATAACCGAGTTTAACAATTAGGGTTTAATAATACGATATGAGGGTCATGCCCTAATTTACCACAATTGAATAACCATTATCAGTCTCCACATTTACAAAGATATATTTATAAAGATCGAAAAATTTAAAATATAATTAATATTATATTATTATTATCATCCATTGATCAATACCCAAATTTAGGGTTTGGATTCCATATCTGATTTATTCTTTATATATAACATCAATAATTAAGCTAAAATAATTAACTTAAATATTCGAACAATTCATATAATAAAATATTTATTATTATAATTATAATAATCATTTCATATATTATTTAAATAATATAAAATCATGTTTTTCATGGAAAATAATTAATAAAAACATTTCTACTTACAAAAATTAATTACTATAGGAATATACTTTATTATTCTCATTGAATAACTCGCCTGCAAGGCCTATCGCATGTATGGTGATTTCTTTTGTTATTCCATTCTTTATTATACTCAGTTTGGTAAAAATTTGACTTCTATACTCCATGAAATTAGTGGAATATCCTTGATATTTGCGCTTCATCCAGTATCTTTTCATGGAAATATTCTTCTGAGCATTCTTAAATTTTACTCTACAAAGCAGTATCATGTTGACAATTTGGACGTTATTGGTTCTTGGACAAATTAATTCTTGAACTTGTTTTATTGATTTCTTATATCATTGTCATGATCCTCATATTTATATTTTTTGAAAGTCATATGTGGCCTGTAGTGCATAGATGAACTTGGTATGATTATGACCAGAGATTATTCGGTGTAATCATGACCGTAATGTTACAAATGATGTGGTAAAAGTCCTCATTGGCCCGTAGTGCATTGATGGACAGTTGTTGGCATGATCATGACCATTAATGAATACACAAATATTCTTGGCCCGTAGTGCATGGATAATTATGGTCGTGATACTAAAGAATATCCTCGGCAGAAGTGTAAGGGTGATTCGATGATGTGGATTATTTATTGTTTGAGTCCCAACGATAAAAGTGATGAAAACCTTTTTAAATCATAAAAGATAGTAGATTTTATTCTTTAATTGACTCTTTAATGGATTGCTTGTTCCACTCGCAGCTTAAACTTGATGTTTGTTATATTGTATCAATTTAACACTATTTAAGGCTAATGATAATTTATTCTCGCATTATCTTAGTCATAATATTTCTTCGGGCTAGTTGAGCTCACCCTTTCTTTCACCGTTCTTCTTGAAAATGAGAATATAGTCGGGACGAGCCTGGGAACGCGAGTGATGGTCCTAGATGGTGCATTAGTAGTCCTCACTATTCTGTGAAATAGTGTGATAATAATTGTAATGAGGACTCCTTTTGAGTTTGTATACTCTCTAGTAGACAATATTTGTAGTCAAACTCATGGTTTATGTTTTGTCGTATTGTACACACGCATAATTGTATTATTAAGTTGTATTTGAATTCTGCACTCATGTATCTCAAGACTCAAGATGGGTGATGTATACCTAATTTTGGGGCGCCACAAATTGGTATCAAAGCTTGGGATATGATCCTGCTAAGATGTGAGACTAGAACTAGGAGGGAGAGATGGGGAATTCCTTCGCTAGTATGAACTACATAAGTTTATTTGGTATTTAATTGGTCGATCAAAGTATAGGGATAATATGTTATATGTTAATTAACCTTTTTTTTTGTGGCAAGATCTCAAAAATGACATCCGAGAATGTTGAGAATAGCAATGGAGCACAAGAGACCGCTTGAGTTTCCACATATCAATAATCGTGATAATGTGCATCGTGAAGGCGACAATCCTCATGCAAACAACAACACGGACCAAATGATGAATGATGGATTGTTCAGAGGCTTTATGCAATTCATGCAACATCGTGAGAGAAACGGCTCTGTCCGAAATGTAGGTGGAAACACCGAAAACTCTTGACGGCATCGCTAAATGCTTCAAGGAGCTGGGACCACCGGAGTTTATTGGAGAGCCAAAACCACTTAAGGCGGAAGCATGAATAAAGCAGATCACCAAGATATTTGATGTCTTAGGATGCTCCGAGGAGCAAAAGGTTCCCTTCGCCACCTTCATGTTGCGTGAAGAGGCGAGACATCGGTGGGAATCAGAAAAAGCACTCCTGACTCGACGCACTCAAGATGTCTTGGGAGAAGTTCCAAGAGCTATTCAACGACAAGTACTTTCCCGAGAGTATTCGGCACATAAAAGAAGTGGAATTTATCAAATTGAATAAAATAATATGACCTTGTCGCAATACGAGGCTAAATTTATGAGTTATCCCGCTTTGCATCCCATTTGGTCGATAATGAGGAGCGAATGAGGCGAGTGTTTTAAGAGGTTTGAAATCGAGATACGCCAATATCTTATTTCTCAAAACCGTGTTTGTACTCAGCTTGTTATAAATAGGGCTCACATCGAGCGCCAGAACGAAAGTTAACGTAACTAAGAGAAAGCAATGACAAAGATAAAAATACCAAAGTGGTATCACCATCAAACTAAGACAACAAACGTGGGGAATCAACATGCCGTAAAATGGTAACCACTTCTTGGTAATCATGGCCAAGACAAGAAAATGAACATTTCAAGAAAAGAAGATTCAACAATGATGGAAGGATGTCAAAGAATCAAAGACCCGCTGTTAAGGAAGGAGAACGACCACCTATCATATGCTTCAAATGCGGAGGGAGGGACACATCACCAAATCATGGCGATGCCATCCAAAGCATGTTATAATTGTGGAAGAGAAGGTCACTTAGCCCGATTTTGTCATTCACCAAAGACAAGTTCACCCAAGATGGAGGCACCAAAAGCCATTCCTGTAAAAGTCAAAGCCAGAAGGTAAGGGAGAGAATTTGTTGTGACCTCCTGTAAAGCAAGGAACCCGAATGAGGTCATCACGGGTAAGCTTATCATAAAGTCTAGCGAAGTCTATACCTTATTTGATACCGGTTCTACCCATTCTTTTATTTCTCCTACTTGCGCCAACGATTAAATTTGACTCCTGAGAAATTAGACTTCGACTTATCTCAGTAAAACTCCGTTGGGAGAAACCTTCATTACATCCACTGTTTATAAGTCTTGTTTGGTTCAAATCGGTACCCTCACATTACATGTCTATCTTATTTCATTAAAAATACTTGCATTTGACGTAATTCTAGGGATTGATTGGTTAACTACTCATCATGTAAAAATTGATTGTTTTCGTAAGTTTGTTAGCTTTCATATTCCTAACCAATCTGTTATGCGAATTCAAATCACCAAACCATTAAAATCAATCACTGTCATCTCAAGCCATAAAGCTATTCGTTTATTGAAAAACGTATGTCAAGCTTTCTTAGCTCATGTCACGGATCTAAGCAAAAATACGCCAATTTTGAATGATATTTCTATTGTTAATGAATTTCCGACTTATTCCCTCAAGAACTTTATGGCTACCCCTCAGAGCGTGAAATTGAATTTTGTATCGACCTTGAACCCTAGATAAAACCCATTTCCAAAGCCCCATATCGAATGGCTCTTATTGAACTTCGTGAGTTAAAGACTCAACCGCAGGAATTGTTAGACATTGGCTTTATTCGCCCTAGTACTTCTCCTTGGGGTGCTCGCTCTATTCGTGAATAAGAAAGATGGGAGTATGCGACTTTGTATTGATTATCTGGAGTTGAATCTCGTCACCATCAAAATAGGTACCCATTGCCACGTATTGATGACCTGTTTGACCAATTACAAGGAGCCAAATTCTTTTCAAAGATTGATCTTCGCTCCAGATATCACCAATTGAAGATTAGAACCGATGACATTCCAAAGACGACTTTCGTAACTTGGGTACGGCATTATGAATTCCTAGTCATGTCCTTTGATTGACTAATGCTCTTGCTTCCTTCATGGATATGATGAACCGAGTATTCAAGGAATATTTGGATCACTTTGTGGTCGTCTTTATTGATGACATCCTCATATATTCCAAAATCCGTGAAGATCATGAGTAACACTTGAGGTTGATACTCCAAAAGCTTCGTGAATATAAGCTTTATGCCAAGTTAAAGAAATGCGAGTTCTGGCTTGAGGAAGTAGCATTCCTTGGGCACGTGGTATCATGTTATGGAATATCTGCTGACCCAAAGAAAGATTGAAGCTATTCAAAGTCGGGAGCAACCTAAATCAAGGACCAAGTACGTAGCTTTCTACTTAGTGGTTATTATCTGAGATTCAGTAAGGGTTTTCAAATCGCTACTCCACTAACTCAAATAACTCCTGGAAGATACAAAGTTCGGGCTGGGAGCAAGAAATGTGAGAAGGGTTTTCAAGAACTCAAGAGGAGACTCATTTCAACACCTGTTCTGACAATACCATCTGGTTCGGAGGGATTTGTCATCTACAGTGATGCTTCGGGCAAAGGGTTAGGATGTGTTCTCATGCAACATGGGAAAGTCATAACCTATGCCTCACGACAATTCAAAGAATATGAGAGGAATTATCCTACTCATGATCTAGAGTTGGCAGCTGTTGTCTTCGCACTAAAGATTTGGAGGCATTACTTGTATGGGGAGAAAGTGGAGATCTTTACGGTTCATAAAAGCCTCAAATATTTCTTCACTCAAAAGGAACTCAACATGCGACAACGACGTTGGCTTGAACTGTTGAAAGATTATGATCATACCATCCAATACCATCCTGGAAAAGCGAACGTGTTAGCTGACGCATTGAGTAGAAGATCATATGCAAGTGCGAATGCGATATTGTCAACGCAAGGGCCCATTTTGTGTGACTTGCAAAGGATGGAGATAGATTTAAAGACTCTAGGGACCTATGTGATGATGGCAAATATACGAGTAGAACCAACTTTAATTGATAAAGTTAAAATTGCTCAAGCTACAGACCTGGAGCTGATGCGTATAAGGAAGAAAGTGCAAGAAGGTGCTATGCCGGAAGCAAGAAT
Source organism: Panax ginseng (assembly GCA_020205605.1). Taxonomy (NCBI): domain Eukaryota; kingdom Viridiplantae; phylum Streptophyta; class Magnoliopsida; order Apiales; family Araliaceae; genus Panax; species Panax ginseng. The sequence goes on from CM035141.1 coordinate 73,401,395, forward strand.
CGATGAAGAAGGAATACTTCGAGTCAACTCCAGACTTTGTGTTCCTAACGACCCTGATTTAAAGTATAAAATCATGATGGAGGCGCATAACACACCATTTGTAATCCATCCTGGGAGTACTAAAATGTATCATGATATTCGTCATACATTTTGGTGGAGCAATATGAAGAGAGAGATAACGCTGTTTATCTCAAGGTGTCTAAAGTGTCAACGAGTCAAGGCGGAGCATCAAGTACCAAAAGGTCCATTGCAACCACTTGAAATTCCAGAATGGAAGTGGGAGCACATTACCATGGATTTCGTTACCGGTCTTCCCAAAGTTTCTCAAGGTATAAATGCGATTTGGGTCATTGTTGATAGATTGACCAAGTCTACTCATTTCTTACCGATACGAGAAACTTATACACTTGAACGTCTTGCTTGTATGTACATAAATGAGTTTGTAAGATTGCATGGTATGCCAAGATCCATAGTTTCCGATCGAGACCCAAGATTCACTTCAAGATTTTGGGTTAGTTTACAAAAAGCTATGGGCACGGATTTATGATTTAGCTCTAAGATATCATCCTCGCACGGACGGGCAAATGAGAGGACAATTCAAACTCTTGAAGATCTATTAAGACTCAGATCCTTGACTTCAAGGGAAGTTGGGACAAGTTCTTACCATTGGTGGAGTTTTCCTACAACAAGAGTTATCAAGCAAGCATCGACATGGCTCCATTCGAGGCATTGTATGGAAGAAAGTGTCGCTTCCAAAGATGATGGGATGAGGTGGGTGAAGCAACGTTGTTGGGATCGGAGTTGGTACGTATGACTATGAAAAAGATTTAAATGATCCGACAACGATAAAAACCTCACAAGATCGACAAAAAGAGTTATGCCGATCTTCATCGAAAGGACGGAAATTTGATATAGGAGATCATGTGTTATTACGAGTTGCTCTGTGGAAAGGAGTTACGAGATTTGGAAAGAGAGGAAAGCTCAATCCTCGATTCATCGACCATTTTAATCCTCGATCGAGTAGGAACTGTGGCCTATAGACTCACTTTACCGCCAAGTATGTCTCGTGTTCATAATATTTTTCACATATCCATATTACGTAAATATATGGAAGACCTGAACCACATTATCGAGTTAGAACCGGATGAAATAGCGAAAGATTTGACGTATGAAGAGGTTCCTGTTCAAATCTTGGATAAGAAGGAACATATTCTACGCTCCAAGGTTATACCTCAAGTCAAAGTTTTGTGGAGAAACCACGATGTTGAGGAAATAACTTGGGAGTTAGAATCTGAAATGAAATTAAGGTATCCTTACCTCTTCGATATACCAGGTACATACCCTAAATTCGAGGGCGAAATTTTATAAGAAGGGGAGGTTGTAAGATCCCAACTTTTTGAATAAAGATGAATTTTCTATAAATATTATTTTTGAATATTATGGAGTGAAATTGATATAATGTTATAGTTGTGGGTAATATTTATAAATTTTGCAAAGTACGCAAGTTGTAATTGTCAATGTCGGGATTTTTTGTGTGTCCCTTTTCGTTACTTGTTCTATGGTGTTCTCATTTTAGGTGAGATTTGTTTGAAAAAACAAGTGAAAAAGGTCCGACATGTATAATGTCGATGATGGGACTGTTAAGAGTCGCCAGTTGGTTTTTTAAATGGTTGTACCAACACAACCGAGAAAAGGATTGCACATTAACCCAGTGATGTGACACTGATATACGGGTCGACGAAATCGAGATTCATTTAGGGTCCGGGGACTTGGTTATGCGGGGGGAAGGTGTTAGGCACCCCCCGACATCCGTGTTACCACGGTGACCGTCTCTTTACAAGAAACTATTATCTGAGTGTGTGTGTGTGGGTCAATGTGTCATTATTTAGAAGTTGTGCGAGGCCTCGCTCAACCTATATACATTGTGGTCCGAGTTTATGTAAAAGTTCAGTTTTTAGCAAGATATGGCAGTGATGTTTTATAAAAGAGGTTTTTTTAAACTCTGATGCTCAATAGGAATTGAGACCTTTTACACTCCAATTTTATTAAGTGATCGGCTTGATTGATTTTATTTGATGATGCGAGGCATCCGTATAAAATAATATACAAAATAATGCCGACTTCCTCGTGGGTATAGAAACCATCCGAGGAAATTCGACATCGCAGTAATAATTTACAAGGTGCTTACAAATTTGAAAATGTCCATCACGGAACCGAATCTAGATTCAATGGGATGAATCTGCGGATCACATGATTCCTAGGCTCACAAAATGTCGCATTTTTATATGAAAGCAGTAGCAAGTATATATATATAAAAAGCTATAAATATATATATACGCATAAGATCACCAACCACGAAGCACCTCCATGGGGATCGTAAATGTAAATAAAGTCAGAGATACTACCAACCTCCACGAAGGAAACTCCAAAGTGGACAGTAATGTAAATAAAGTCAGAATAATGCGCCAATCGCCACGTAAGTAAACTCTAGGCAGATTTAAATGTAAAGAAAGTTGTAAAGCGATCAACCACCACGTAAGTAAACTCTGTGTGGGACAAGATATATATATATATATATATATATATATATATATATATATATATATATATATAAAAGCAATAAACGCACTCTGATATGAAATCTGTGCTCATCGAACAAAGTTCGACTACGCTCATATATATATATATATATATAAGCTAATAAACGCACTCAATATAAAATCTGTGCTCATCGAACAAAGTCCGACTATACTATATATATATATATATATATATATATATATATATATATATATATATATATATATATATATATATATAAAGTTTAGTAAACGCACTGCATCAAGTTCAGGCTCAATCGAGGCATAACTCGATAATGTTAGTCAATATATATATATATATATATATATATATATATATATATATATATATATATATATATATACAGATCGAATGAAACCACGGACCAAGTCCGCAAAAAAAGCAGCAACAAGACTCTCAACGCAGTAGAAGGGTGTGTGCAAAGATGAAGAGAAAGACTCTAAAGTGTGTGAGAAGGCTTACATCTGTCTGATAAAAAGGCTTCTATATCTTTAGAGTGGGTAAACACTGGGATTTTGTGGGTACAAAAGAGGCTATATATGAGCTCACAAGTGTTTGAAAGTGGGAAAATATATCAGATGGGCGAGAGCAAAGCTTAATCAGCAGGGTTTCTCCGCCTTTTTTCTTAGAAAATCAAAGACCCCAAGCCCCATATTTATAGAGGGGGAGCCGCAGTTCTACCTATGGCACCTAGTAGCAGTGTAAACATGTCGCCGGTGCCCCGGGCAAGGTGGGTCCCGCCGTGTCGAAGACGTGACGCTACTGCTCGCTTCGCCGCTCATAACTTTCAATCCGGGAGTTCGATGGAAGTGTGCCATATCATTCCGAAAAGCTCTTTCCGAGAGCTACATAATGATATATGATTTGACCTTTTTTGATTCCAAGAAGATGGGTCCATGACCAAAATGGCATTCCTGTGTTTCTATCAGGCAATCCGGTGAGCCGCTTTTGTGTAGTTTATGCCCGAGTGAAGATATCACTTTGTGGGACTTCCGCTGAAGTATATTGAGTTAAAATGAGTGTATTTGATTTGAAGTGAAGTTGAGTTGGCAAATGACCATTTTGCCCTCCCGGTTATCTCCGATTTTCGCACAAATTGAAAGCAGCTTGTTTCTCGTGTTTATCTCCGAGGTTGGTTTGCGCTGACTTTGACTATTCCTCGTGGTCATCTCTAAGGTTGGCTTGACCTATTCCCATGGTTGGGACCGAGACCGATACCTCGGGGTCATCTTCGAGATTAATCTGCCTTCTCCGGTGTGTGGTCCCAGATTGTATCTCGCAGCCTCTGGTTATATCCGAGGTCGATTTCAAGCTCCTAAATTGCGATCCGGGTTTGATGATGAACTTCCTAGTAGTATCCCAGATGGATTTGGATTGTCTTTTCGTGGTTCCTCTTAAAAGACGAATCTGTCCTCCTGCAATGTTAGTAACAGTAGAAGAAAATTTCGAGTGTCTACAGATGCCCCTCTTTATCATGTTCATGCAATGCAATGGAATGGACATGATAAAGATTAGTAGACACTTGAAACATGACAAGATATTTTCAATGATGTAAATCGTAATGTAGTGAATGTTTATGATGAATGTGACAATGTTTTCACAAATCGCAGTCAGAATCGCGACATCGCATTTCGCACATCGCACATCGCTTTTGATTTGGCCAAATCGCATTTCATAACTCGCATATCGTGATTTCGCATATCTTATTTCGTGATATCGCATCGCAAATCGTGATATCGAAACCGTGATATCGCATATCGCAAATCGCAATGTAATGAATATTATGATGAATGTTAAAATGTATTCGCAAATCGCTTTACCTTTTACCGATAATTGCTGCTGCAGATGCTGGTGTTGACTCCAATGGTTTGGTATTTAATCACTGATGCTTGTTTGATGAAGATAAGTTGAGATGTTTTCCACATCTCCGATGGGGACGACGCCCAAATCACCGCACCTCCCCCGATGTATTCGCGGGTAGTTTGCAATGGTGCCTATCCCGCCGATCACCAAACTTTTTCGGCCTCCCACCGAATCGGTGGTATTGAAGCTTTCATCACGAACTGCGTGTTGATGTCGCTACCAGTATTGATGGCAATGGTTTAGGATACCGTATCTTCCGATACCTTCATCAAGTAATATTCCACGGATTATTTACTAGACTTCACCGATGTTACGTTAGATTGATGACAACCAATTCGATGTCTCACCCTTCTTGAGGTGATTTGAGTTTCCTTCACTGTTGGGTGCTTGTGCCCCATTTCCTTAAGTGTTTGAATACACAACCCGGCTAAACTGATGACTTAAATGTTGCTAAAATCCCTGGAGGGTGTAATTCATTCTTTCGCTGCCCAGATTTGAACGTCGGTGTAGAGGTCTCGATTTGTGAGAATTTGACACCGGTTGACAAATTTGATGATGAGGATTTCATTCGCTAGAATTTTTGTTATTGGGCTCCATCTTTTACTGAGAGACTTGATCCCGCCTTAAGATCATTCCATTTCTTGGAATTGGACAAATGCCCCAGTCCTTTCGCATATTGATGCCGAGGGTTCATATGATAAACTCTCTTTGTTGATGAAGTCGCGAGTGAATAATATCTGAATCGCCATTGAGATGCTGATGGACCATGCTGATGGCGCTAACTAGTGCATTTTCCATTTTAGGATGATTGATAAATTCCCCAGTGTTGAGTTGTCGCTGCTTTCGAGATTGCCCCCAATCTTTTTGTAAGGGATCCACTATCCGGTTGTCGCCAATTTTGAAATTGCCCCAGCCTCACTTGTTGTCTGGAATAATTGCTTTGATAGATGAGCTGATAAGACGCGATCTATGAGCTGATAAGACGCCGAGATCGAAAGAGGCTTTTTCATCCGTACTATCCGTGAACAGTAGTGGATGTGGGCTTTGATGTTGATGTTCTTTTTCTCGTAAAGATGTCGCTTTGTTAGAGAGATGATGCTCTAACTCATAGGGATATCGTTGTTGCCGAAAGTGATGACGTTATATCCATCCGAGATATCGCATGTAGTTGGCAAGTGATCCGCTGCTCGTAGAAACCATCGGGTAGAGATCACAGCAGTTACCTCCTTCTTCCGAGAGGAATCCATGTTGTACTTGATAGCCCGTGATATACATTGATTTGTAGATGGGCTTATATTTTCCCTCGCATGCATCTAGCTTAGACATTTTGTCATGTACAAGACACATTGTATATATCAAACAACATTATATATGGCATGGAAATATATGTTGATTCACTTCTCTTTAGTTGTGCCTTGCTACTTGCTTGATATTCACTTATTTCTCCAGACTTTGTGATCCGGATGTATTCTCAACTCCTCCTCGATGGATGGACAAAGGAGATGTCTCAGATTTTTAGAATGGATCGCCGATCCGTGTGTATTCCCTACCATCTTTGGTGTCTTGGGACCGGTTTTTGTATGTGGTTATGGATAGAGTATATTTGTTTTTGTTTTTCAGGTGGTGAGACCGACCATATAATATGGTCGCCACGACTCTCTGCAGATTGGGGAGATCAGTCGACGAAGTTCGACCTCGTGGTGAGTAGAGAAAGCGAATCCCATGTGCAGTGTCGAAAAGCGGGAGGAGAAAGTTTAATCCTAGGTTGAGGATAAACGGCAGGTATGAGAAGTTTGATCCCAGGTATGGGTAGCCAAACTGCAAGTGTGAGAGGTTTAATTCGCGGTGAGATGACCTAAGTGGTATGATCGTAGTGAAGCTAGGCTGCTGGCTTGAAAGGATGTTTCCACGAGGGAAAAGCGTGAAAGGAGTTGTAGATGTGGTAAAGGGTTAAAGAACCGTAATGACCGGTGATCCGATGATCCCAAAATCAGGATGTTCGCTTGATGGTAACCTTAGACATAGTACCATTTCATGGTGTCCGACATGATAAGCTGTGGAAATTTATCACCATCCATTTCCTGTAATCAGAAAGCGCCTCTTGTCAATACCTCCTTGCCAATAACCGGGCCTTCCCACTTCGGGGAAAATTTCCCTTTTGTCTGAGCTTGGTTGTCAATGATCTTTTTCAAAACCAAGTCGTGTTGTTTGAACTATCATAGTCAGACTTTTCTGTTGTAGGATCTTCTTTATAAGTAGAAGGCCGCTTATTTGTGGGCCACATACTTTCCCATGGATTTCATCCATAGTCTCTGAGCTTGGTCTTCGTCCAAACATCTGATGAGACATCGTTCTGCATCTCTTTCATAGAGTGCATCTCCGCTCAAATAGAATTTCATAGCTAGTCGATGAATCCGCCTTTTCTTAGTTGGGCTTGCCTCAGCGGGTGTAGATTTATCTTGTAAGTGCTCATTGATATGCTGATATCAAGGGTGCTGGATGGGAGGTAGCTCATCCGATACTTTTCCAATATAATTCTATAGGTCGGGCCTTGTGCGGTGAGATCGCGACGCCTAAGTGTGTTCCTTATTTGGATATGCGCGAATCAAGGAGGCCAAAGTTGTTAATGCGTCCCGCAAAGTCATTCCTATTACGAGGAATGTGGAGGAAGGATATTTCTTCAACTCGAAGCTATTTGTAGAACTCCGCCGATGGTAAGGCAAAGAATCAGAGAACCCGCTTGAAGAGGTTTTTCCTTTTTCTTTTTTTTTTTTTTTTTATTATTTTTTATTATTTTTTTTTTTTTTTTTTTTCTATTAGATCATGGAAAAGAGCCACATGGCTCATCGATAGGTAGCTCCTAAGATTGATGAGGCCAATGACAATCGCTCTCAGAAAGAAAGGGCTCCCCAAGGCGTGATGAATGAAGTTTTCATGATCATCTTCAAAGAACTATGATTTGATGGTACCCCGAGGAGCAATCATCAAAGGAGTACATGTCGATCGAGTCAGATTGGTAAAAAGTCAATGAGTATGTGGATGAATGGCACGTGAAAGCTATCTTTGAGGCAAGCTTTATTCAAATCTCCGCAATCCACACAATAAACTCACACCTCCCTTCCCGCTTTTGGCTTTGAGGCGGGGACTATGTTGATAGCCATTCGTGTTAAGTTGACACCATGATGATGCTTATTGAAATTGTTTCACAATTTCTTCTTTAACTTTTAACTCAAGAATCCTTCCTTTCGCTTATCGTAGTGTAGCATTTTTTCTTTGGATTTGCTCGTAGGGGTGAATTTTCGACTTTTTGAGGGTTGTTTGATCTTTCATCTTTGAGAATTTGTGATTCCCTCGATTGGTTCTTCACCAAGTAGATATTCTAGCAATTTTATCATCCCCATTTTCTTGTATTTTCAAATTTCGCTTTTGATCTTCTTCATTTAGTCGGCTCATCGTGGAGTCCTTTTTCTTTTGTCTTTCCGATAGTTGAGTGAAAATTGCCTTGTTTCCTCGATGTTGGCGCACTATCACCTTAGCCAAAGAAAGTTCACTTGATTCTCGATCGCATCCAAATTTTTGCACATCGCATACCTCCCGAAGTTTTCCCACTTTAGGACATTTGTTATGTGCTTATGTATTCTCCATCCTTCGATGTACTTTCATTAATTGGATACATTTCAGCTTCCTAATTCGGGATCATGTTTACTTCTTCCGTATTATGTCGCAACGGAAGGTTGGTGTTGATATTTTGTGGGTCAGGTTGTTCGACCACAATACTGCCACTTTCGATCAGATTTTGAATCTTATGTTTTAAGGACCAACAATCCTATGTATCGTGTCCTGGAGACCCCGAGTGGTAAGCACATCTCCGCTTGATTGTATCTTTTGCTCCCTGGTTCCAGAGGTGGAGCTAGTTCGGTAATTTTCTTGTGATCCATTAATATCGCCAATACATGTTCAAGGGAATCGCCTAGTGGAATGAATACCCGATTTTCCATTCTTTCAAATTTTCTTTTCCGCTCTAGGTATTGTCAAATGCAAGATGTTGTGGAGATGGCGTATTGTCTTGCATTTTCCAAATGGGGGACTATAGTTTGGTCTCCTAGCTTGCCCTCGCATAACAAGGGATACATCCTCATTGCCTTTTATCGATACCCCTCGATCGCCAGATACTTACCAGCTTGATATGTTTAGCGATCGCTTCCAAGGCAAAGAAGTCTTTAATCTTGCCCGCCTTTTCAGCCCATCTCCTCGCCATTTCACCGTGTTTGATAATTTTCGCAAATGTCTTTCCTATGCCCGCTAGGATCCTCTCATAGTAAGGAGCCCTCTTGATATCAATAAATGTCATTACCATCTCGCTCATTATCGATGGAATGACTTATACCGCTAGATGTCTCCACCTTTGGGCATATTCTAAAGATTCAATACTTTGCTTTTTCACTTTAGTCACTTGATATCGATCTCGTGCCATTTGTGACTAAAAATCGTATTAATTTAGAAAGGCGTGGGCAATTCTTCCCGCTATGGATTTTGGCATTGTCAAGTCCCGCATACCAGATTTAGCTTATCCAAAGGAGACTCTTTTGAAAAAGTTGCATTCGAGGCTTTCATTTTCAAAGATAAGACCCTCAGCCTCGCTTAATGTACACTTTTAGGTGCGATAGGGATCGTCATTTCCCCATCAGACTTTTCAAACTCGACTTTGAATTTGGTAGATATCGAGCCCCTGGAATATACACAGATCCTAATAGTGACACTCCCATAATTTCCAAATTTTTAATCGACCGGATGGTATCCTCCATTTGTTGGACTTTCTTTCTTATATCCCCAGCCGATCATCCCTAAGATTTGTGATTTCTTTATTGGAATGAGGTTTAGGTATATGGGTTTCATCTTTTTACCAATGCCCCGATCGCCTCTAGTGTGAAGGACTTTGGTTGAGTAGGCATTATCCGCCCTCACAGATTTTTACTTTGTTCTTTAGAAAGACAACCAATTTCGCTTATCCGATTCCTTAATCCTTCAAACTCCTCTCGAGAAACAGAGTAGATCAGTTGGTCTTGTAGCCATGCCTAACTGGGGGATCAAGGCCTTCTTGACTTTAAACGTAAACGGACCGATTGTTTCTCAAGCAAAGAGACTTACATAGTTTAGTCTTTAAGGAATGTATATAATAACATGCTATGTGACGTGTTCATTTTAGGAATTTTATCCGCAAAACCGATGTCACCGTCAAGCATGTTAAATATGTATGTGTACACATTTCTTCATATTTCTCATTACATGGAGATAGATATGGAATGTAATTACAAGTAATTGTGTTTACAAGTAATTTGAAATGAGAGCATGAAGAGACTTTCCTCCGCTTTTGGGTTTATCGAGGTCAACCTATCTTAGGTTACTCTCTCAGCAATTTTTGGCATGAAGGTTCCCAAATCATCGTAATCTACTAGACGGGAAGTTAATCCTATTTCAACCGAGCGAATTTGAGTGGTGTTTTTCCGAGCCTCTGAGAATTAGTCTTCTCACGAGTCCAAAGAATCAAACACCGACGGATAGCCTCCCTGTGGAGGGACCAAACAACATACATTCACATACATCACGCCTCACCGTATGAATGATGACATGTGCGGCAATTAATATCACAAGCAGCTTATAAAGGATAAGCACTAATATCACAAGTGCTATGGTGCGGCACTAAAGATCACAAGTAGCTTATGGTGCGGCACTAAGTACAATAAGGAAATGCATTCGTACACATTCATCAAATGTAAATGAAACATCCACACACACAAGTAGATAATGCTTTGAAAAGATTGTAATAGCGGCTTAAGTCCTCTTACTCGAGTCCCTAGCAGAGTCGCCACCGTCGACGCCGGGATTTTTTGTGTGTCCCTTCCGCATTTGTTCTTTGGTGTTCTCATCAGTAGGTGAGATTTGTTTGAAAAACAAGTGAAAAGGTCCCATATGTATAACGTCGATGATGGGACCGCTAAGAGTCGCCATTGGTTTTTTAAATGGTCAGTACTAACACAACCTAGAAAAGGTTTGCACATCAACCCATCGATGTGACATCGATATACTGCCGGCGTAAACCGAGATTCATTTAGGTCTGGGGACTTGGTACATGCGGGAAGGTGTTAGGCACTTCTCGACATCCGTGTTACTACTACGACCGCCTTTTACAAGAAACTATTATCCGAGTGTGTGTGTGTAATGTGTCATATTTGAAGTTGTGCGAGGCGCCATTCAACCTATATACACAGTGGTCCGAAGTTTATATAAAAGTTCAGCTTTTTAGCAAGATATGGCAATGATGTTTTATAAAAGAGGTTTTTTAATCCCCGATGCTCAATAGAATTGAGACCTTTACACTCCCATTTTATTAAGTGATCGCCTGATTGATTTTATTTGACTTGATGCGAGGCATCCGTATAAAAATAATATACAAAGATAATGCCGATTTCGTGGGTATGGAAACCATCCGAGGAAATTCGACATCGCAGTATCAATTTACAAGTCGCCATATACCGAAAAATGTCCATCACGGAACCGAATCTAGATTCAATGGGATGAATCTGTGATCACATGATTCCTAGGCTCACAAAATACCGTGATTTTTATATGAAAGCAAAGAAGTATATATATAAAAGCTATAAATATATATATACGTATGATCACCAACCACGGGCACCTCCATGGGGGATCGAAATGTAAATAAAGTCAGAGATACTACCAACCGCCACGGCGGAAACTCCAAAGTGGACATAATGTAAATAAAGTCAGAATGCGGCCAATCGCCACGAAGTAAACTCCAAGCAGACGAAAATGTAAAGAAAGTTGTAAAGCGATCAACCACCACGTAAGTAAACTCCAGTGGGACAATATATATATATATATATATATATATATATATATATATATATATATATATATAAAAAGCAATAAATGCACCGATGTGAAATCCAGTGCTCATCAAACAGAGTTCACCACATTTCATATATATAAAAGCTTAATAAACGCATCGATATAAAATCTGTGCTCATCGAACAAAGTCCCACTATTATATATATATATATATATATATATATATATATATATATATATATATATATATATATATATATATATATATATATAAAGCGAGTAAACGCACTGCATCAAGTTCAGGCTCAATCGAGGCATAACTCGATAATGTTAGTCAATATATATATATATATATATATATATATATATATATATATATATATACAGATCGAATGAAATCACTGACCAAGTTCTAGCAAAACAAGCAACACGACTTTCAACGCAGTAGAAGGTGTATGCAAAGATGAAGAGAAAGACTCTAAAGTGTGTGAGAAGGCTTACAAATTGACCGATAAAAAGGCTTCTATATCTTTAGAGTGGTAAACACCGGCTTTTGTGGGTACAAAAGAGGCTATATATGAGCTCACAGTGTTTGAAAGTGGAAAATACACTCGATGGGCGAAAGTGCAGCAGAATTAATCAGGTGGTTTCCGCCTTTTTCTCTTAGAAAATTAGCACCCAAAGCCCCATATTTATAGAGGGGGGAGCCGAGGAACCTAGTAACAGTGTGTTTACGGCCTGCCCGGGTGCCCCGGCAAAGGGGGTCCCGCCGCGTCAAGACGTGACGACTGCTCGCTTTGGCCGCCATAACTTTCAACCGGAGTCCGATGGAAGCGCGCACATATCATTTCTAAAGCTCTTTCCGAGAGCTACAAAATGATATATGATTTGACCTTTATTGATTCCAAGAAGATGGGTCCATGACAAAATGGCATTCTTGAGTTTTTGTCAGCAATCCGGTGAGCTGCTTTGTGTAGCTTTGCGCCCGAGTGAAGATATCGCCTTTGGGACTTCCTTTGAAGTATTTTGAGTTGAAATGAGTGTATTTGATTTGAAGTGAAGTTGAGTTGGCAAATGACCATTTTCCTCCCGGTTATCTCCTGCTGCAGTAGTCAGAAAGCGCTGCTTTCAAGGTTTATCTCCTCGAGGTCAAGCTTATCGCTGACTTTCGACTATCCTCGTGGTCATCTCTCCGAGGTTGGCTTGACCTATTCCCATGGTTGGGACCGAGACCGATACCTCGTGGTCATCTCCGAGATTAATCGGCCTTCCTCCGTGTGGTCCGATATCAGATCTCGCAGCCTCGGGGTTATATCCGAGGTTGATTTGGTTACTCCTGCATCACGATCCGGTTTGATGATGAACTTCCTAGTGAGTATCCTGATGGATTTGGATTGTCTTTCGTGGTTCCTCTTAAAAGATGAATTTGTCCTCCCGCAATATTAGTAACAAAGAGAAGAAAATTTCGAGTGTCTACTAAGCTATATAATATTCGATTGGCGAGAATATTTTTTTAACATGGAATATTCGTATAACGGCACAATCATTGGTGAACACCACAATGGAATTATTGTTTGATTGAGAAAACGACAAAAATACTTTTTATGAAAATAACGGCGAAGTTTTACTGTTAATCGCTGAAACACCCTATGTTAAAAGTACAAAGAATATGCGTGGTCGTATAGAGCAGTACACTTCAGATTGATTATTGATGCTTACGTGATAAGTCACTCAGCTTTTGTTGGTATTATTAATGTAATAATACGTAAATTTTTTTATATAAAATGTAATACTTTTTATAAAGTTATTCTATAAATAGAATATATTATATTCTATTATGATAGTGTTACATAGTGTCCTGCATAGTGTTTTGCATAGTAAAATTTTTTATATAAAAATGTAATACTTTTTATAAAGTTATCTCGCTTTATTAGACAATAATTAGAATATATTATATTTTATTATGCATAGTTTTTTTAATAGTGGTCAGATAAGATTTGCATAGTAAAATCTTTTATAAAATTATTCATTTTATTAGATTATAAATAGAATATATTATATTTTATTTAAAAGATTTTGCTTTTAAATATGGACCGTCGATTAAAGTAAATCAATCTGACCATTCATGAGTTAGTTACTATGCAATCCATTTTTCTATAAATAAGCTCATTCCTTCATTATTTCTTACTTAATTCACCCAAACTCTGAGAGATAAACTATAGAGAGAAAGAAGAAAAGTATTCTACTACTTCACTACTCATATATCCAAATTTTTCTTCTTAAGGTAGGGAGTATTATTTCTTTTGTATTCATGAAGTGAACTTCTGTTATTCCATTCTTTATTATTCTGTTGGAATAACCTATATACGCGGGCTACCCTATACTTGGTGAAATTCTTCTGTTATTCCATTCTTTATCATTATGTTGTAATAACATGTTTATGCGAAGTACCGCATGCATGGTGATTTCTGTTATTATTCCGTTCTTTATTATTCATTGAACATCCCGCGCTATGCTTTACGCATGACCGGTTCCGCTTTTTTATTATTATGTTGAACATCCTCGCCTATGCTTTACGCCGACCGGGTTCCATTATTTATTATTCTCGCTCGTAATATCTTGTCTCGTCAGGCTTTTACGCCGACCGGTTCCATTCTTTATTATTCTCGTTGAATATCTTGTCTGTATGCTTTTACGCCGACCGGGTTCCGTTATTTATTATTCTATTGAATAACTTGCCTCGCAAGGTCTATCGCATGCATGGTGATTTCTTTTGTTATTCCATTCTTTATTATACTCAAATAAGGTTAAAACTTTGACTTCTATACTCCATGAAATTAGTGGAATATCCTTGATATTCAAGCTTCATCCAAAGATCTTTCATGGAAATATTCTTCCTAGCATTCTTGAATTTTACTCTACAAAGTAGTATCATGTTGACAATTTGGACGTTATTGGTTTTTGGACAAATTAATTTTGAACTTGTTTTATTAAATTTTTATATCATTGTCATCATCCTCATATTTATATTTTTTGAAAGTCATCTCGTATTCTCAGACAGCATGGATGGACTTGGTATGATTATGACTAGGATTATTCTTGTAATCATGACCGTAATGTTACAAATGATGTGGTAAAAGTCCTCATTGGCCCGTAGTACATTGATGAACAAGCTTGTTGGCATGATCATGACCATTAATGAATACACAAATATTCTTGGCCAGAAGGCATGGATAATTGTGGTCGTGATACTAAAGAATATCCTCGGGTCGAGAAAAGTAAGTGATTCGATGATGTGGATTATTTATTGTCGAGTCCCAATGATAAAAGTGATGAAAACCTTTAAATCATAAAAGATAGTAGATTTTATTCTCTACTTGACTCTTTTAATGGATCGCTTGTTCCACCGCAGCTAAACTTGATGTTTGTTATATTGTATCGTTTAACACTATTTAAGGCTAATGATAATTTATTCTGCATTATCTTAGTCATAATATTTATTACTGGGCTAGTTGAGCTCACCCTTTCTTTCACTGTTCTCTTCAAGAAATGAGAATATAGCTGGGACGAGTCGGGGAACGGAATGATGGTCCTAGATGGTGCATTAGTAGTCCTCACTATTCTGTGAAATAGTGTGATAATAATTGTAATGAGGACTCTTTTTGAGTTTGTATACTCTCTAGTACACAATATTTGTATTCAAACTCACAATTTATGTTTTGTCATATTGTACACCTATATTTGTATTATTAAGTTGTATTTGAATTCTCGTATATGTATCCCGCGACTCAAGATGGGTGATGTATACCTAATTTTGGGGGCGCCACAATAAAAGTTTGATCAATAATTTTGCATCTAAAAGAGCAAGAAAATGAAATTTTAATTTTTTTTTTTAAAAAATCATAAATACTAATTTAATTTAATTTAATATTGAATGGTAAAAAAAAGGCCCCAATTTAAGATTTGACTGAAGCCCCCAAAATGTTTGATTTTACCTCGCTTGGTAAAGAAGTTCAATCAAAATTATTAATTAATATTTTGGATAAGTAATATGTACTATTATTTACTTAATTATTAATTAAGAAAACATTAATTAATAATTTTGATTAATATTATTAATTAATAATTTTGAGTAATATGTACTATTAATAGTATAAATAATATTAATATGAAGTACCGCATGCATGGTGATTTCTTTGTTATTCCATTCTTTATTATAATCAATTGATTAAAGTTTTGACTTTCTATACTCCATGAAATTAGTGGAATATCCTCGATAATCATGCGTTTCATCCAAAGATCTTTTCATGGAAATATTCTTCTAAGCATTCTTGAATTTTACTCTACAAAGCAAAGATTGTGTTGATAATTAGGACGTTATCGGTTCTTGGACAAATTAATTCTTGAACTTGTTTTATTGAATTCTTATATCATTGTCATCATCCTCATATTTATATTTTTTTTTGAAATTCATCTATGGCCCAGAGTAGGTATGATGGACTTGGTATGATTATGACCAGTGGATTATTCTTAAAGTAATCATGACCGTAATGTTACAAATGATGTGGTAAAAGTCGCCATTGGCCCGTAGTGCATCGATGGATAGTTGTTGGTACGATCATGACCATTAATGAATACACAAATATTCTTGGCCCAGAGTGCATGGATAATTGTGGTCGGATACTAAAAAAATATCCTCGGCCAGAAAGCAAGTGATTTGATGATGTGGATTATTTATTGTCGAGTCCCAAATGATAAAAGTGATGAAAACCTTTAAAATCATAAAAGATAGTAGATTTTATTCTCTACTTGACTTTTTTAATGGATTGCTTGTTCCGTCATAGCTTAAACTTGATGTTTGTTATATTGTATCGCTTTTAACACTATTTAAGGCTAATGATAATTTATTATGCATTATCTTAGTCATAATATTTCTTATCGGGCTAGTTGAGCTCACCTTTTTCTTTCACCGCTTTCTCGTGAAATGAGAATATAGTCGACGAAGCCTGGGAATGGAGTGATGGTCCTAGATGGTGCATTAGTAGTCCTCACTATTCTCGAAATAGTGTGATAATAATTGTAATGAGGACTCCTTTGAGTTTGTATATTTTCTAGTAGACAATATTTAGATTCAAACTCACAGCTTATGTTTTGTCGATTGCACACCCATAACAGATATTAAGATGTATTTGAATTCTGCATCATATATCCAAGCACTCAAGATGGGTGATGTATACCTAATTTGGGGGCGTCACAACATACAAGTTGCATTTTTGGGTTAATTAAACTATTTGTGTGACGCCCCAAATTAGATCCATACAACTCATTCTGAGTCGTCAAATACATGGTACAGAAATCAAATACAAACTTTATTTATACAATTATTAAATGTCGTGTAAAATACATTTTCAACAAAATGTAAATCATGAGTTTTGATACAAATATTGTCTCGTAGACAATATATGTGAGAGCCCCAAATCCGGTCCCAAATCACTACTTGATCCGCACAATCGCTCTATAACTATTATGGAAAGATATAAACATAAATTATTTATACAATAAACTTTACACACTATTCTCCAAGGTCGTAAACCTTAACTTATACACAATTCATAACTTGTCTAACATATAACATTATTATCATACTATACTATTACAATTTAGTCAAGACATATTATCCCAAGCTAAACTCGCTTTCGACTTTCCTCAGATCCGACGACGCGCCATATAATCAGTAATGTTTTTCACGATATAGCAATGGTGAGCAATAAGTTTTCCCAACAAGTTTAAGTTCAATAAATTAAGGATATATCATAATTGAAAGAATTAAACAAAATCACTACGCTTCTACAATA
Source organism: Panax ginseng (assembly GCA_020205605.1). NCBI lineage: Eukaryota > Viridiplantae > Streptophyta > Magnoliopsida > Apiales > Araliaceae > Panax > Panax ginseng. The sequence goes on from CM035141.1 coordinate 73,418,584, forward strand.
TAATTGCTAACTAGCATGAACAAATTTTACATAAATTTAATCTAATATGGAACATGAACATATATATATATATATATATATATATATATATATATATATATATATATATCTATTCTAATGATAATGAAGATGATCAACCTTTCATACCGATGAATACATGCAAAGATGCATGAGAAAGCGATTTAATAATTCTTAGACATGACAATCGTAAATATTTAACCACAAGTATAATTGAATAATACAACCAAGGTCGAAAGTTAAGAAAACTTGCCTGAACCGTTGATTACCGCTATGCAATTTAATAAGCTTTGTCTGAAGACCTAATATATAAAAAATATTTATTTCTAAGTTAGAATAATATCATCACAATATTTAAAATAACCTAAACACATTATCACATAATCCTATCCATTTATAACACACATAAGACCTAGTATCAAGTCAAACTATTTCAGCTTGAGTTGAATTCTAAGAAAGTTCTAACATCCCGACTACTTAGTTTGACAATTATCGAGTTTAAGTTCAATTAAACTCGCTTAAACACTTAACAATTATCTTAGATAATTTTATTATCACCAATATATTTTTCATAAGTTCTTAATAATCTTTTAAATAATTATTACTATTTATCATAATTTTTCAATCGTTAATATTGTATTTAAATGAATTAAATACCACATATTCCTTTTATCATTAATATTTATTTAATACTAAATATTAATGAAAATCATAACATACTATTATAATATATTTATAATATATCAAAGTATTTTTAATACTTTAAACCATTAAATCTATTATCCGCTAATTGCCATTAATATTAAATATTAATGTTTTTCATGACAAAATATTAAAAGTTATATTTTATAACTTAAAATATTTTTATAACACTTAAATCATTTTTATATGATTTTTAAATCATTAATTTATTTTTCCATAATTTATTTAATATATTTATTAAATAAATTAATTATCATTAATACTAATTAATTAATGAAATTCATCACAAAATATTAAAAGTCATTAAAAATAACTTAAAATATTTTCTTATACCATAATATAATTTTTCATGATTTTTCATGTATTAATATTATTTTAAATAATTTATTTAATATTATAATTAAATAAATTAAATACCATTAATATTCTAAAATATTAAATATTTATGAAATATATTCAAAATAATTAAAACTAATTTTTAAGCTTTAAAAATAATTTTTAGAATTTATTTTGTATTTTTAATAATTATTTTCTATTTAATAAATAAAATACTTATTTTTCTAATTAAACTGTCATTAACGGCTTATAGCTTACGTAAACCGTCGCTATAGGTGTTCTTGAGTCGTTCTTCATCAAACCTGTAAACTCATATCAAGGACAAGGTGCCACGCTCAATTTTGCTCTAATTTATGATCTTCGATACTATCGGTCTTGAAATGATGCTAAGGTTATTACAACCCCAAAAAAATTTTAGAGCCAAAACACCACACATCGTCGAGAGATCTTGGCCACCAAAAATCATAAAGAGGGTCGCTTCTTCATTTCGGGTTTTCCAGAATGAAGAATAAAGACGATCAAGGTGCTACTGATCCTTTTAACATGAAACCCGAGCTTGATTTCACATGGATATAAATGCTCACACTTGTAGTCCGGGATATCGTAGTATAATATCATAACACTAAATCAACTTAAACACATCACCAACGCGAGATCCGGGCCGATCAACGAGGCTGTAAAACCGTTTGAACATTTCGGGTTTTCTAGAAATGTTTCGAGCGCTTTGGTCAACCTATGTTCGAATCTTTAATAACTTTGATTCTACAGCTTAATCTAGGCGATCGATAACATGTACTTGTAGTTCATATACCCTCTACAACAACAAACCAACAACATGACCAAAATACCAAATCACAACAAAATCTAGCACCTACAAAACATTGTCGATTCTTTTCCTCGGTTTCGTCACCAGAAACCAGATGGTCATGGCTCAATAACGACCTTTCGACTTTTAATAACGCAGTAATATATACATGATCCGGGCTTGATTAAAGTTTCGCATCAAAGCCCACATAACATACTACAAGTTCAAACATTTAAAACACTAAAACCATTAACAGAGATGATCTAAAAGACTTTGACATTCGACCGTCGACACAATTTTTCCAGCTTTTCCGTATTTCTAAAAACTTCAATTTCGAAAGCACTTTGATGTTATGGATCCGGGATTTAACAACCTGCATCACTAAATGACATCTTATTATACAACTTTAACCAACAAATTACAACAAATAACATGAATCACATAAATTTCTAAGTTTAGGGTTTTATACCTTTTCTAGTTTTGATCGAGATTCTCGACTTCTCGATTCTCGTTATCGGGTTTGCTATGAACCCATCTTAGCTTGGTTTCTCACTCTCTCACTTCTAGATTTCAAAAATTGTGGAGAGAGAAAGTCTTGGAGAAAATGAGAAATAAAGTGAACTTTAATCTTTTATATTTCTCATGCATGTATCTAGTTGGTGCAAGTGTAATGAAAGTCACGAGATTCGGGGAGATATAAGGTACATGGAAGTCATATAGTCGGTCACCAACTCAAGATATAATAAGATCTACACACTTCCTAATTAAAGAATTGAAAAGGGCAAAATTGTCATTTGATTTATAAATTTAATGGCAAACTTGTCAATTGTCCAAACTCTTAGGGTTTAGGGTTTAACCCTTAAGATTTGGGGTTTAACCTCGAGGTTTCAAAATAAATTTTAGGATTTCCAAATTAGGTTTCCAAAATAGAAAATTAATATTTCTAAATTATAATTAAGATTCTATAATTATATTAAGATTTCTTAATCATAATTCAAGCTTGCTAATTAGGATTAATATATCCTAATTAAAATTTTAAATAATAAATAGGGGTTTCCTAAATGGACAATAGGGTTTATAACCCAAGAATTAGGGTTTTCTAAATAGTCAATTAGGGTTATCCCTAATTATATTTATAATCATAAATACTTAAATCATTAAATTTAACCTTTGAATTTCTAAATTAGGGTTTCAAATTCCTAAAATCAAATTAGGTTTCTAGAACCTGCTTTTAGGTTTCTTATAAATCGTAAGAATTTTCTAACCTAACGCCGACGTTTTAATATAATATTAGGGGTTTGCCATCGATATAGATTATCCTCGTCAACCTCGACCCTTAACCACATAATCGCACTCTATATACAACCATATACACGTAACATATACACGCATACCCTTAATCCTAAATAATTCACAACAAAAATTTTAAATTCACAAAATTTCTTCTCGTAAATCTCAAATCCATTCACTTATTTCCTTGCTCAGGTATATTATTTAACCTTAATTTAATATTTTAAGATTTAAATAATTTCTAAATTCTCAAGTTGTCACAATATCCAAACTTAAAATTAGTCCTCGTTATAATTATTATCACACTATTTTATGTAATGTTGAGGACTACTATAGCCACCATTTTGGACCATCACCCATTCCCCAACTAGTCACAACTATATACTCATTTCCTAAGAGAACAATGAAAGAAAATGGTAAGCTCAACTAGCTCAAGAAGAATATTATGACTAAGATAATGTAAAATAAATTATCCTTAGTCCTCAACAAAGGTAAAAACCGATAGAATATAATAGACAACAAGTTTAGACTAATAACCGCGAATCTTAACAAGCAATCCATTAAGAGTCAAGAGAGCATGATGTCTACTATCTTCTATGATTTAAAAGTTCATCATCAATATTTTATCTCTCAGAATATAATTCAATAAATATTTTATATCATCAATTATCCATGCACTACGAGCCAATGATATTCGTTAGTATCACAAGTTGTGATGCCCCAAAATAGGTATACATAACCCATTATGAGTTTCCAAATACATGGTATGTAATACAAATACAAACTTAATTATACAATTGTCGTGGTAACATAAGTTTAAAGTTTTAATACCTAATATTGTCTTCTAGACAATATCCAAACTCAAATGGAGTCCTCATTACAATTATTATCACACTATTTTATAAAATAGTGATGACTACTACAACCACCATCTCTTTACCATCACTCCATTCTCCGACTAGTCCCAAATTTACGCTTCTCATTTCCTAAAGAGAACAATGAAAGAAAAAGGGTGAGCTCAACTAGCCCAATAAGAAATATTATGACTAAGATTAAGGTAATAAATTACCGTTAGCCTTCAATGTTGTTAAATTGATAGAATACAATAAATAACAAGTTTAATCAGAAGGAACAAGTAATCCATTAAAGAGTCAAGTAGAGCATGATATCTACTATCTTCCACCTTAGCTTTCTTTTCTTAATGGCTCTTCAAGTAACTTGTCGCTTTTTTGCTTTGTGGTTTCAAAGAATGTGACTTTTTCTTCTTCATCCTTATCTTCGTGGAGAGACTTCTTGGGGGGGCCTCGTTTTCTTCACACCTCCGGATTTCTTTCTAGTCGGTGTGATTTCACGTTCTGAGTCACCGCACTCGTAACTTTCTACCTCTTTTTGCCTTCCTTTTCTTTGCAGAGGCCTCATCGCCGCCCCCAAAGAGTCGCCTCCTGCTTTCCTTGGCATTCTTCTTCCAAATACCACAAACAACCAGGAGACATTACTTGTGAACATCAAGGGCTCTCCTTCATCATTCTTGATTTTCTCCCTAGATTCTTCTTCATCACAATACTCAGCTAGCCTTCCATGAAAAACCTTAGTCGTGGGTTTATCTCAGAACTTCTTTATCTCAAAGATTTTCTACCCATTTGAGATTCGATCAAACAGATAACTCCAAAGTTGATTCGCTTTTCGTAACTATAGCGTATATGATTTTCAACCGCTGATCAAGCATCGTGTCGTGTGCAAAAGGTCCTCAGATAGTATACACTTGCCCACTATCTCAAAGAAGGAACTCAATTCCTCCGTAAATTCCATTTTCTTCATGTCCTTTAGATTAGGTTCCTCCTGCACCGTGACAGCCTCTCGCCTTCTTTAATGTCTACTTCATCCAAGTTTATCGACCTTGTTTGGAAACCCTAGGTATTGATCGATGTCCAAGCTTTATCTTCGACTTCGATCCTTTAACCTCGTGGTCGGCCCAAAATTTATCAAAGCATTTGAGTAAAACCGCTTCACTAGCTCTGTATACCGGAGTGTTCCGCTTCCAAGCACTCGTGAGAACTCCAACCTTCTTTACGAGCTCAAGATATCCTCGAACTTCGCTTTCTAATTCTTTAAACTTTTGAAGCCGAAGTTATTCTCGTTATAACTTGCCATTCTCGCCATTCAAGAGTTCAAAGTATATGGGTATGTGTTTCAGAGGAGTTTTTTGAGAGACGACCGATTATGATTTGGGCAAGGCTCTGAGGGTTAATTGATTTTGGCTTTTTAGAGTATTCTAGGTTTAAAATGGAGGAGAGAGTTCTGATAGCTTCGATAACTGCTTGCTAATTTGAATTTTCCTTTATAGCGCCTTCTAACTCGCAGATAATCAAGGATGTATCAACCAACCATCGGTCAGCACGATGCCCAAGAATGAGTCAGAATTCCCCCATTAACTCTTCAAATTTTAATGACTCAATAGGTGTCAATGACATGGGTCGACTGTCCGACCATTTTGGTTCATAGAGTAGCATGATAAGGCAATACTTTAATTCTATGTTTTCCTTTGTAGACTCAACGATCATCTTTTGAGAGACGATGCAAGGGTGGTTTTAACATTTATCCTCATCTTGATGTCGATAGCTTGATCACCGATGTACTCCGAGCCGCTTTGGGTACTTGAGTTCTCGAGATGCGCTTTGCATAATATCTTCCCAAACCGTATTCAACTTATCTCCTCTTACTCAATGGTTGGAAATTATCCAGCTTCTTCCGAGCTCCTCATGAGCTAGATTATCCTTTGGTATGATCACGATCGTCGAGTCTCGCTTTCTACGATCGCTGAGGTTGTACTACAATCATGGAGTTCTTCAACCTCGACTTTCACGATCGCTGATGGACTTGGTCCTCGAGATGAACTTTACTTAGCATTCCTTCCGGGTCAAGGTAGCTCAGAAGGGCCAACCTCTTAGAGTGAGCTAAGGGTCGTTTGTCCTTGAGGCGCTTTCTGCATGAAGTGCCTAGGAAGTGATTTGTACTGATATCTCATTTGACCTTTTCTACTAGGGAGATCCTCTACCAACTTTAGATAATTGTATTTGCGGTAATCGTGGTGTCCTCCTCGCTTCTACATTGCGATCGATGTTCGATCGTAGGCTCTCCACGATTTTGAGTCAGGGTATCAAAGGTTATCAAGAGTACATTTTTTGAGACGCTCCTACCGACTATGGATCTTCATTTGGTTCATCACCCACAAAGTTTTGGGACTCAGAATGGTACATCGCTTCATAGTATATCTCCGTATTGTTGTTCCTTAATGTATCACCGCTTCCCATGGTTGATGATGTCATCTCGTATAGATGCGATTCTCTTTCTTTATGTGTATTAGTAGGAAGCCTCAGATATCTCCTTCCTCGACTAGTATCATCATTATCAATTAGATTTCCTATATCGTAGGCATGAATAACTTCTTAGAGTCGCCTCTCAAAAGTTCTGCCCCGTAATGAGTATTCTCATCACCCATCTCTGAGTCGCTCAGATACATAGGTAAATTTGAGCATAATACAAATATAACTTAATTAGCTTCATTCAAAGTTAGCAACAAATCAAGGATAAAAACATATAGGAATTTTATCGAATCAAAACATAGGCTAGTTGAGTCTTCGAGTTTTAATAAAACAAATATCACCCATCTTGATCTATACAAGGTACAATATCCAATTATACAACTCAATGGAGTCAAATATTGTCATCATTACCATTTATTATCACACTATTTCACATAATAGTGAGGACTACTAATGCACCATCTAGATCATCACTGCTCCCCGACTAGTCCCAAATTTACGCTCTCATTTCCTCAAGAGAACAAAGGAAAGAAAGGGTGAGCTCAACTAGCCCAAAGAAGAAATATTATGACTAAGATAATGCGTAATAAATTATCATTAGCCTTCAACTCTGTTAAACCGATAAAATATAATAAACATCAAGTTTAATCATAGCTGATCAAGCAATCCATTAAAGAGTCAAGTAGAAAAAAATCTACTATCTTCTATGATTTAAAAGGTTTTTCATCACTTTTATCACGAGACTAAGCTTAATAAATAAAATCGAATCATCCCCGCCTCACTTACCAAGGATATTCATGTAATCATCAATGGTCATGACTATACCGAATAATCCTCGTCATAATCATACCAACAACCGGCCCACCAATGAACTACATGTGCCAATGAGGACTTTTATCACATCATTCGTCACATTACTACCATGATTATACCGAATAATCCCTCGGTCATAATCATACCAAGTCCATCTACGCACGTAAGCCAAAGATGACTTTCAATAATATATATAAGATGATGATGATGACAATTCAATAAAACAAGTTCAAGAATAAATTTTAAAGATTTATAAGTTAATTTATCCCTAACTCAATAACGCCCAAATTGTCAACACGATACTACTTTGTAGAGTAAAATTCAAGAATGCTCGTAAGAATATTTCCATGAAAAGATATCGATGAAGCGCAAATATCAAGGATATTCCACTAATTTCATGGAGTATAAAGCCAAAGCTTTAACCAACCGAAATATAATAGAATATATGAAACCGCAAATGGATTTTCACCCGCCATGCAGAATCCACGAGATGCATCATTTCCACAATTTAATAAGGAATGAATACAAAGGATCATTCACCATGCATGTGGTAATCCACATGTATGTGTTATTCCAATGTAATAATAAAGAATGGAATAATGTATGATTCACCATGTGCGATAGATCGCATGCATGTGTTATTCCCAATGTAATAATAAATAATGGAACCAGTCCAACAGAAACGCACGTATACGTGATATTCGGCTGTAATAATAAATAATGGAACTGTGTCCCAGAAACGCATGCATGTGATATTCCGGCGTAATAATAAATAATGGAACTGTGTCCCACAGAACGCACGTATAGATATATATTCCGAATGTAATAATAAAGAACAAAATATTAGAAGAATTTCACCATATATGCAGATTTTCAGATAAACAAAGTTATTCCAACATAATAATAAGAATGGAATAATGTAAGAATTTCACCATGTATGCAATATTTTGCATATGATACAAAGTTATTCCAACATAATAATAAAGAATGGAATAATGAAAAGAATTTCACCAAGTATAGGTATCCCGCATGATATAAAGGTTATTCCAACAATAATAAAGAATGGAATAATGTAAGTTCTCTTCACTTAATAAGAAAGAAAGAAAGAATACCCCTTACGAAGTACAAATAAATAATATCCCCTACCTTAGAAAAACCTAATATCGAGTAAAGTAAGAAGTAAAGGTATTTTTTCTTCTCTCTCTATAGTTTCTCTCTCTAGAGTTTCAAAGAATTCGTAAGAAATAATGAAGGAATGAGCTTCTATTTATAGAGAATGGACTAAATAAGAAACTAATTCATGAACGGTCCATTTGATTTACTTTTTAAACTACACTTCATCCATATCGGTTTACTATTAAAACTTAAAGCAACTCATTCATACCGATTTACTTATTAAAACTTTAAACCAAATGATCCATATTGATTTACTATTATAACTTTCCAACAAAATGATCCATATTGATTTATTATTATATCTTCAACCAACTATTCCGAAAAATTAGCAGACATCTCCTCATGGAATAATATTGTACCCAAAAATGATTTGGACCGAAAAGAAATATATCTTACTAGTGAATAAGTATCTCGTAAGAATCTCGTGAATAGTAACTCATGAATAATAACTCATGAATAGTAACTCGTGAATAGTAATCTCCACCTAAAAGTGCCCCAAATAATTCGATCAACAATATAACCTCCAAACATCAATTATTATCAAACAAATGTCGATTTCCACTAACACAAATAATTCCAACACAATGGAACTATAAAATTTATCTTTAATCAACACTTAACTTATTCATCATTAATATTATAATTCACAATATTTAACAACCAGTCGCTCCTGTGAAAGAGGGGACTTTCCGATAAGGATTTCTCCTTATCGCCTCGCAATTAGTGACCAAACCTCTCATCGATGTAACTTCTAGATATCATCAATATTGCAAATAATAATATGAATAACTTTTGTCGCCTCAATTATTGATTTAATAATATATCATATTATGCAGATGATATCGTGACAATAATTGAATCAATAATACGAGAGATATGATGCAAAGAATTATCGTAGTAATAATTGAGTATAACCGAGTGACTTCTCACGTAAGATCAATAATCAATACCGTGGTGCTACTATGCAACCACGCCAGACATCGCATTTTTTTACTACCGAGTAGTTCAACAGCTTTTAATTAAGAAACTTCCGCCATTATTTTTATAAAAATAATTTTGTCATTTTCAACTACCGACAATACTTCCGCAGGGGGTCCACCAATGATTGTGTCATTGCATTTAATATTCCCCGACAAAAAGAATATTCCCCACCAATCGAATATTATATAACAACTCAGATACTTTTCAAAATTTATAAATACTACCCACAACTATAACATTATATCAAATCCACACCATAATATTAAAAAAATATTTCAAGAAAATTAAATCTTATTCATAAAATTTGGGGTCTCACAATCTCCCTCCTTATGAAATTTCACCTCGAAATTTACGTACGCACTGTATGTCAAGAGATGAGGATATCTCGACTTCATTTCAGATTCTAACTCTCGAGGTATAACCTTTCGAGTGTTGAATATAATCCTTCTTATCCAAGATTTTAACACGATCTCCTCATATGTTAAATCATCCGCTATCTCGCTCTAGTTCTAAATTAATAATGTGGTTCGTCGTCTCACATTTTTACGTAACATCGATACGTTAAAAAACGCTATGAACACGCAACATACTTACTACGGCAGTAAAACGAGTCTATAAGCCACAGCTTCCTACTTCATCGAGGATTTCAAATGGGCCAATTAAATCGAGGGTTGAGATTTCTCTTCATCGATTCTCTGCTTCTAGAATAACGCCTCTCTTGAACCTTCTTCTTCACATTCATCACCTTCAAAAGTGTAGCTTGAGCGACTTTTAACTTTATCGATTAAAGTCTATTCTACTCAGATATTCGCTATCTTCACGCGGGTCCCTAGAGTCTTTAACTCTATCTTCATCATTTGTAAGTCATAAGAAATGGGTCTTTGTAACATCGTTAACAACATCGCACTCATAAACGCATACGATCTTCTACTCAACGCTACCACCACCACGCTCATTTTTTTACCACGATGATATTGAATGGTACGATCGTAATCTTCAACAAATCGAGCCAACGCTCTTCGGCACATTACACGCTCATTTTGGGTGAAGAAAAATATTTGAGGGTTTTAGAAATGGGTTTTGTAATCGGGTCAATACAAAATTCAATTTCACGCCTAGGGGTAGGCTAAGAAGTCTTCAAGAATACGTCAAGAAATTTATTAACAATAGAAATATCATTCAAAATCGCGTGACTCTCATCCAAGACTTGAATAACATGTAATGAAGGTTTCTCCTAATGGAGTTTCAACCAATAAGTCAAAGTCTAATTTCTCCTGAGTCAAATTTAAACGCTGAGCGCAAAGCAAGAGAGATAAAAGAATGGGTAGAACCCCAGATTCAATAAGGTATAGACTTCGCAAGAATTTATAATTAACTAACCTGCTAACTTTGTTCGGGTTACTCGCTTTTGAGAAGTCACGAAAACGCCTTCCCTAAAACCACCGACTTTGTTTTGTCCGATCCGCTTTTGGTGCCACCGCTCCAAAATTGGACTCGACTTTGTACATGATAAAATCGAGCTAAATGACCTTCTTTCTTGAAATTTCCACTTCTATTATCTTGGCCATGATTACCAATCGGCGTGGTTACCATTCTCGCATGATAATTTCCCCCACGATGATTATCATTGTTCCGATGGTCATTTCCACACCGGTATGATTATTATCGTGTTGTTGGTCGTTACTTTTGCGTCGAAATAACTCAACTCTGGCCTCATGTGCTTCATTGCTTATCTCAACATTTTCATATGCCATTTTCAAACACTATCACAAAACAAGGGTTAATTAACATATCACATATTATCCCTATACTATGACCGACCAATTAAATACCAAATAAACTTAGGTAGGTCATACTAGCTAAGGAATTCCCTGCCTCTCCCTCCTAGTTCTTGTCTCACATCTCACTAGTGGATCATATCCCTAAGCTTTGATACCAACCGTGACGCCCAAAACAGTATACATCACCCATCTTGAGTCGCCAGATACAAGGTAATCAATACAAATACAACTTAATTATACAACAATCGTAAAATACGACAAAACATAGGTCATGAGTTTTAATACAAATATTATCATCTAGACAATATCCACACTCAATGGAGTCCTCATTACATTTATTATCACACTATTTCACGTAATAAATGAGGACTACTAATGCACCATCTAGATCATCACCGCTCTCTCGACTAGTCCCAAATTTACGCTCTCATTTCCTCAAGAGAATAAAGGAAAGAAAGGGTGAGCTCAACTAGCCCAAGAAGAAATATTATGACTAAGATAATGCGTAATAAATTATCATTAGCCTTCAACTGTTAAACCGATAAAATATAATAAACATCAAGTTTAATCACAATGATCAAACAATCCATTGTAAGAGTCAAGAGAGAATAAAATCTACTATCTTCTATGATTTAAAAGGTTTTTCATCACTTTTATCACGAGACTCACCTTTTTAATAAATAAAATCGAATCATCCTCGCCCACTACCAAGGATATTCATGTAATCATCAATGGTCATGACTATACCGAATAATCCTCGGTCATAATCATACCAACAATCGGCCCACCAATGAACTACAGTGCCAATGAGGACTTTTACCACATCATTCGTCACATTACGGCCATGATTATACCGAATAATCCTCGTCATAATCATACCAAGTCCATCTACGCACGTAAGCCAAAGATGACTTTCAACATAATATAAGTACGAGGATGATGACAATTCAATAAAACAAGTTCAAGAATAAATTTTAAAGATTTATAAGTTAATTTATCCCAACTCAATAACGCCCAAATTGTCAACATGATACCGCTTTGTGAGTAAAATTCAAGAATGCTCGTAAGAATATTTCCATGAAAAGATATCGATGAAGCGCAAATATCAAGGATATTCCACTAATTTCATGGAGTATAGAAGCCAAAGCTTTAACCAACCGAGTATAATAGAATATATGAAATCGCAAATGGATTTTCACCGCCATGCATAATCCACGAGATGCATCATTTCCACAATTTAATAAGGAATGAATACGGCGGATCATTCACCATACATGTGGTAATCCACATGTATGTGTTATTCCAATGTAATAATAAAGAATGGAATAATGTATGATTCACCATGCGCATGTATAGATCGCATGCATGTGTTATTCCCAAATGTGATAAAAATAAATAATGGAACTGTGTCCCACAGAAACGCACGTATGTGATATTCCGGCAAAATAATAAATAATGGAACCAGTTCCCATGAAACGATAAACGCATTAACATGTGATATTCCACCATGTATAATAAAGAAAACATGTTAAATATTAATAAGAATTTCACCATGTATCCAAAGATTTTGTATAGACAAAGTTATTCTAACATAATAATAAAAAAATGGAATAATGTAAGAATTTCACCAAGTATAGGGTATTCACAGATATATGTTTATTCCAATGTAATAATAAAGAATGGAATAACATAAGTTCTATTTATGAATAAGAAAGAAAGAATACCCTTTACGAGTACAACAAATAATATCCCTACCTTAGAAAAACCTAATATCGAGTAGAAGAAGCGTATCATACTTTCTTCTTTCTCTCTATAGTTTCTCTCTCTAGAGTTTCAAAGAATTCGTAAGAAATAATAAAGGAATGAGCTTCTATTTATAGGAGAATGGACCAATAAGAATTAATTCATGAACTATCTCAGATTGATTTATTTTTAAACTGGATTTATCCATATCAAGTTTACTATTAAAACTTATCATGCAACCTAATAACCCGAGATTTCCTAAATAAAATAATTAAGAAATTTTATGATAAATTTTTTTTTTTAATGACTGTAATAAGTGTCAAGTAATGTGAACGATAAATATGAATATATTTATTACTTGAAAATTAGAAATAATTTTGGAATAATTAATTACTACAAATTATATTTTATGGTAATTAATTTCGTAAGGTAAATGTTTTTATTAATTATTTTTCCATGATAACATGATTGGAAATAATATATGAAGGATAATTAGAACTTATATAATATATATATTTTATTATATGAATTGTTCGTAATATTTAAACTCAAGTATTATTGATATGCGAAAGAAAAGTCGACATGAGATCCAAACCCCGAATCGATTGTGATCAAGAGATGAATAATAATATTATATTATTATATCGATTTTACAAAGACAATAATTATGTAATCGTGTATATGCGGACGGATATTATCGAAAGAACGACGGCCAATTAGGTCATAACATATTACCATGTCAGAAAACCCTAATTATTAAACTCAAGCTATGAGAAATGACCGAGTAGTATATGAAGTTTATCGCATATGAAGTTACCGTAGTATACGTTTAATGCCTGTAATTAGAAGAAAAAACCTAATTACTATTTTTACGCTAATAACAAGGACAAACCTCTAATTATTACAACCCTAATTCCATGAAGTTAGAGATCGAATGATCGTGTTAGATCATACATGTATAATTAGAGAACTCCTAATGGTCAATTAGGAAACCCTAATTGATAACGCTAAGAAACCCTAATTTTCTATAGAAACCCTAATTTAAAATTATTCTAAGTTTAATTACGATGTTATTATATAAATGTTTTAATTTACCAAATGATAGAAATTAATCGGTAAATGGTAAGAATTATAATCTAATGGTTAAATATTACATTTAATGGCCTTTTACAAAAAATGCCCTTGAATTATATGTGAAATGACCAAAATACCCTTTTTGTCATTTTAGTGTATTATTACTTACATTGTTGATGGATTCGCAACAAGGATGCCCAAATATGCTTACCCTACATGCTATCAACTATCAAACAAGGGAATCATCCCACTTTAGCATCCAATGTATTTAATTTTTTTTATAAATTAAAGAAAAGGAAAATGCATTATTTATGTCTTATTGCTACCACTTGTCCACAAAATTCTACCAATCCATCTAGAAATCACCTATAGTCAGTAGTATACCATCAATCACCATTATAATCATTTCATGATTATTTTATGGATCCAAGAGAGAGAAATGCACCATTTTTGGCCTATTTATTCACAAGAACTTAGCTTTCATTCTCCCAAGCTTAAACCTACGTAAATTCTCTTAACATATCGCCTATAAACAAGCCCCATTCACACCAATAATAAATCAAGAGCTAAAAATCGTAATCAAAGCTTAAAAAGGTATAAACCCTAGCTTGATTTTTCTTAAACTTTTGGTGTTAGATGTTATGTTTAAATGTTAAAACATGTTGATTATAGTGTCTAAGGATGATCCGGTCATTGATGTCGATTCCATAACATTCGTAAGCTCCTGATTTGAAGATCTTCAAAATCTGAAATTTTCATTTCGTGTTCGACAACAAATGTCGATGTCAGAGATCTCATCCTCAAGAGTTTTCGACGCTTAAAGCTTGCTATGCTGTAGCCCGCCATGTTGTCTTTATTCGCAAAAGGAATCATGGTCATATCTCGCTTGTAGATTAGAGTTATTGATGGTCAAACTACCATCGACTTAAATCGCCAAGAACTTTCTTCGGTTTTCCGTAAATGTTCAAGAATAGCTTGTTGAGGTCACATTCGACCTACTTCTTTCTCGTTGGATCTCGTTGTTGTTATATGCCTTATATGTACAGAGTTGTAGTATTACATGTTATCTACAACTCGAATCAATAGATCACTTAGATCAAACTCGTAATGAAAGATATAAAGATCCAAAGTAGCTCGCGACGATTCTGCTTTAAAATTCTCGAAAACCCGTAATCGCATACAAGTTTTGTCGAGAGTTTGATGATTTATATCTTTGGTATTGTTAATGTTTAGACTTGAAAAATTGATTTAATCATGTTTTCTCGTAAGTTGTACTACACATGCTTTACGACGAAAAAAACACCTATAATACGTACAGATCGACTGTATTAAGACTACTAAGTCGCCGAATTTGTCGACTGTGAGTTTTCGGGCAACCTGTAAAACATGAAGAACACGCCCCACAAGGTTTTCTATCGATTATATCTCACAGATCCGTTGTTGTTTGGTTATGAATGAGTGTATAGTTGTAGTATTACATTAGACTACAACATTAAAGTTTTGCAAGTCCGTAAAACATTTAGATCATGGATTTAAGGCTCTACAAACTAAAGACCTCAGGTAATCGATAATGAAGCTCAAGAACACCTTATAATGATTTCGCTCATTATTATAGGTGCCTTTAGCTTACGCTAGCATTTTATTTTCCTAAAATTAATTTAAAAATTAGAAAATTAGATTTTAATTATTAAAATACCAAATAAATTATGAAAAATTATTTAAAAGTCCTAAAAAAAGTTTTTAATTATTTTGAGTATATTTCAAAATATTTAGTATTTTTGAATATAAAAGGTATTTATTTATTTAATTATAATATTAAATAAATTATTTAAAAATAGTTTTAATTCATGAAAATTATATTATGGTATAAGAAAATATTTTAAGTTATTTCCTACGACTTTTAATATTTTGTGATGAATTTCATTAATTAATTATATATTAATGATATTAAGATAATATTAATGATATTTAGTTTATTTAATAATTATTATTAAATAAATAGTTTAAAAATGGTTTTATTTATTTAAAAATCATTTAAAGAGGATATTAAGGATTTAAAAATATTTTAAGTTATAATTAATGACTTTTTAATATTTGGATGAATAGTACAATAATATTTATATATTAATGGTGATTATTTAAAATGATTTTAATTGTTTTAAAAATCATTTAAGGTAATATAAATGTTTTAAAATAGTTCGAAAGTTATTATAAATAACTTTTATATTTCGGCAAATGGTTTCATTAATAGTTTAATATAAATTAATGGAATTGTTTAATGTTTAAATCATTTAATTATGATTCCGATGTTCGAAAGTTATAAATTTTACCAAACTAGTCGATTTGAGAACCTAAGCATATGAAGTCCAGATTCGATGAAGAGCACCCATAGTAATAGCTATATCACTATAAGCCCTCGAGTGATGATTTGATTTATTTTAAATTTTCAATTTCCGAAAAATTCAAAATGATTAAAAGTAAAATGTCCGATATTTATGTAGGAGTGGAGGTATAGAATAAGAGTCTTAGACTCAAAGATTTACCCGATAAAGTCGCTTGCATTCACAACCCGCCGTAATTCTCATAATGTAAAAAGAAAAGACTTCGTAAGAGCAATGAGTGAGATATTTGAAAATGTATGTAGAATATGAACTAAAAGTATGATCACCGCGATTATGTGATGACGGATTAGACTATGTATCAATCAGAATCGACAAAGATTATGTGTTATGATATATCGTTCTAATCGAATCTAATGATCCGCTTATCGATAGGTCAGATAAAGAGATAAAACCTAAGTTGAGATTTGTAATCAAGAATCGTGCAAGTATCCTACCTTGCATTTCCTTTATGCAATGGACATGAGTAAGAAGTTTCGTAATTATTCTATTCTCATGTATTGCTTATGTATGCTTTGATTAGCAAATATGTTAACCCGTATATATATTCCATAAGTTGATTTCTAAATGGTTACACAAGTGTCCCCACTGGATAATCATGACATTTATTCACATGTTGATACACTTTTGTCAATTACCCAGATACATATATGTCAATTATATATTATTGTCGAAAGCAAGATTAAAACCTTCAGTTCGGGAACCGTGCATGTACGTAACATCCCGATAATGGGAAAATTTTATGCGCTTTCTAAGACACAAAGGTGAGAGCGATGAATTTCGCTCTGTTATGTAGTATTGATCAATACAGGTACACCAAACTGGGTCGATCACCGCGTTCGTAAGTTACGATTTGTCATGATGAATTTCCGCTAAACCTTTTCAAAATGAAAACAATGTTCATAAGATGTTTCTTAAACCCTATTCATGGTGGAGCCTAATTTCAAGAAATTGAAGAAGAATTTTATGTGAATTTTTATCAAGATGTATTACTTCACAACTTTCGATTCTGCTGTAGTGTTATGGAAAGAGAATACTTATATTCTTTCAAATTATATATATAATTGCTATTATCACGGGCACTCAAATGCTCATCCTCGCTTAAATTAAATGTTTTCAAGATATGTATGAGCAACTCAAGGCCTTGTACCTAACAAAGGAAAAGGAAAGTCGATCGAATAAGTGTGTATTATGAGTTAATGGTTATAGTTGTATCGGTATCTATTCAAGTATCAAGGAATGTATTCAAGGTCTCAGACTGGAAGTAAACTTCATGTATGTAAATTAAGTTTGAATGTAATATTACTATTGTATTATTCAAATTTATAGAAATGGTATCGTGAAGAATCGAGTTCGGGTTTCAAGCACCTTGATTTGGGGGCATCACAAAGAATTCATTCATACCGATTTACTATTAAAACTTTAAACCAAATGATCCATATTGATTTATTATTATAATTTTCCACCAAATGGTCCATATTGATTTACTATTATATTTTCAACCAACTATTCAAAAATTAGCACATCTCCTCATAGAATAATATTGTACCCAAAAATGATTTGACCGAAAAGAAATATATCTTACGGTGAATAGTAACCTCGTGAATAAGAACTAACTCGTGAATAAATAGTAATTTATGAATAGTAATTCGTGAATAGTAATCTGACACTTAAAAAGTGCCCTTAATAATTCGATCAACAATATAACCTCCGCATATCAATTATTATCAAACAAATGTCAATTTCACACTAACACAAATAATTCCAACACAATGGAACTATAAAATTCATCTTTAATCAATACTAACTTATTCATCATTAATATTATAATTCACAATATTTAACAACCAAAGTCGCTCCTGTGAAAGAGGGGCTCTTCGATAAGGATTTCTCCTTATCGCGCACAATTAGGTGACCAAACCTCTCATCGATGTAACTTCTAGATATCATCAATATTGCAAATAATAATATGAATAACTTTGCCGCCTCAATTATCGATTTAATAATATATCATATAATGCATGATATCGTGACAATAATTGAATCAATAATACGAGAGATATGATGCAACAATTATCAGTAGTAATAATTGAGTATTACCGAGGGACTTCACGTAAGCATCAATAATCAATACCGCAGCTACTACGCAACCACGCAGACATCGCATTTTTACTACCGAGTAGTTCAATGTTTTAATTCAAAACTTTCCAAGTATTATTTTCATAAAATATTTTTTTGCTTTCTCAATCCGACAATACTTCCGCTAGGGGTCCACTAATGATTGTGCCATCGCATTTAATATTCCCCAACAAAAAGAATATTCTCCTAACCAATCTAATATTATACAACAACTTGCATATACTTTTCAAAATTTATAAATACTACCCACAACTATAACATTATATCAAATCCACACCATAATATTAAAAAATATTTCGAGAAAAATTAAATATTATTCATAAAATTGGGGTCTCACAATCTCCCTCCTTATAAAATTTTGCCCTCAAATTTACGACGCACTCGGTATTCGTCAAGAGGTGAGGGTATCTTTGACTTTATTTCATATTCTAACTTCGAGGTATAACCTTTGAGTGTCGAATATAATCCTTCTTATCCAAGATTTTAACACGATTTCATATATGCTAAATCATCCGCTATCTCGTCCTAGTTCTAAATTAATAATGTGGTTCGGCTCATCCACATATTTACGTAACATCGATACGTTAAAAATGTTATGAACACGCCACATACTTGGCGGTAAACGAGTCTATAAGCCACAGCTCCTACTTCATCGAGGATTTCAAATGGGCCAATTAAATCGAGGTCGAGATTTCTCTTCGTCGATTCTTCGCTTCTAGAATAACGCCTCTCAACCTTCTTCTTCACATTCATTAGCTCGGGTATGTAGCTTGAGCTACTTTTAACTTTATCAATTAAAGTCGATTCTACTCAGATATTCAAGTATCTTCACGGGTTCCTAGAGTCTTTAACTCTATCTTCATCATTTGTAAGTTAGACGAAATGGGTCTTTGTGTTAACAACATCGCCTCAGAACGATACGATCATCTACTCAACGCTGTCACTACCACGCTCGCTTTTTACCACGCTATATTGAATGGTACGATCGTAATCTTCAACAACCGAGCCTTACGCTCGACACATTACACGCTCGCTTTGGGTGAAGAAAATTTTGAGGGTTTTAGAAATGGGTTTCAGATTGTTAATACAAAATTGATTTCACGCCTAGGGGTAGGCTAAGAATTCTTCAAGAATGCGCCAAGAAATTTATTAACAATAGAATATCATTCAAAACTCGTGACTTTCATCCAAGACTTGATAACACATGTAATGAAGGTTTCTCCTAATCTGAGTTTCAACCAATAAGTCAAAGTCTAATTTCTCCTGAGTCAAATTTAAACGCTGAGCGAAGCAAGAGAGATAAAAGAATGGGTAGAATTGGTATTAATAAGGTATAGACTTCGCAAGAATTTATAATTAACTAACCTGCTAACTTTGTTCGGGTTACTCGCTGAGAAGTCAAAAAACGCCTTCCCGAAACCACCGACTTTGTTTTGTCCAGATCCGCCTTTTGGTGCCACCGCCTCTAGCCGGACTCGACTTCACTATATACAAAAAAATCGAGCTAAATGACCTTCTTTTTCTTGAAATTTCTACTTCTATTATTCGCTACATGATTACCACCGTAAGTGGTTACCATTCTCGCATGATAATTCCCCACGATGGTTATCATCGTTCAATGTCATCGCTCCACCACGTATGATTATTATCGTGTCATAGGTCGTTACCTTTTCTCGACTCAACTAATGCCTCATCTACTTCATCGCTTATCTCAAAGATTTTCATATGCCATTTTCAAACACCGCCACAAAACAAGGGTTAATTAACATATCACATATTATCCCTATACTACGACCCACCAATTAAATACCAAATAAACTTAGGTAGTCATACTAATGTAAGAATTCCTGCCTCCTTTCTAGTTCTTTGTCTCACATCTCACTTAGGATCATATCCCAAGCTTTGATACCAACCGTGATGCCCCCAAAATGTATACATCACCCATCATGAGTCGCCAGATACAAGGTATCAATACAAATACAACTTAATTATACAACAAATGTAAAAAATACGGAAAACATATGTCGAGAGTTTTAATACAAATATTGTCATCTAGACAATATCTACACTCAATAGAGTCCTCATTACATTTATTATCAAACTATTTCATGTAATAGTGAGGACTACTAATGCACCATCTAGATCATCACTCTATTCCCTACTAGTCCCCAACCACGCTCTCATTTCCTCAAGAGAATCAAAGGAAAGAAAAGGAGAGCTCAACTAGCCCAAGAAGAAATATTATGACTAAGATAATGCGTAAAAATTATCATTAGCCTTCAACAATTCAGTTAAACCGATAAAATATAATAAACATCAAGTTTAATCAAGAATGTGATCAAGCAACCATTGTAAGAGTCAAGTAGAGAATAAAATCTACTATCTTCTATGATTTAAAAGGTTTTTCATCACTTTTATCACGAGACTCAAATTTTAATAAATAAAATCGAATCATCCTCGCCCCACTACCAATGATATTCATGTAATCATCAATGGTCATGACTATACCGAATAATCCTCGGTCATAATCATACCAACAATCGCCCACCAATGAACTACAGCCAATGAGGACTTTTACCACATCATTCATTACATTATGGTCATGATTATACCGAATAATCTCGGTCATAATCATACCAAGTCCATCTATGCACGTAAGCCAAAGATGACTTTCAACATAATATAAGCATGATGATGATGATGATAATTCAATAAAACAAGTTCAAGAATAAATTTTAAAGATTTATAAGTTAATTTATCCTCAACTCAATAACGCCCAAATCACAAACATGATACTTTTCAGTAGTAAAATTCAACAATGCTCAAGAATATTTCCATGAAAAGATATCGATGAAGTTTAAATATCAAGGATATTCCACTAATTGTATGGAGTATGTAAGCCAAAGCTTTAACCAACCCGAATATAATGAATATATGAATTCGCAAATGATTTTCGCCGCCATGCAGAATCCACGTAGTATGCATCATTTCCATAATTTAATAAGGAATGAATACGTAAGGATCATTCACCATGCATGTGGTAATCCATACACGACAAAAGTTATTCCAACATGTAATAATAAAGAATGGAATAATCTATGATTCACCATGCGCAGGATAGACCGCATTTAAAGTTATTTCCAATGTAATAATAAATAATGGAACCAGTCCCACAGAACGCATTGCATGTGATATTCATGTATAATAAATAATGGAACCAGTCCCAAGATAAACGCATATAATAATAAATATATTCCCATTGAACGTACGTATAATAAAATAATGAATATTATTAAAGAATTTCACCACGATGCAGATTATGATAAACAAAAGTTATTCCAATGTAATAATAAGAATGGAATAATAATAATTTCACCATGTATGCAAAAGATTTCATACAGACAAGTTATTCCAACATAATAATAAAGAATGGAATAATGTAAGAATTTCACCAAGTATAGGTATCCTCACAGATAAAAGTTATTCCAATGTAATAATAAAGAATGGAATAATGTAAGTTCTTTATGAATAAGAAAGAAAGAATACCCTTTACGAGTACAACAAATAATATCCCTACCTTAGAAAAACTCAATATCGGTAAAGAAGAAGTAGCGTATCACTTTCTTCTTCTCTCTATATAGTTTCTCTCTCTGTAGTTTCAAAGAATTCGTAAGAAATAATGAAGGAATGAGCTTCTATTTATAGGAGAATGGATCGAATTAAGAACTAATTCATGAACTATTCAGATTGATTTACTTTAAATGGACGATCCATATCGTTTACTATTAAAACTTAAAGCAACCATTCATACCGATTTACTATTAAAACTTTTAAACCAAATGATCCATATTGATTTACTATTATAACTTTCTCACCAATGTCCATATTGATTCACTATTATATCTTCAACCAACTATTCAAAATTTAGTAGACATCTCCTCATAGAATAATATTGCACCCAAAAATGATTTGGACCGGAAAGAAATATATCTTACGTAAGTGAATAAGACTTTAATAAAATAACTCGTGAATAGCTACTCGTGAATAATAACTCGTGAATAAGAATTCGCTGAATAAGAACTCGTGAGTACCAATCGTGAATAGTAACTCATGAATAGTAATTCGTGAATAGTATCATACACTAAAAAGTGCCCCTAATAATTCCTTATCGAACAATATAACCTCCAGACATCAATTATTATCGAAACAAATGTCAATTTTCACTACCACAAATAATTCCAACACAATAGAACTATAAAATTTATCTTTAATCAATACTTAACTTATTAATCATTAATATTATAATTCACAATATTTAACAACCAGTCGCTCCTGTGAAAGAGGGGCTTTCCGATAAGGATTTCTCCTTATCGCCAAGCAATTGTGTGACCAAACCTCTCATCG
>CM035141.1:73441667-73544563 GCA_020205605.1 Panax ginseng
AACATATGAGCAAGATATAAATCTTTGAAATCAACATGGGACATGTTCATAGTGTTTTACGAACACGCGGAAGAATTTTGAGTCATGGTGGAAATGCTTTGTTGACCTTAAATCTCTGTCAATCATTCGAGGTAAATGTTTTACGCTTTCATCATTATCTGAATAAACTATCGGAGAACATGTTTTAATCCATTATAGAGTCTAAACATAATTAATCAAAAGCAAAAGCTAAGCTGTTGAGCAGCGTTATCGGAGGCTGATTATTTACATTTTACGGGTTGCCCGAAATGAAGAAACGATTAAATCTTAGGCTATATTGAGCTTCCTGACTTGTTGTACTTGCATGATATTTGTGATCTAAGGTTTCGGTTGTAGCCAACATGTAAGGTGAAGAGATCTATTACATAAAAACACCGTAACAACAAACAAATCTCTAGATCCGTGCAGAATTGAACCATGCTCGAGGAGATGGTGGTCATAATACGTTTTCTGGGTTACCCGAAAGCGAAGCGTGAATCGAGCTACTTGGTTTGTGAGTCATCAAATACATCACAGTAGTCATCTAGGTTATATAAAGCTTTTAATATGTAGTACACATATACCATACTATAACATTTTAACAACAATAGAAACAAATCGACAAACCTGCAGAGATCATGCTTAGAACTTCACTGTAAGAATGTTATACGTAAGTTTACAGGTTACCCATTTGAAAAGTCGTGAGTTGGTCGGCGACCTTTGGTATGATTATCGACATTATAAGCGTGATCTGGTCACGATACTGAGTTCTAGATTCTGGACCTCATATCACCTTTGCATGATTAAACATTTAAGCAACAAATTACATACAGGAGGATGAGATCTGAATAGTTTGACATTCATTATGGGGCCTTAAAATAAAATTTTGGTTTTTTGTAAAACATCAAATCCAGAGGCCTCTAGATGTTATGGATCTAACATCTAGTAACGAATCACTTTGCTGGAGTCCATACTACATGTTTAACTTCAAAAATTTTAACATAAAACGTAAGATCACGATTAGGATTATAAAATAGGGTTCATACCTTTTTGTGGGCAAATCGATTTCTATAACCACGATTTGTTAATGTGATAGTGGGGGCTTGATTTATGGGCTGATCTAATGAGAATTTGGAGTTTTAGAGAAGAGAGAAGTTCTAGGATGAGTGTTTGTACCAGAATTAGCGTAAATGTGACATTTCTATACTCTTGATCTATACAAATAACATGTATGCAATGTATTGGATGATCACATGTTTGAGATTTTTTAACCTTGTAGGTTTATAGCTAGGTAGACTAGGGTGGCAAGCAAGATTTTGATAAGGATTTGTCTATGATAATTGAAGAATGAGAATGAGGGCATTTTGTAATTTCCTTTTTTAATCTCAAGGTATTCTTGTCTAAAGGTGCTTGAATCTAGGGTTTAATCACTAGATTTTATATTTTAAAGTTTCCAAATAATTACTAGGGTTTGAAGATTAAAATTAAAGTGTGATAAAATTTTAATTAAACACGCAATTAAAAATTAGGGTTTTAATAGGAAATTAGGGTTTTATTAGAAATTAGGGTTAAATCATTAGGGTTCCCAAATTAACAATTAGGGTTTCTTAATTATCATTATAATTCACAAAAATAATAATTAGGGTTTCTAAAATTTGCAATTATGGTTCTTAATTAGCAAATTAGGGTTTTCGAATAAATAATTAGGGTTTCTCCTAATTCGAAATTATATAATACGATAAAATTCATATAACACAATTACTACTCGGGTCTCAAACTCATGGCAGGTTTAACAATTAGGGTTTAATAATACGATATGAGGTTCATTACCTAATTTACCCATGATTGAATAACCGTTATCGGTCTCACATTTTACGGTATATATTTATAGCCTTTGAAAATTAAAATATAATTAATATTATATTATTATTATCATCCATTGATCGATACCCAAATTTGGGGTTTGGATTCCATATCGATTTATTCTTTATATATAACATCAATAATTAAGCTAAAATAATTAACTTAAATATTACGAACAATTACATATAATAAAATATTTATTATTATAATTCTAATAATCATTTCATATATTATTTAAATAATATAAAATCATGTTTTTCATGGAAAA
Source organism: Panax ginseng (assembly GCA_020205605.1). Taxonomy (NCBI): domain Eukaryota; kingdom Viridiplantae; phylum Streptophyta; class Magnoliopsida; order Apiales; family Araliaceae; genus Panax; species Panax ginseng. The sequence goes on from CM035141.1 coordinate 73,443,817, forward strand.
TAATTAATAAAAACATTTCTACTTACAAAAAATTAATTACTATAGGAATATACTTTATTATTACATTGGAATAACTTTTGCACATGTGATCTATAGCATGTATGGTGATTTCTTTTTGTTATTCCATTCTTTATTATACTCGGTTGGTTTAAAACTTTGACTTCTATACTCCATGAAATTAGTGGAATATCCTTGATATTTAGCGCTTCATCGATATCTTTTTACTCATGGAAATATTCTTACGAGCATTCTTAAATTTTACTCTAAAGCGGTATCATGTTGACAATTTGGGCGTTATTGGTTCTTGGACAAATTAATTCTTGAACTTATTTTATTGAATTCTTATATCATTGTCATCATCCTCATATTTATATTTTTTGAAAGTCGTATGTGGCTGTGGTGCATAGATGGACTTGAGTATGATTATGACGAGAGATTATTGATTGTAATCATGGCCGTAATGTTACAAATGATGTGTAAAAGTCCTCGTTGGCCGTAGTGCATTGATGGGCGAGTTGTTGGCATGATCATGACCATTAATGAATACCTGAATATTCTTGGCGTGGTGCGTGGATAATTATAGTGCGTGATACTAAAGAATATCCTTGGCCGTAGTAGTGAGGGGGTGATTCGATGATGTGGATTATTTATTAAAATTGAGTCCCAACGATAAAAGTGATGAAAAACCTTTTAAATCATAAAAGATAGTAGATTTTATTCTTTAATTGACTCTCTTTTAATGGATTACTTGTTCCCTTGCTGATTAAACTTGATGTTTGTTATATTGTATCAATTTAACACTTGTTTAAGGCTAATGATAATTTATTACGCATTATCTTAGTCATAATATTTCTTCTTTGAGCTGATTGAGCTCACCCTTTCTTTCATTATTCTCTTGAAATGAGAATATAAATTGGGGCCAGAGTTAGGGAGCGGAGTGATGGTCTAGATGGTGCATTAGTAGTCCTCCTGATACGTGAAATAGTGTGATAATAATTATAATGAGGACTCCTTTTGAGTTTGTATACTCTACTGTAGACAATATTTGTGATCAAACTCACGATTTATGTTTTGTACGTATTGTACCACGGCGGTTGTATTAATAAGTTGTATTTGAATTACGTACCATGTATCATGGCGACTTCAGATGGGTGATGTATACCTAATTTTGGGGCGTCACGGTTGGTATCAAAGCTTTGGGATATGATCCTGGCTAAGATGTGAGACTAGAACTAGGAGGGAGAGATGGGAATTCCTTAGCTAGTATGAACTACATAAGTTTATTTGGTATTTAATTGGTCCGATCGAAGTATAGGGATAATATGTTATATGTTAATTAACCTTTGTTTTGTGGCGATGTCTGAAAATGACATCCAGAATGTTGAGAATAGCAATGGAGCACAAGAGGCCGTTGAGTTTCCAAATATCAATAATCGAGGATAATGTGCATCGAGGCGGCGACAATCCTCATACAAACAAACAACACGGACCAAATGATGAATGATGGATTGTTTGGGCTTTATGCAATTCATCACGACATCGGGAAGAGCGGCTCTGTCAAAATGTAGGTGGGCTGCTTTGAAAACTCTCGAGACGGTCATATTTAAAGCAGATTCGAGGAAGGGGACCACTTGGGTTGTTGGAGAGCCAAAACCACTTAAAAGGCGGAAGCATGAATAAGCAGATCACCAAGATATTTGATGTCTTAGGATGCTCAGGGCAAAAAGTTCCCTCCATACCTTCATATTGCGTGAAAGCGATTCTTTGGTGAAATCGTAAAAGCATTACCGACTGGCCTTTTCAAAGATGTCTTGGGAGAAGTTCAAAAGCTATTCAACGACAAGTACTTTCAGGAAGTATTCGTCACATAAAAAAAGTGGAATTTATCAAAATTGGAATAAAATAATATGACCTTATGCATGTCTGAGGCTAAATTTGCGGAGTTATCCAGGTTTGCATCCCATTTGGTCGATAATGAGGGAAGCGAATGAGGTAGAGTGTTTTAAGAGGTTTGAAATCGAGAGATCGTCGATATCTTATTTCTCATAAAAGCGTATTTATTACTCGAGATGTTATAAATAGGGGCTCGATTCTTTGGAGCGCGATATTCAGATGCCGCATAACTAAGAAAAAGCGATCAATGACGCATAAAAATACCGGTGGTATCGATCGTTGAAGCGGTGACAACAAGCGTGGAGGAATCGGCATGCGAAAATAGTAACCACTTGGTGGTAATCATGGCAAAACGATAAAATGAACATTTCAAAAAGAAGATTCAACAATGATGGAAGGATGTATTTTACTTGGCCCGTTGTTAAGGAAGGAAAACGACCACCTATCGTATGCTTCAAATCACGGAGGGAGGACACATCCGGTCAAGCTAGCGATGCCATCAAAGCATGTTATAATTGTGGAAGAAGGTCACTTAGCCCGATTTTGTCGTTCACGAAAACAAGTTCAGCCGAGGATGGAGCACCAAAAGCCGTCGAGAAAAAGTCAAGGCCGGTGGTCTGAGGAGAGAATTTGTTGTGACCTCCCGAAGCGAGGAACCCGAATGAGGTCATCACGGGTAAGCTTATCATAAAGTCTAAGCGAAGTCTATACCTTATTTGATACCCGGTTCTACCCATTCTTTTATTTCTCTACTTGCCGCTCAGCGATTAAATTTGACTCAGGGAGAAATTAGACTTTGACTTATCTGTAGAAACTCGTTGGGAGAAACCTTCATTACATCCAGCATTTATAAGTCTTGTTTGGTTCAAATCGGTACCCTCACATTACATGTCTATCTTATTTCATTAAAAATACTTGCATTTGGCGTAATTCTAAAAGGATTGATTGGTTAACTACTCATCATATAAAATTGATTGTTTTAAATAAGTTTGTTAGCTTTCATATTCCTAACCAATCATTATGCGAATTCAAATCATAAACCATTAAAAATCAATCACTTGTCATCTCAAAGCCATAAAGCTATTAGTTTATTGAAAAGCGTATGTCAAACTTTCTTAGCTCATATCACCGGATCTAAAACCAAAAATCGTCAATTTTGAATGATATTTCTATTGTTAATGAATTTCTGACTTATTCCACTGAAGAACTTTATGGCTACCCAGGGCGTGAAATTGGTTTTGTATATGGGCCTTGAACGTTTACAAACCCATTTCAAAAACCCCATGTCGAATGGCTCTTATTGAACTTGAGGAGTTAAAGACTCAAGCTGCGGGAATTATTAGACATTGGCTTTATTAGTCCTAAGTACTTCTCCTTGGGGTGCTCTGTTACATTAAATGAATAAGAAAGATGGGGTATCGACTTTGTATTGATTATCGGGAGTTGAATCCTGTCACCATCAAAAATAGAGTACCCATTGCCCCGTATTGATGACTGTTTGACGGATTACAGGGCGCAAATTCTTTTCAAAGATTGATCTTACGTTCGAGATATCACGAATTGAAGATTAGAGCAGGTGACATTCCAAAGGCGGCTTTCGAACTTGAATGCAGGGCATTATAATTCTAGTCATGTCCTTTGGATTGACTAATGCTCTTCTTGCCTTCATGGATATGATGAACCGGTATTCAAGGAATATTTGGATCACTTTGTGGTGCGTCTTTATTGATGACATCCTCATATATTCAAAATCCGTGAAGATCGTGGTAACAACATGAGGTTGATACTCCAAAAGCTTCGTGAATATAAGCTTTATGCCAAGTTAAAGAAATGCGAGTTACGGCTTGAGAGTAGCATTCCTTGAGCCGCGTGGTATCAAGTTATGGAATATCTGTTGACCAGGCCAAAGATTGAAGCTATTCAAAGGCTGGAACCTAAATCGATGGCCAAAATAGTCGTAGCTTTCTAAAACTTGAATTTGGTTATTATCGGATATTAAGTAGAAGGGTTTTCTCAAATCGCTACTCCTTAACTTTCGACTCTTCGGGAAGATACAAAGTTCGAGTTGGAGCAAGAAATGTGAGAAGGGTTTCAAGAACTCAGAGAGGAGACTCATTTCAACTTTTGACAATACCATACAGTTCGGAGGGATTTGTCATCTCTGATGATGCTTGAGCAAAAGGGTTAGGATGTGTTCTCATGCAACATGGGAAAGTCATAACCTATGCCTCACGACAATTCAAAAGAATATGAGAGGAATTATCCTACTCATGATCTAGAGTTGGCGGTTTGTTGTCTTCGCACTAAAGATTTGGAGCATTACTTGTATGGGGAGAAAGTGGAGATCTTTACGGTTCATAAAAAACCTCAAATATTTCTTCACTCAAAAGGAACTTCAACATGTCGACAACGGCGTTGGCTTGAAGCTATTGAAAGATTATGATCATACCATCAATACCATCACAGAAAAGCGAAGCGTGTTAGGTGGCGCATTGAGTAGAAGATCATATGCAAGTCACGAATCGATATTGTCAGCATGAGCCCATTTTGTGTGACTTGCAGGATGGAATAGATTTAAAGACTCAGGGGACCTATGTGATGATGGCAAATATCTGAGTAGAACCGACTTTAATTGATAAAGTTAAAATTGCTCAAGCTTCTGGACACGGAGGCGTGTCGTATAAGGAAGAAAGTGCAAGAAGGTGCTATGCTGAAGCGAGAATCGATGAAGAAGAATACTTGAGTCGACTCCAGACTTTGTGTTCCTAACGACCGATTTAAAGTATAAAATCATGATGGAGCGCATAACACACCATTTGTAATCCACCACAGGAGTACTAAAATGTATCGTGATATTAGTCATACATTTTGGTGGAGCAATATGAAGAGAGAGAGATACTTGTTTTTATCTCAAGGTGTCTAAAGTGTCAGCGGTCGAAGCGAACATCAAGTACCAAAAGGTCCATTACAACCACTTGAAATTCCGAATGGAGTGGAGCACATTACCATGGATTTAGTTCTTAGGTCTTCCCAAAGTTTCTCCAAGGTATAAATGCGATTTGGGTCATTGTTGATAGATTGACCAAGTCTACTCATTTCTTCTGCGAATCGAGAAACTTATACATGAAACGTCTTGCTTGTATGTACATAAATGAGTTTGTAAAGATTGCATGGTATGCCCGGTATCCATAGTTTACGATCGAGACCCAGATTCACTTCAAGATTTTGGGTTAGTTTACAAAAAACTATAGAGCGCGGTTTATGATTTAGCTCAGCATATCATCCTCGGGGCAGATGACGATCGAGAGAGAGGCAATTGAACTCTTGAAGATCTATTAAGACTACATATCCTTGACTTCAAGGGAAGTTGGGACAAGTTCTTACCATTGGTGGAGTTTTCTACTTGGTGTAGTTATCAAACGAAAGCATTGACATGGCTCCATTAGGAGGCATTGTATGGAAAAAGTGTAGTTCTCGGTATGATGGGATGAGGTGGGTGAAGCAGCGTTGTTGGGGCCGGGTTGATGCATTATGACTATGAAAAAGATTTAAATGATCCGACAACGTGTAAAAACCTCACAAGATCGACAAAAGAGTTATCTTTGATCTTCGCCGAAGGGCGTGGAATTTGATATAGGAGATCATGTGTTATTACGAGTTGCTCAGTGGAAAGGAGTTCTGAGATTTGGAAAGAGAGGAAAGCTCGATCCTCGATTCATGACCCATTTTAATCCTCGATCGGTAGGAGCTGGCCCTATAGACTCACTTTACTGCCAAGTATGTCTACGTGTTCATAATATTTTCACATATCCATATTACGTAAATATATGAAAGACTGAACCACATTATTGAGTTAGAGCCGGATGAAATAGCGAAAGATTTGGCGTATGAAGAGGTTCTGTTCAAATCTTGGATAAGAAGGAACATATTCTACGCTCCAGGTTATACCTCAAGTCAAAGTTTTGTGGAGAAACCCACGATGTTGAGAAATAACTTGGGAGTTAGAATCAAAATGAAATTAAGGTATCCTTACCTCTTGATATACAGGTACATACCCCTAAATTAGAAGAGGAATTTTATAAGAAGGGGAGGTTGTAAGATCCCAACTTTTGAATAAAGATGAATTTTCTATAAATATTATTTTTGAATATTATGGGTGAAATTGATATAATGTTATAGTTGTGGGTAATATTTATAAATTTTGCAAATCATGAAGTTGTAATTGTCGATGTCGGGATTTTTGTGTGTCCCTTTTTAGTTACTTGTTCTATGGTGTTCTCATTTTAGGTGAGATTTGTTTGAAAAAACAAGTGAAAAGGTCAAACATGTATAATGTAAATGATGGAATTTATTAAGATTAAGCAGATTGGTTTTTAAATGGTTGTACCAACCTGCCAGAAAAGGATTGCACATTAACCCGGTGATGTGACAGCGATATCTGGTCGTGAAATCGAGATTCATTTAGGGTCAGGGGACTTGGTTGTCATGGGGAAGGTGTTAGGCACCCAGACATCCGTCATTACCACGGTGGCCGTCTCTTTACAAGAAACTATTATACGAGTGTGTGTGTGTGTGGAGTCGATGTCTTTGTTATTTAGAAGTTATGCGAGGCCTCGTTCGAACCTATATACGAGTGCGAGTTTATGTAAAGTTCGAGTTTTAGCAAGATATGGCGGTGATGTTTTATAAAAGAGGTTTTTAAACTACGATGCTCAATAGGAATTGAGACCTTTTACCTCAATTTTATTAAGTGATCGGCTTGATTGATTTTATTTGGCGGATCTGAGGCATCCGTATAAAATAATATACAAAAATATAATGCCGACTTCCTCGTTAGGTATAGAAACCATAGAAATTAGGACATCAGAGAATAATTTACAAAATTGCTTTGATGGTGAAAATGTCCATCACGGGAACCGAATCTAGATTGATAGGATGAATCTGTGATCACATGATTCCTAGGCTCACAAAATCTTTGCATTTTATATGTAAGCGATGGCGGTATATATATAAAAGCTATAAATATATATATCTGAGACAAGATCACCAACCACGAAGCACCTCCATGGGATCGAAAATGTAAATAAAAGGCAGTAGAATCTGGTTAACCTCCACGAAGGAAACTCGGTAGAATGAGAATGTAAATAAAGGCACATAAATGCGATCATCAGCCACAGAAGTAAACTCTAAGCGGGGAATGAAATGTAAAGAAAGTTATAAAGCGATCAACCACCCGCAAGTAAACTCGAGGTGGGACAAGATATATATATATATATATATATATATATATATATATATATATATATATATATATATATAAAATAGGATATGAAATCCGGGCTCATCGAACAAAGTTGACCCACGATTCAGTTATATATATATATATATAATAAGCGAATAAGCATAGAATATAAAATCGAGGCTCATCAGAACAAAAAGTCAGGCCATAATATATCATATATATATATATATATATATATATATATATATATATATATATATATATATATATATATATATAGCAGAATGAGCATGGGGCCAAAATCAGGCTCGATCGAGGCATAACTTCGATAATGTTAGTCAATATATATATATATATATATATATATATATATATATAATATATATATATACTCTGATGGAATGAAACCACAGAGATAAAATCAGGCAAAAACAACAACAAGAAGACTCTCGGCGTGTAGAAGGGTGTGTGCAAAGATGAAGAAAGACTCTAAAGTGTGTGAGAAAGGCATGCATGCGATAAAAAGCTTCTATATCTTTAGAGTGGGTAAACTCTTGAGATTTTGTGGGTACAAAAGAGGCTATATATGAGCTCACAAGTGTTTGAAAGTGGGAAAATATCTTTGTATGGGGCGGTCTGGCGGGTGTCTTGGGGTTTCTCGTCTTTTTCTTAGAAAATCAGCACCCCAAGCCCCATATTTATAGAGGGGGCATGGTCTACCTATGGCACCTAGTAGCAGGTGTGCTGCAGGTGCAGAGTGCCAGGCGGTGTGGGTCCGTGGTGTGAGAAATCTTGTCTGTATTTATTAAGCTCGATCGCTCATAACTTTCAATCAAGGGAGTTCGATGGAAGTGTGCCATATCATTCAAAAAGCTCTTTCAGAGAGCTACATAATGATATATGATTTGACCTTTTGATTCAAGAAAGATGGGTCCATGACCAAAATGGCATTCTGTGTTTATCGAGGCCGTCCAGGTGAGCCGTTTTGTGTAGTTCTTTCTGGAGTGAAGATATCACTCTTGTGGGACTTCGTTGAAGTATATTGAGTTAAAATGAGTGTATTTGATTTGAAGTGAAGTTGAGTTGGCAAAATGACCATTTTGCCCCTCAAAGGTTATCTCAGAATTTTCGCTTGATTATGTGATTTGTTTCTCGGTTTTATCTACGAGGTTGGTTTTGCGATTGACTTTGACTATCCTCCTCGGTCATCTCTAAGTTGGCTTGACCTATTCCATGGTTGGGGCCGAGGCTGGATACCTCGGGGTCATCTTGAGATTAATCGGTCTTCTACGGTGTGTGGTCCGTATTGTATCTGCGGCCTCGGGGTTATATCAGGAGTTGGATTCGTTACTCTAAATTGCGATCGGGGTTTGATGATGAACTTAGGTAGTATCAGGTATGGATTTGGATTGTCTTTTGGGGTTCCTCTTAAAAATAATTTGTCCTCCTGTGATATTAGTAACATTAGAAGAAAATTTTGAGTGTCTAAAAGATGCCCCTCTTTATCATGTTCATGCAATGCAATGGAATGGACATGATAAAGATAATGATTTCACTTGAAACATGACAAGATATTTTCAATGATGTAAATCACAATGTAGTGAATGTTTATGATGAATGTAATGATGTTTTCCTGAAATCGCGATTAATAAATCATTTGTTCGCATTTTACGCCTTCGTCGCTTTTGCATTTGGCCAATATGCATTTCATAACTTTCATTATCGCATTTACATATCTTATTTACGCATATCGCGCCATAAATAATATATACGTAAACCGCGTATATCGCATATCATAAATCGCAATGATAAATGAATATTATGATGAATGTTAAAATGTATTACATAAATCGCTTTACCTTTTCTGGATAATTGCTTTCGCTGCGAGATCTTTGGTGTTGACTCAATGGTTTGGTATTTAATCAACGATGCTTGTTTGATGAAGATAAGTTGAGATGTTTTCCACATCTCTACGATGGGGAATGACTCTCTGAAATCACCGAGACCCTCTGATGTATTGGCGGGTAGTTGCAATGGTGCTATCCTGCTGATCACCAAACTTTTTCGATTCCCACTCGAGCGGTGGTATCTGAAGCTTTCATCATTGAAGCTGTGTTGATGTCGTATTTGTATTGATGGCAATGGTTTAGGATACGAGATCTTCGATACCTTGACTGAAGTAATATTCCACGGATTACTTCTTTAGACTTTTGATGTTACGTTAGATTGATGACAACCACCCGATGTCTCACCCTTCTTGAGGTGATTTGGAGTTTCCTTCAGCATTTGTTGGGTGCTTGTGCCCCATTTCCTTAAGTGTTTGAATACCTGCAACTGCCCGATGACTTAAATGTTGCTAAAATCCACGGAGGTGTAATTCATTCTTTATTTGCCCCATTTGAGCGTCGATTGTAGAGGTCTCGATTTGTGAGAATTTGACAGGTTGACAAATTTGATGATGAGATTTCATTATTAGAATTTTTTGTTATTGGGCTCCATCTTTTCTTTGAGAGACTTGATCCATGTAAAGATCGTTCCATTTCTTGGAATTGGACAAATGCCCAGATCCTTTTCGAATATTGATCTTGGGGTTCATATGATAAACTCTCTTTGTTGATGAAGTCATGAGTGAATAATATCTGAATCGCCATTGAGATCTTTGATGGACCATCTTGATATCGGCGCTAACTAGTGCATTTTCCATTTAGGATGATTGATAAATTCCCGGTGTTGAGTTAGTCATTTGCTTTCCGAGATTGCCCCAATCTTTTTGTAAAGGATCCTTTATCAGGTTGTGTGATTTTTGAAATTACTGACCTCACTTGTTATGCGGAATAATTGCTTTGATAGATGGTGATAAAGCCTTGATCTATGGTGATAAGCCAAGAGAGATCGAAAGAGGCTTTTTCATCTGTACCATCTGGTGAGCAATTAGTGGATGTGGGCTTTGATGTTGTGACTCTTTTACGGTAAAGATGTCGCTTTGTTAGAGATGATGCTCTAACTCATAGGGGATATCGTTATTCTTTGGCGGGATAGCGTTATATCCATCGAGATATACATGTAGTTGGCGATGGATCATTGGCTGGAAATGTAGAAACCATTGGGTAGGAGATCACGGTGTTACCTCCTTCTTACGAGAGGAATCCATGTTGTGCTTGATAGCCGCATATACATTGATTTGTAGATGGGCTTATATTTTCTGCCTGAGACTAAACTTAGACATTTTGTCGTATACGAGTACACATTGTATATATCGAACAACATTATATATGGCATGGAAATATATGTTGATTCACTTCTCTTTTAGTTGTGCCTTGCTACTTGCTTGATATTCACTTATTTCTCCGGGGACTTTGTGATGCGGATGTGATACGAACTCCTCCTTGATGGATGGACGTTGAGATGTCTCGGAGATTTTTAGAATGGATAAATACGATGCATGTGTATTCCCTACCATCTTTGGTGTCTTGGGGAATTTGGTTTTTGTATGTGGTTATGGATAGGAGTATATTTGTTTTGTGTTTTTTGTGGTGAGGCCGGGACCATATAACATAATTTGCTTTCGTCTCCCGTGTATTGGGAGATCGGGTCGGCGTGGTTCGACCCTCGGGTGAGTAGTAAGCGTAATCCCATGTGCGGGTCAGTCGGGGAGGAGAAAGTTTAATCCTAGGTTGAGGATAAGCGGCGGTATGAAGTTTGATCCCATGTATGGGTAGCTGCATTGCTAAGTGTGAGAGGTTTAATTAGCGGTGAGATGACCTAAGTGGGTATGATCGTAGTGAAGCTAAAATTTCTTTGGCTTGAAAGGATGTTTCCTGAGGGAAAAGCGTGGAAAGGAGTTGTATGTGGTAAAGGGTTAAAGAACGAATGGTGGTGATCGATGATCCCAAAACCGGGATGTTAAACGATGGTAACCTTAGACATAGTACCATTTCATGGTGTCAAACATGATAAGGTACAATGAAATTTATCACCATCCATTTCACATCATAAATGAAAGCGCCTCTTGTCGATACCTCCTTGCCAATAGCAAGGGCCTTCCGATTCGGGAAAAATTTCCCTTTATCTACGAGGCTTGGTTGTCGATGATCTTTTCAAAACCAAGTCGTGTTGTTTGAACTATCATAGTCGGACTTTTACTGTTGTAGGATCTTCTTTATAAGTAGAAGGCCGCTTATTTGTGGGCCACATACTTTCCCATGGATTTCATCCATAGTCTACGAGCTTGGTCTTAGATCCAAACATCGATGAGACATCGTTACTGCATCTCTTTCATAGAGTGCATCTCAAGCTCGAGATAAATTTCATAGCTAGTCGATGAATCCGCCTTTTCTTAGTTGGGCTTGCCTCGGTAGGTGTAGATTTATCTTGTAAGTGCTCATTGATATCTTTGATATCAAGGGTCTTTGGATGGGAGAGTAGCTCATCAGATACTTTTCAATATAATTCCGGCGTAAAGTTTTGGGGCCTTGTGCGGGGAGATCGCGGCCTTCAAGCAAGTGTTCCTTATTTGGATATCTCTTGAATCAAGGAGGCCAAAAGTTGTTAATCGTCCATAAAAGTCATTCCTAATACGAGGAATGTGGAGGAAGGATATTTCTTGAACTCTGAAGCCATTTGTAGAACCTGGAGTGGTAAAATGCGACAAGCTATAGAACTTAGTTGAAGAGGTTTTCCTTTTCTTTTTCTTTTTTCTTTTTATTATTTTTTTTATTATTTTTTCTTTTATTTTTTTTCTATTAGATCATGGAAAAAAGCCACATGGCTCAGCGATAGAGGATAACTCACGGCATTGATGAGGCGAATGACAATCGTCATGTGAAAAGGGCTCCCCAAGCGTGATGAATGAAGTTTTCTCATGATGATCTTCTTGACCATGATTTGATGGTACCAGGAGCAATCATCAAAGGAGTACATGTCGTATGTCGATTTGTATTATCGATGAGTATGTGGATGAATGGCTTGTGAAAGCTATCTTTGAAGGCAAACTTTATTCAATCTCTCCCTTCTGCATCCACACAAACTCACACCTCCACTTCCGGTTTGCAGGTGCAGGGGACTATGTTGGATAACCATTGAGTTAAGTTGACACCATGATGATCTTAGAAGCTTGAAATTGTTTCACAATTTCTTCTTTAACTTTCATGTGACAACTTCGATAATCCTTCCTTTGCTTGCTCGGAAAGTGTAGCATTTTTCTTTGGATTTGCTTTCGGAGGGTGAATTTTGGACTCTTTTTGGAGGTTGTTTGATCTTTCATCTTTGAGAATTTGTATTCCTCGATTGGTTCTTCCCATTGGCGAGATATTCTAAATAATTTATCATCCCCATTTTCTTGTATTTTATTTTGCTTTGATCTTCTTCATTTAGGCGGCTCATCATGGAATCCTTTTTCTTTTGTCTTTCGATAGTTGGTGAAAAAATTGCCTTGTTTCACGATGTTGGCGCTTTTCTCGACAGCCCGGATGAGTTCACTTGATTCTGGATCGCATCCAAATTTTGCATTCTTGGCGTACCCTCCTCAAAGGTTTTCCCACTTTAGGACATTTGTTATGTTGCTTTTGCGGGTATTCCTCCATCCTTACCGTATGTCTTACGAATTGGATACATTCGGTAACTTCTGACCCGATCATGTTTACTTCTTAGTATTATGTACATGACGGAAGGTTGGTGTTGATATTTTGTGGGTCGGGTTGTTAGATCCTAATCTTGCCACTTTTCGATCGATTTTTGAATCTTATGTTTTAAGGACCAACAATCCATGTATATGGTGTCACCGGAGACCACAGTGGTAAGCACATCTACGGCTTGGATTGTATCTTTTGCTCCTGGTTCCGGAGGTGGAGCTAGTTGATAATTTTCTTGTGATCCATTAATATCATGATACATGTTCAAGGGAATGCGCTTAGTGGAATGAATACTAGATTTTCCATTCTTTCAAATTTTCTTTTCTGTCTGTCTGAGTATTGGTTGAATCTGGCGTGTTGTGGAGATGGCGGATTGGGGCATTTTTCCATGGGGGACTTTTTGGTCTCTAGCTTGCCCTGTCTGAACAAGGGATACATCCTCATTACCTTTATCGGATACCCCTTGGGATCATTTCATATACTTACCGGTTTGTATATGTTTAGCGGCTTGCTTCCAAGGCGGTGAAGTCTTTAATCTTGCACCTTGCCTTGAGGCCCATCTACGCCATTTCATAGTGTTTGATCATTTTTCGCAAATGTCTTTCCTATGCCTGCTAGGATCCTCTCGTAGTAAGAACCTCTTGGATATCGATAAATGTCATTACCATCTCGGTTTACATCATTGATGGAATGACTTGCGACTATAGATGTCTCCACCTTTGGGCATATTCTGGAAAAGATTGATACTTTGCTTTTCACTTTAGTCACTTGATATCGATCTGGTGCCATTTGTGACTAAAAGCGTACTAATTTAGAAAGGCGTGGGCCAATTCTTCCCGATTATGGATTTTGGCATTGTCGAGTCCGCATACCGAGTTTAGCTTATCCGGTGAGACTCTTTTGAAAAAGTTGCATTACGAGGCTTTCATTTTCAGTATAAGACCCCGATTCGCGATGTACACTTTTAGGTGCGTATAAGGGATCGCTTTGCCCCATTGTACTTTTCAAACTACGGGACTTTGAATTTGGTAGGATATTGAGCCCTGAGGAATATCTGAGAGATCTGAATAGGTGACACTCCCATAATTTCCGGTCCTTTAATTGGCCGGATGGTATCCTCCATTTGTTGGACTTTCTTTCTTATATATCCCCGTTTCTCGATCATCCCTAAGATTTGTGATTTCTTTATTGGAATGAGGTTTAGGTATATGGGTTTCCATCTTTTTACCAATGCTGGCGCCCCCTAGTGTGAAGGACTTTGGTTGAGTAAACGTTATCTGGCCTGCGTATTTTTACTTTGTTCTTTTAGAAAACAACCAATTACTTTGTCGATTCCTTAATCCTTGAACTCCTCTCGAGAAGCAGGGTAGTAGGATCGAGTTGGCCCGGTGTAGCCATGCCTAACGGTGGGATCGATTGCCTTCTTGGACTTTAAGCGGGTAGCAGGGCCAGATTGCTTCCTGCGAAAGACTTACATAGTTTAGTCTTTAAGGAATGTATATAATAACATCTTATGTGGCGTGTTCATTTTAGGAATTTTATCTGCCAAAAGCGATGTCATTTGTTGGTAGCATGTTAAATATGTATGTGTACACATTTCTTCATATTTCTCATTACATGGAGATAGATATGGAATGTAATTACAAGTAATTGTGTTTACAAGTAATTTGAAATGAGAGCATGAAGAGACTTTCCTCCGTTTTGGGTTTATCGGTGACCTATCTTAGGTTACTCTCCATGACTTTTTGGCATGAAGGTTCCCAAATCATATTAATCTACTAGGCGGGAAGTTAATCCGGTCTTTCAAGCTGGAAGCCAATTTGGTGGTGCCTTTCACGAGCCTCGGAGAATTAGTCTTCTCACGAGTCCGATGTCGAAAGCAAGCGGATAGCCTCTGGTGGAGGGACCAAACAACATACATTCACATACATCCGTCTCACCGTGTGAAATGATGACATATGCGAAGCACTAATATCCTGGCAGGTTTATAGTGCGAAGCACTAATATCCTAGCGATTATGGTGCGAAGCACTAGCATCCTGGCGATAGTTATGGTGCGAAGCACTAAAATCTGAATAAGGAAATGCATTACGTACACATTCATCAAATGTAAATGAAACATCCACACACACAAGTAGATACTTGATTTTGAAAAGATTGTAATAGCGGCTTAAGTCCTCTTCTTTGGAGTCCCTAGCGAGTGCATACACTGTCGTCGTCGGGATTTTTGTGTGTCCTTTCAGTTACTTGTTCTTTGGTGTTCTCATTGTAGGTGAGATTTGTTTGAAAAAACAAGTGAAAAAGGTCCGAAACATGTATAATGTCGATGATGGGAGGCTGTTTAAAGTCGTAGGTTGGTTTTTAAATGGTTGTACCAACCTGACCTAGAAAAGGTTTGCACATTGACCCATTGATGTGACAGCGATATACTGGTTGGTGGCAAAGAGATTCATTTAAGATGCAGGGACTTGGTTGTCATGGGGAAGGTGTTAGGCACCCCAGACATCAAATCATTACCACAGTGACCGCCTCTTTACAAGAAACTATTATCTGAGTGTGTGTGTGTGTGGGTCGATGTCTTTGTTATTTGGAAGTTGTGCGGCGTCATTCGAACCTATATACACGTGCGAGTTTATATAAAAGTTCGATTTTTAGCAATATATGGCAATGATGTTTTATAAAGAGGTTTTTAATCCACGATGCTCAATAGGAATTGAGACCTTTTACACTCCCATTTTATTAAGTGATCGTCTTGATTGATTTTATTTGACGGATCTGAGGCATCAAGTATAAAAATAATATACAAAGATAATCTTGACTTCCTCGTGGGTATGAAACCATCGAGGAAATTGGACATCGAGAATAATTTACAAAGTACTTACGGTGAAAATGTCCATCACGAGGAATCGAATCTAGATTGATAGGATGAATCTGTGATCACATGATTCTAGGCTCACAAAATCTTGCATTTTATATGAAAGCGATGGCGGTATATATATAAAAAGCTATAAATATATATATCTGAGACGGGATCACCAACCACGAAGCACCTCCATGGGGATCGAAAATGTAAATAAAAGTATGAATACGGTCAAGCGCCCACGAAGGAAACTCGGTAGGGACATAATGTAAATAAAAGGCGTAAATGCGATTATTTATTACGAAGTAAACTCAAGCGAGAATGAAATGTAAAGAAAGTTGTAAGCGATCAACCACCACGAAGTAAACTCGGTGGGACAATATATATATATATATATATATATATATATATATATATATATATATATATATAAAAGCAATAAATGCATAGGATGTGAAATCGGGCTCATCAAAGCAGAGTTAAACCACATTTCATATATATAAGCGAATAAGCATATAGGATATAAAATCCAGAGGCTCATCGAACAAAAGTCAGGCCACGGTTCATATATATATATATATATATATATATATATATATATATATATATATATATATATATATATATATATATATATAAATGCGAAGCGGTACATGAGGCCAAAATCTAAGCTCGATCGAGGCATAACTCGATAATGTTAGTCAATATATATATATATATATATATATATATATATATATATATATATATCAATTGGAATGAAATCACGAATAGAAGTTAAAGGCAAAAATAAACCCGACTCTCGGCGTGTAGAAGGGTGTATCAAAAGATGAAGAAAGACTCTAAAGTGTGTGAGAAGGCTTACAATGGTGATAAAAGGCTTCTATATCTTTAGAGTGGGTAAACTCTTGGGCTTTTGTGGGTACAAAAGAGGCTATATATGAGCTCACGGTGTTTGAAAGTGGGAAAATACCTTTGTATGGGCGAGTGCGGAAGCCCGGGTTGTGCGAGGGGTTTCCGTCTTTTCTCTTAGAAAATTAGCACCAAAGCCCCATATTTATAGAGGGGGCCAGCCGTAGGAACCTAATAGCAGTGTACCTCTGGTGCAGGGGTCTCCCGAGCGGTGTGGGTCCATGCAGGTAATCGAGAAAATCTTGTCTGTGCCTTTGTTATTTCGGTCGCTCATAACTTTCAATCAAGGAGTCCAGATGGAGCGTGCCATATCATTTCGAAAGCTCTTTCAAGAGCTACAAAATGATATATGATTTGACCTTTATTGATTCAAGAAGATGGGTCCATGACAAAATGGCATTCTTGAGTTTTGTCGAGAGCAATCCGATGAAACCGTTTTGTGTAGTTTAAGCTCAGGGAGTGAAGATATCGCTCTTGTGGGACTTCCTTTGAAGTATTTTGAGTTGAAATGAGTGTATTTGATTTGAAGTGAAGTTGAGTTGGCAAAATGACCATTTCCCCCCTCTCGGGGTTATCTCGGTTTTCGGGTAGTTATGGCGATCGTTTAAGGTTTATCTACGAGGTTGGCTTCTTTGTTGACTTTGACTATCCTCGGGGTCATCTCTGAGTTGGCTTGACCTATTCCATGGTTGGGGCCGAAATTGGATACCTCGGGGTCATCTCAGAGATGTCGGTCTTCTCGGTGTGTGGTCCGATGTTGTCTCTGCGAGCCTCGGGGTTATATCAGGGTTGGATTTAGATTACTCCAGTTACGTCCGGGGGTTTGATGATGAACTTCGGGTAGTATCAGGTATAGATTTGGATTGTCTTTCGAGGTTCCCTCTTAAAAGATGAATTTGTCCTCTACTGATATTAATGTGATGAAAGAAAATTTGAGTGTCTACGGTTATATAATATTCGATTGGTGGAGAATATTTTTTTTTAACATGGAATATTAAATACAACGGCACAATCATTGGTGAACATCACAATGGAATTATTATCGGATTGAAAAAGCGACAAAAATACTTTATGAAAATAACAGGCGGAAGTTTTACTGAATTAAGCTGTTGAAACACGGTGTTAAAAAATGCTGATAATATCGTGGTTGCATAGTAGCACTACGGTATTGATTATTGATGCTTTACGTGATAAGTCACTCGGTTTTGTTGGTATTATTAATGTAATAATCTGAAATTTTTTATATAAAGCAGAATACTTTTATAAAGTTATTACATAAATAGAATATATTATATTCTATTATGCATAGTGTTACATAGTGTATGCATAGTGTTTTGCATAGTAAAATCTTTTTATATAAAAGCGAATACTTTTATAAAGTTATACATTTTTATTAGACAATAATTAGAATATATTATATTTTATTATGCATAGTGTTTGCATAGTGCTGCGTAGTATTTGCATAGTAAAATCTTTTATAAAATTATTCATTTTATTAGATTATAAATAGAATATATTATATTTTATTTAAAAGATTTTGCTTTAAATATGAATAGTCAGTTAAAATAAATCAATCTGGACCATTCATGAGTTAATTCTTATCTGGGTCCATTTTACATAAATAGAAGCTCATTCCTTCATTATTTCTTACAATTCCTTTGAAACTCTAGAGAGATAAACTATAGAGAGAAGAAGAAAAGTATTCTACTACTTCCTTTACTCGTATATCCGTACTTTTCTTCTTCTTAGGTAGGGAGTATTATTTCTTTTGTATTAATGAAGTGAACTTACATTATTCCATTCTTTATTATTACATTGGAATAACCTTATATCTCTGAGGCTACCCTATACTTGGTGAAATTCTTACATTATTCAATTCTTTATCATTATGTTGTAATAACTTTGTTTATCACGAATCTGCATGCATGGTGATTTACTGTTATTATTAGTTCTTTATTATTGGTTGGAACATCACATATGCATGCTTTCGCATGACTTGGTTCCGTTTTTATTATTCTGTTGGAACATCCTGTCTATGCTTTTTACAGGACTGGTTCCATTATTTATTATTACATCCGAATATCTTATGCATGCGTTTCTGTGGGACTGGTTCCATTCTTTATTATTACATTTGGAATATCTTGTGCATGCGTTTTCTGTGGGACTGAATTCCGTTATTTATTATTCTATTGGAATAACTTGCTGTCACGATCTCGCATGCATGGTGATTTCTTTTGTTATTCCATTCTTTATTATACTCGATTGGTTAAAACTTTGACTTCTATACTCCATGAAATTAGTGGAATATCCTTGATATTTACGCTTCATCCGATATCTTTTCATGGAAATATTCTTACGAGCATTCTTGAATTTTACTCTACAAAGTAGTATCATGTTGACAATTTGGGCGTTATTGGTTCTTGGACAAATTAATTCTTGAACTTGTTTTATTAAATTTTATATCATTGTCATCATCCTCGTATTTATATTTTTTGAAAGTCATCATGGCTGTATTGCATAGATGGACTTGGTATGATTATGACTAGGGATTATTCGGTTGTAATCATAGTTTGTAATGTTACAAATGATGTGGTAAAAGTCCTCATTGGCCGTAGTACATTGATGAGCAGATTGTTGGCATGATCGTGACCATTAATGAATACCTGAATATTCTTGGCACGTAGTGCGTGGATAATTGTGGTCGTGATACTAAAGAATATCCTTGGTGCGTAGTGCGGGGTGATTCGATGATGTGGATTATTTATTAAGTGAGTCCCAATGATAAAAGTGATGAAAAACCTTTTAAATCATAAAGATAGTAGATTTTATTCTCTACTTGACTCTTTTAATGGATTGCTTGTTCCGTCTATGATTAAACTTGATGTTTGTTATATTGTATCGGTTTAACACTATTTAAGGCTAATGATAATTTATTACGCATTATCTTAGTCATAATATTTATTCTTTGGGCTAGTTGAGCTCACCTTTCTTTCATTATTCTCTTGAGAAATGAGAATGTATTTGGAGCAGTCGGGGAATGGAGTGATGGTCTAGATGGTGCATTAGTAGTCCTCACTATTACGTGAAATAGTGTGATAATAATTATAATGAGGACTCCTTTTGAGTTTGTATACTCTCTAGTAGACAATATTTTTATTTAAACTCACAGTTTATGTTTTGTTGTATTGTACACGACATTGTATTATTAAGTTGTATTTGAATTCTGTACCATGTATCTGGTGACTCAAGATGGGTGATGTATACCTAATTTTGGGGGCGTCACAATAAAAGTTTGATCAATAATTTTGCATCTAAAAGAGCAAGAAAAATGAAATTTTAATTTTTTTTTTAAAAAAATCATAAATACTAATTTAATTTAATTTAATATTGAATGGTAAAAACAAGGCCCCAATTTAAGATTTGACTTGAAGCCCCCAAAATGTTTGAATGGGACCTGTTTGGTAAAAAGTTCAATCAAAATTATTAATTAATATTTTGGATAAGTAATATATACTTATTATTTACTTAATTATTAATTAAGAAAACATTAATTAATAATTTTGATTAATATTATTAATTAATAATTTTGAGTAATATGTCTTATTAATAGTATAAATAATATTAATATGAAATCTGCATGCGTGGTGATTTCTTTTGTTATTCCATTCTTTATTATACTCGATTGATTAAAGTTTTGACTTCTATACTCCATGAAATTAGTGGAATATCCTTGATAATTGCGTTTCATCCGATATCTTTTCATGGAAATATTCTTACAAGCATTCTTGAATTTTACTCTCTGAAAGCGGTATCATGTTGATAATTAGGGCGTTATTGGTTCTTGGACAAATTAATTCTTGAACTTGTTTTATTGAATTCTTATATCATTGTCATCATCCTCATATTTATATATTTTTTGAAATTCATCTATATGCACTTATGTAGTGCATAGATGGACTTGTATATGATTATGACCCGAGGGATTATTGATTGTAATCATGGTAGTAATGTTACAAATGATGTGGTAAAAAGTAAATCATTGGCGTAGTGGTGCATTGATGGATAGTTGTTGGCATGATCATGACCATTAATGAATACACAAATATTCTTGGCAGTAGTGCATGGATAATTGTGGTGCGTGATACTAAAAATATCCTTGGCCATAGTGCGGGGTGATTTGATGATGTGGATTATTTATTAAAATTTGAGTCCAGTGATAAAAGTGATGAAAAACCTTTTAAATCATAAAAGATAGTAGATTTTATTCTCTACTTGACTCTTTTAATGGATTGCTTGTTCATTGCGAGTTAAACTTGATGTTTGTTATATTGTATCGGTTTAACACTATTTAAGGCTAATGATAATTTATTACGCATTATCTTAGTCATAATATTTCTTCTTGGGCTAGTTGAGCTCACTCTTTCTTTCCTTTGTTCTCTTGAGAAATGAGAATATAGTTGGGACGAGTCGGGGAATGGAGTGATGGTCTAGATGGTGCATTAGTAGTCCTCACTATTACGTGAAATAGTGTGATAATAATTATAATGAGGACTCCTTTTGAGTTTGTATACTCTCTAGTAGACAATATTTGTATTCAAACTCACAGATTTATGTTTTGTCGTATTGTACCTGACGAGTTGTATTATTAAGATGTATTTGAATTACATACCATATATCTGGCGACTCAAGATGGGTGATGTATACCTAATTTTGGGGTGTCACAACATCTGAAGTTGCATTTTTAAGTTAATTAAACTATTTGTGTGACACCCCAAATTAGATCCATCTGACTCATTACGGTAAATCAAATACATAATGCTGAAATCAAATCTAAACTTTATTATACAATTATTAAATGTAAATGTAAAATACATTTTCAACAAAATATAAAGCTGTGAGTTTTGATCTAAATATTGTCTCATGAAACAATATATGTGAGAGCCCCAAATCCGGGTCCCCAAATCACCCACGGATGCAGTACAATCGTTCTATAACTATTGCGAAAGATATAAACATAAATTATTTATACAATAAACTTTACACTTTATTCTCCCGAGGTCGTGTAACCTTAACTTATACAATTCATAACTTGTCTAACATATAACATTATTATCATACTATACTTATTACAATTTAAGTTTGCATATATTATCCCAAAGCTAAACTTGGCTTTGACCTTTCCTTGTATCAAGCGTATAAATCGTCATAATACATAATGTTTTTCACGATATAGCAATGGTGAGCAATAAGTTTTCCCAACAAGTTTAAGTTCGATAAATTAAGGATATATCATAATTGAAAAATTAAACAAAAAGGCAGCTCTGATTTCTGATATATAATTGCGAACTAGCATGAACAAATTTTACATAGGTGAGCGAACATGGAACATGAACATATATATATATATATATATATATATATATATATATATATATATATATATATATGATAAACCAGAATGATAATGAAGATGATCAACCTTTCATGCACGATGAATACATGCGGTATGCACAGTGCGATTTAATAATTCTTAGACATGACAATCGAAATATTTAACCACAAGTATAATTGAATAATACAATGTTGAAAATTTGAGTTAAGAAAACTTGCTGAGGCAGATTTGATTCTGCTTATCTGATTTAATAAGCTTTGTTTGAAGACCTAATATATAAAAAATATTTATTTCTAAGTTAGAATAATATCATCACAATATTTAAAATAACCTAAACACATTATCACATAATCCTATCCATTTATAACACATAAGACCTAGTATCAAGTCAAAATATTTTAGGTTTGAGTTGAATTAACAAAAGATTCTAACATCCAGAAGCGGCTGATCGGACCAATTATCGAGTTTAAGTTCAATTAAACTACTTTAAACATATAACAATTATCTTAGATAATTTTATTATCGATCGATATATTTTTCATAAGCTCTTAATAATCTTTAAATAATTATTACTATTTATCATAATTTTTCAATCGTTAATATTGTATTTAAATGAATTAAATACCACATAATTCCTTTATCATTAATATTTATTTAATACTAAATATTAATGAAAATCATAACATCTTACTATTATAATATATTTATAATATATCAAAGTATTTTAATACTTTAAACCATTAAATCTATTATCCATTAATTGCCATTAATATTAAATATTAATGTTTTTCATGACAAAATATTAAAAGTTATATTTTATAACTTAAAATATTTTATAACATAAATCATTTTATATGATTTTTAAATCATTAATTCTATTTTTCCATAATTTATTTAATATATTTATTAAATAAATTAATTATCATTAATACTAATTAATTAATGAAATTCATCACAAAATATTAAAAGTCATTAAAAATAACTTAAAATATTTTCTTATACCATAATATAATTTTTCATGATTTTTCATGTATTAATATTATTTTAAATAATTTATTTAATATTATAATTAAATAAATTAAATACCATTAATATTCTAAAAATATTAAATATTTAT
Source organism: Panax ginseng (assembly GCA_020205605.1). NCBI lineage: Eukaryota > Viridiplantae > Streptophyta > Magnoliopsida > Apiales > Araliaceae > Panax > Panax ginseng. The sequence continues at coordinate 73,466,862 of CM035141.1, forward strand.
GAAATATATTCAAAATAATTAAAAACTAATTTTTAAGCTTTAAAATAATTTTTAGGAATTTATTTTGTATTTTTAATAATTATTTTCTATTTAATAAATAAAATACTTATTTTTCTAATTAAAGCGTATTTAAGCGGCTCTATAGCGTATTTGTCGCTATAAATTGTTCTTTATTCTTCATCAAACCCGAAACTTCATATCGATTGGACGAGGTGCCACGTTTGGCCAGGATTCTAATTTATAGATCTTGATACTATCGGGTCTTGAAATGATCTTAAGGTTATTACAACCCCAAAAAAATTTAGAGCCAAAACACCACACATCGGAGATCTTGTACCACCAAAATCATGTTAGAAATTTTTCTTCATTTACGGGTTTTCGAGAAATGAAGAATATACGAAAATCTTCTTTTGGATCCTTTTAACATGAAACACAGCTTGATTTGCGTGATATAAATGCTCACACTTGTAGTCGAGATATCGAGTATAATATCATAACACTAAATCAACTTAAACACATCACCAGCGCGAGATGCAGGCGATCAGCGTAGGCGAAAAAGCTGATTCTTGAACATTTACGGGTTTTAGAAATGTTAGAAGCCGATTAATTCGACTATATTTGACCATAATAACTTTGATTCTCATTAATCTAAGCGTCATATAACATGTACTTGTAGTTCATATACCCCTCTCTGACAACAACAAACCAACAACATGGCCAAAATACCAAATCACACAAAATCTAGCTTTTCTGAAAACATTGTCGGACCGCTTTACGGGTTTACGGGTGCGCGAAACCGGATGGTCGTGGTCGGTCGATGACCTTTGACTCTTAATAGCGTGCAATATATATACATGATCTGGAAGCGATTAAAGTTTGAGATCAAAGCCCACATAACATACTACAAGTTCAAACATTTAAAACACTAAAACCATTAGCGAGCGGATCTAAAAGACTTGACATTTGGTATCGAACCACAATTTTCGATTTTCCAGTTTCTAAAAACTTCAATTTGAGCACTTTGATGTTATGGATGCAGGATTTAACAACCAGGATCACTAAATGACATCTTATTATACAACTTTAACCAACAAATTACAACAAATAACATGAATCACATAAATTTCTAAGTTTAGGGTTTTTATACCTTTTCTAGTTTTGATCGAGATTACGACTTCTTGATTACATTATTGGCTTGCTATGGGCGATCTTAGCTTGGTTTCTCACTCTCTCTCATTCTAGATTTTAAAATTGTGGAGAGAAAGTCTTGGAGAAAATGAAATAAAGTGAACTTTAATCTTTTATATTTCTTGATGCGTGTATCTAGTTGAGTGCGAAATGGGTTTTGAGTTCTTTGAGATTTGGGAGATATAAGGTACATGGAAGTCATATAGTTGGTCACCAACTCAAGATATAATAAGATCTACACACTTCCTAATTAAAGAATTGAAAAAGGGCAAAATTGTCATTTGATTTATAAATTTAATAGCAAACTTGTCAATTGTCAAACCACTTAGGGTTTAGGGTTTAACCATAAGATTTGGGGTTTAACCCTGAGGTTTCAAAAAATAAATTTTAGGATTTCCAAATTAGGTTTCCAAAATAGAAAATTAATATTTCTAAATTATAATTAAGATTCTATAATTATATTAAGATTTCTTAATCATAATTCAAGCTTGCTAATTAGGATTAATATATCTAATTAAAATTTTAAATAATAAATAGGGGTTTCCAGAGAAATGGACAATAGGGTTTATAACCCAAGAATTAGGGTTTTCTAAATAGTCAATTAGGGTTATCCCTAATTATATTTATAATCATAAATACTTAAATCATTAAATTTAACCTTTGAATTTCTAAATTAGGGTTTCAAATTCCGGGCCTGAAATTAGGGTTTTCTAGAACCGGTTTTAGGGTTTCTTATAAATCGTAAAAATTTTTCTAGCTGAGCGTTGGCGTTCTTAATATAATATTAGGGTTTGCCAGTGATATAGATTATCTGGTCAACCCTTGACCCTTAACCACATACTGTACCCATATATAACCATATACACGAGAACATATATACGCGTACCCTTAATCTAAATAATTCACAACAAAATTTTAAATTCACAAAATTTCTTCTCGAAATCTCAAATCCATTCACTTATTTCTGTCTATGTATATTATTTTTACCTTAATTTAATATTTTAAGATTTAAATAATTCTCTAAATTCTCGGGTTGTCACAATATCCAAACTTAAAATTAGTCCTCGTTATAATTATTATCACACTATTTTATAGAAACGGTGAGGACTCTTATAGCCACCATTTTGGACCATCACTCCATTCCCCAACTAGTCACAACTATATACTCATTTCTGAAGCGAGACAATGAAAGAAAATGGTAAGCTCAACTAGCTCGATAAAGAATATTATGACTAAGATAATGTAAAATAAATTATCCTTAGTCCTCAGCGATCATAAAAACAGATAGAATATAATAGACAACAAGTTTAGACTAATAAGCTGCAGCGGAACAAGCAATCCATTAGAAGAGTCAGTAGAGCATGATGTACTACTATCTTACATGATTTAAAGTTCATCATCAATATTTTATCTACGTAACATAATTGATAAATATTTTATATCATTGAATTATCCATACCTTCTGAGCCATGATATTCGTTAGTATCACAAGTTGTGATGCCCCAAAATAGGTATCATAACCCATTATGAGTTTCCAAATACATGATGCGAATACAAATACAAACTTAATTATACAATTTATAGGTGTAACATAAAATGAAAGTTTTAACACGAATAGTGTCTTCTAGACAATATCGAACTCAAATGGAGTCCTCATTACAATTATTATCACACTATTTTATAAAATAGTGATGACTACTAAACCACCATCTCGGACCATCACTCCATTCTCATTAGTCCCATTTCGTTCTCATTTCCTAAAGAGAACAATGAAAGAAAAAGGGTGAGCTCAACTAGCCCGATATAAAAATATTATGACTAAGATTAAGCGAGAATAAATTACGATTAGCCTTGGCGGTGTTAAATTGATAGAATACAATAAATAACAAGTTTAACTGTAGCGGAACAAGTAATCCATTAGAAGAGTCAAGTAGAGCATGATATCTACTATCTTCCACCTTAGCTTTCTTTCTTAATGGCTCTTGAAGTAACTTGCTGCTTCTTTGCTTTGTGGTTTCAGCAGTCAGGACTTTTTCTTCTTCATCCTTATCTTTCGTGGAGAGACTTCTTGGTGGGGCCTTGGTTTTCTTCACACCTCTGGATTTCTTTCTAGCTGGTGTGATTTCTGCTGGTTCAGAGTCACCAGACTCAGAACTTTCTACCTCTTTTGCCTTCCTTTTCTTTGTAGAGGCCTTGCTGCTGCTCCCAGTAGTCAGCCTCCTGTTTTCCTTGGCATTCTTCTTCCAGTTCACAAACAGTTGTGGAGACATTACTTTGTGAACATTGAAGGGCTCTCTTTCATCATTCTTGATTTTCTCTCCTAGATTCTTCTTCATCACAATACTCAGCAGTCTTCCATGAAAAACCTTAGTCAGGGGTTTATCTGTAAACTTCTTTATCTCAGCATTTTCTACCCATTTGGAGATTTGATCAAACAGGATAACTCCAAAGTTGATTCGTTTCTTCAGAACTATAGCAGACATGATTTTCAAGCTTGATTGATCAAGCAACATGTAAGTGTGCGGTGTCCTTGCATAGTATACACTTGCCCACTATCTCGACCGAGAACTTCGAATTCCTCCAGAAATTCCATTTTCTTCATGTCCTTTAGATTAGGGTTCCTCTTTTGTACGCATTAGCCTCTTGCCTTCTTTAATGTCTACTTCATCCAAGTTTATCGGACCTTGGTTTGGAAACCCTAGGCATTGATTGATGTCGAAGCTCTTATCTTGAGACTTGATCCTTCTAACCTTATTGGTGAAGCCCAAAATTTATCAAAGCATTTGAGTAAAAGCGCTTCACTAGCTACGTATATCTTTGAGTGTACGCCTCCAAGCACTTCGAGAGAACCCAACCTTCTTTCTGAGCTCAAGTATATCCTTGAACTTCGTTTCTAATTCTTCAAACTTTTTGAAGCGAGTTGTATTCTGTTATAACTTGCCATTACGCCATTTGAAGAGTTCAAAGTATATGGGTATGTGTTTGGAGGAGGAGTTTTGAGAGATGGTGATTATGATTTGGGCAAGGCTCTGGAGGTTAATTGATTTTGGCTTTTTAGAGTATTACTAGGGTTTAAAAATGGGAGGGAGAGAGGTTCGATAACCGATAGCTTGTTTGCTAATTTGAATTTTCCTTTATAGCGATTCCTTCTAACTCTGCATAATCGGTGATGTCAACCAACCATTGGTTGCACGATGCCCGATAATGGTTGTAACTCCCCATTAACTCTTGACAATGACTCGAATAGGTTATCGATGACATGGGTTGTGGTTGACCATTTTGGTTCATAGAAGTAGCATGATAAAGCGACTCACGGACTCTATGTTTTCCTTTGTAGACTCAGCGATCATCTTTTGAGAGGCGTTGCGGTGGGTGGTTTTAACATTTATCCTCATCTTGATCTTTGCGTAAGCTTGATCAATGATGTACTCAAAGCGATTTGGGTACTTGAGTTACGAGATGCGTTTGCATAATATCTTCCCAAGCTGTATTGAACTTATCTCCTCTTACTGCGAATGGTTGGGAAATTATCCGATTCTTAGGAAATCCTCATGAGCTAGATTATCCTTTGGTATGGCTTGCGATCGTCGAGTGCGCTTCTACGATCGTTGAGGTTGTACTACAATCATGGAGTTCTCTTCACCTCGACTCTACGATCGTTGATGGACTTGGTCCTTGAGATGAACTTTACTTAGCATTCCTTACGGGTCGAGGTAGCTCGGGAAGGGCCAACCTCTTAGAGTGAGCTAAGGGTTGGGTTTGTCCTTGGTGCTTTCGGATGAAGTGCCTAGGAAGTGATTTGTCTTGATATCTCATTTGACCTTTTCTACTAGGAGATCCTCTACCAACTTTAGATAATTGTATTTTTGCGGTAATCGTGGTGTCCTCACCTTCTACATTGCGATCGGATGTTTGATCGTGGGCTCTCCACGATTTTGAGTTGGGTGGGTTTGAAAGGTTATCGATGGTACATTTTTTTGAGCGTTCCTCTTGACTATGGATCTTCATTTGGTTCATCGACCACAAAGTTTTGGGACTCATGGTTGGTACATTGCTTCATAGTATATCTACTGTATTGTTGTTCCTTAACGGATCTTTGCTCCCCATGGTTGATGATGTCATCTCGGATAGATCGATTCTCTTTTCTTTATGTGTATTAGAAGGAAGCCTTGCATATCTCCTTGACTAGTATCATCATTATCAATTAGATTTCCTTATATCGTAGGCATGAATAACTTTGGGGTGATCACTCTATGATTATTAAACTGACACTTCTGAGCGTAGTCTTCTTTGACGATCTTGTGTTTGTGAAGTTACGCTCCGTAATGAGTTCTTCTTGGCTGATGCTCGATTATCCTCTGTTGTAAGCTTCCTTGAGGATTCTTCTCATATAGCATGCCTTGCCTAATTTGAGCATATAAGGCCCTTTTCATCTTTGGTTGAGTACTTTTGCTTCCATATCTGATTAGTGGCCATGTGAGCTTCATTCGAGTTAGCTCAGTGGGTCTTCAAGACGATCGTGGACATATAGGAATTTTATCGAGAATCATTTACGAGCGATCCTTAGTATACGCTAGTTGAGTCTTCTTGACTAAAGTCTTACATGGCGCCCCAAAAACAAGTATACATCACCCATCTTGAGTCCCCGGATACAAGTCTTGAATACAAATACAACAATTATACAGCGATTGTGTAAAATCGACAAAACATAGGGTTTGTGAGTTTTAATACAAATATTGTCATCTAGACAATATACCACTCGATGGAGTCCTCATTACATTTATTATCACACTATTTCACATAATAGTGAGGGACTACTAATGCACCATCTAGGATCATCACTCTGTTCCCATTGCTAGTCCCGACTCGTTCTCATTTCACGAAGAAACGGTGAAAGAAAGGGTGAGCTCAACTAGCCCGATGAAATATTATGACTAAGATAATGCGAATAAATTATCATTAGCCTTCAGCGGTGTTAAAGCGATAAAATATAATAAACATCAAGTTTAAGCTGCGGCGGATCAAGCAATCCATTAGAAGAGTCAAGTAGAGAAAAAATCTACTATCTTACATGATTTAAAAGGTTTTCATCACTTTTATCGGCTGAGACTAAGCAATAAATAAAATCGAATCATCCATCCACGACCAAGGATATTCATGTAATCATCAATGGTCATGACTATCTATAGAATAATCCACAGTGTAATCATACCAACAAGCATCCACACCGATGAACTACGAGGCGATGAGGACTTTTATCACATCATTCGTCACATTACGGTCATGATTATCTTAGAATAATCCACAGGTCATAATCATACCAAGTCCATCATGCACGTAAGCCAAAGATGACTTTCAACATAATATAAGCATGATGATGATGACAATTCAATAAAATAAGTTCAAGAATAAATTTTAAAGATTTATAAGTTAATTTATCCACGAACTCGATAACGTCAAATTGTCGACATGATACTACTTTGTAGAGTAAAATTCAAGAATGCTTAGAAGAATATTTCCATGAAAAGATCTTTGGATGAAGCGCAAATATCAAGGATATTCCACTAATTTTATGGAGTATAGAAGCGAAAGCTTTAACCAATTTGAATATAATAGAATATATGAAGCTGCAAATGGATTTTACTTGCATGTGGTAATCCGCGTAGATAGATCATTTCCACAATTTAATAAGGAATGAATCTGAAGGATCATTCACCATGCACATGGTAATCCACATAGGCAGGTTATTTCAACGAATAATAAAGAATGGAATAACGAAGGATTCACCATGTATGCGATAGGCTGCGCATGACGAGTTATTCCCAATAGAATAATAAATAATGGAACCGGTCAGTAAATACGCCAGACATGATATTAAAGCGAATAATAAATAATGGAACCGAATCGGCGTAAGCCAGCACCCACGAGGATATTAAACGAGAATAATAAATAATGGAACCGAATCGTAAATAAGCCTTGAGATAGGATATTAAAGCAGAATAATAAAGAACAAAATATTAGAAGAATTTCACCATATATGCGGTACTTTGCATAAACAGGTTATTCCAACATAATAATAAGAATGGAATAACAGAAGAATTTCACCATGTATCGCAATACTTTGCATGAGGCAGAGTTATTCAACATAATAATAAAGAATGGAATAAGAGAAAATTTCACCAAGTATAGGGTATCCAGCGTATATAGGTTATTCAACGAATAATAAAGAATGGAATAATAGAAGTTCTCTTCTGAATAAGAAAGAAAGAATACCCCTTACGAGTACAACAAATAATATCTCCTACCTTAGAAAAAGCGAATCTTGGAGTAGTGAAGTAGCGAGAATATTTTTCTTCTTTCTCTATAGTTTCTCTCTAGAGTTTGATTGAATTAAATAAGAAATAATGAAGGAATGAGCTTATTTATAGGAGAATGGACTAAATAGTAACTAATTCATGAGCGATCCAGATTGATTTACATTTTAAGCGGACGGTCCATATTGGTTTCTTATTAAAACTTAAAACAACGGTCCATCTTGATTTACTATTAAAACTTTAAACCCGGTGATCCATATTGATTTACTATTATAACTTTCCAACAATGGTCCATATTGATTTATTATTATATCTTCAACCAACGGTGATGCGAAAAATTAGTACATCTACTCATAGAATAATATTGTACCCAAAAATGATTTGAATGAAAAGAAATATATCTTCTACGGGTGAATGGTATCCGTGAATAGTAACTCATGAATAATAACTCATGAATAGTAACTTCGTGAATAGTACTCAAACCACGAAAAGTGCCCCAAATACTGGATTGAACAATATAACCTCCAAACATCAATTATTATCGAAACAAATATCGATTTCCACAAACACAAATAATTCCAACACAATGGAACTATAAAATTTATCTTTAATCAATACGAACTTATTCATCATTAATATAATAATTCACAATATTTAACAACCAAGTCGTTTCTAGGAAAGAGAGGACTTTTCAGATAATGATTTCTCCTTATTGGCTCGCAATTAGGTGACCAAACCTCTCTCGTTAGTGGAATTTCTAGACATTGTCAATATTGCAAATAATAATATGAATAACTTTCTTTGTCTCAATTATTGATTTAATAATATATCATATAATGTAGATAATCTTGTGACAATAATTGAATCGATAATATGAGAGATATGATCACGACAATTCTTTGTAGCAATAATTGAGTATTCTTGGTGACTTCTTACATAAGCATCAATAATCAATACAGTGTATGCTACTATGTAACCACGTGTTATTCTTTACTTTTACTACTGAGTAGTTAAACAGTTTTAACGGTAAAACTTCCGCCATTATTTTCATAAAAATATTTTTGTCGTTTTCTCAATCCGACAATACTTCCGTATGGGGTCCACGAATGATTGTCTTAGTAAATCGAATATTCCCAACAAAAAGAATATTCCCCGACCAATCGAATATTATACAACAACTTGCATACTTTTCAAAATTTATAAATACTACCCACAACTATAACATTAGATCAAATCCACACCATAATATTAAAAAAAATATTTCAAGAAAAATTAAATCTTATTCATAAAATTTGGGGTCTTACAATCTCCCTTCCTTATGAAATTTCACCCTCGAAATTTACGTACGTACCTGGTATGCTGAAGAGGTGAGGGTATCTTGACTTCATTTCAGATTCTAACTCTTGAGGTATAACCTTTGAGTGTCGAATATAATCCTTCTTATCTAAGATTTTAACACGTATCTCCTCATATGTTAAATCATCCGCTATCTCGTCCGGTTCTAAATTAATAATGTGGTTGAATTCGTCCCCATATTTACATAACGTCGATCGTTAAAAGCGTTATGAACACGTGACGTACTTGGCGATAAAAGCGAGTCTATAAGCCACGGTTCTACTTCATCGAGGATTTCAAATGGGCCAATTAAATCGAGGGTTGAGATTTCCTCTCTTAAATCGATTCTTGCTTCTAGAATAACACCCTCTTGAACCTTCTTCTTCACATTCATCAGCTTCAGGTGTGTAGCTTGAGCGACTTTAACTTTATCGATTAAAGTCGATTCTACTCGTATATTCGTTATCTTCACGTGGGTTCCTAGAGTCTTTAACTCTATCTTCATCATTTGTAAGTCATAAGAAATGGGTCTTTGTGTTAACAACATCGTACTCGTAAACGCATACGATCTTCTACTCAACGCGTCATCTACCACGTTCATTTTACCCACGATTATATTGAATGAATGCGTTAAGTAATCTTCAACAAATCGAGCCAACGTCTTTGGCACATTACACGTTCGTTTTGGGTGAAGAAAATATTTGAGGGTTTTAGAAATGGGTTTTGTACTGGGGTCAATACAAAATTCAATTTCACGCTCTAGGGGTAGGCTAAGAAGTCTTCAAGAATACGTTAAGAAATTTATTAACAATAGAATTATCATTCAAAACTGTGACTCTCATCCAAGACTTGAATAACGCATGTAATGAAGGTTTCTCTAATGGAGTTTCAACCAATAAGTCAAAGTCTAATTTCTCCTCGAGTCAAATTTAAGCGTTGAGCGTGCAAGAGAGATAAAAGAATGGGTAGAACCCAGGTATCTAATAAGGTATTGACTTATGAAGAATTTATAATTAACTAACCCGTGTACTAACTTTGTTTGGGTTACTCGCTTTTTGAGAAGTCACGAAAAACGCTCTTCCTGAAACCACCGGCTTTTTTTTGTCCGTATCCGCCTTTGGTGCCACCGTTCCAGCTGGACTTGACTTTGGTGCATGATAAAATTGAGCTAAATGATATTCTCTTCTTGAAATTTCCACTTCTATTATCTTGGCCATGATTACCACCGAAGTGGTTACCATTCTTGGCATGATAATTTCTCCCACGATGATTATCATTGTTCAGATGGTATTGCCCTTTGGTATGATTATTATCGTGTTGTTAGTCGTTACCTTTTCAAATTGACTCAGCGGTCTCATGTGCTTCATTGCTTATCTCAACATTTTCATATGCCATTTTCAAACACTATCACAAAACAAGGGTTAATTAACATATCACATATTATCCTATACTATAATGAGCCAAATTAAATACCAAATAAACTTAGGTAGGTCATACTAGCGAAAGGAATTCCCGTCTCTCCCCTTCTAGTTCTTGTCTCACATCTTAGCTAGGGATCATATCCTAAGCTTTGATACCAATTATGGCGCCCCAAAACAGTATACATCACCCATCTTGAGTGCTTGGATACAAGGTCTTTGAATACAAATACAACTTAATTATACAACGATTAAGTGTAAAATACGACAAAACATAGGTTTGTCGGTTTTAATTCAAATATTATCATCTAGACAATATCCACACTCAATGGAGTCCTCATTACATTTATTATCACACTATTTCACGAATAGTGAGGGACTACTAATGTACCATCTAGGATCATCACTCTGTTCCCATTAGTCCCATTTCGTTCTCATTTCACGAAGAGAAACGGTGAAAGAAAAATGGTGAGCTCAATAAGCTCGATAAGAAATATTATGACTAAGATAATGCGAATAAATTATCATTAGCCTTCAATGGTGTTAAACCGATAAAATATAATAAACATCAAGTTTAAGCTGCGGTAGATCAAGCAATCCATTAGAAGAGTCAAGTAGAGAAAAAATCTACTATCTTCTATGATTTAAAAGGTTTTCATCACTTTTATCGGCGAGACTCGACAATAAATAAAATCGAATCATCCCCAGCTCCACGGCCAAGGATATTCATGTAATCATCAATGGTAATGACTATCTTAGAATAATCCTCGGTCATAATCATACCAACAATTGTCCCACCAATGAACTACGGTGCTAATGAGAACTTTTACCACATCATTACGTCACATTACGGTCATGATTATACCGAATAAGCTCTGGTCACAATCATACCATGTCCATCTATGCACGTAAGCCAAAGATGACTTTTAACATAATATAAGCATGATGATGATGACAATTCAATAAAACAAGTTCAAGAATAAATTTTAAAGATTTATAAGTTAATTTATCCTGAACTCAATAACGTCCAAATTGTCAACATGATACTGCTTTGTAGAGTAAAATTCAAGAATGCTCAGAAGAATATTTCCATGAAAAGATACTGGATGAATCGCAAATATCAAGGATATTCCACTAATTTTATGGAGTATAGAAGCCAAAGCTTTAACCAACTGAATATAATAGAGTATATGAAACTGCAAATGGATTTTCGCCCGCCATGAGATAATCCACGTAGACAGATCATTTCCACAATTTAATAAGGAATGAATACGAAGGATCATTTACCATACATGTGGTAATCCACATAGACAGGTTATTCCAATAGAATAATAAAGAATGGAATAACAGAAGGATTCACCATGCGTATGGATAGATGAGGCTGCATGCAGACGAGTTATTCCCAACGAGAAAAATAAATAATGGAACCAGTGTCCAAACGTAAGCGCGCGCGTATGTGATATTCCGACAAAATAATAAATAATGGAACCAGGTTCGGCATAAACGCACAGACAGGATATTCCGACAGAATAATAAAGAACGAAATATTAGAAGAATTTCACCATGTATCCAGTACTTTGTATAGACAGGTTATTCTAACATAATAATAAAAAATGGAATAACAGAAGAATTTCACCAAGTATAGGGTATTCCGCGTATATATGTTATTCCAACAGAATAATAAAGAATGGAATAACATAAGTTCTATTTATGAATAAGAAAGAAAGAATACCCCTTACGAGTACAACAAATAATATCCCCTACCTTAGAAAAACTGAATACTGGAGTAGTGAAGTAGCAGAATACTTTTCTTCTTTCTCTCTATAGTTTCTCTCTCTAGAGTTTCAATTGAATTAAGTAAGAAATAATAAAGGAATGAGCTTCTATTTATAGGAGAATGGACTGAATAGTAACTAATTCATGAACGGTTCAGATTGATTTATTTTTAAACGGACGGTCCATATTGGTTTACTATTAAAACTTATTGCAACTGTAATAACCCGAGATTTCCTAAATAAAATAATTAAGAAATTTTATATAAATTTTTTTTTAATGACTAGAATAAGTGTCTAGTAATGTGAACGATAAATATGAATATATTTATTACTTGAAAAATTAGAAATAATTTTGGAATAATTAATTACTACAAATTATATTTTATGGTAATTAATTTCTGTAAGCAGAAATGTTTTTATTAATTATTTTTCCATGATAACATGATTGGAAATAATATATGAAGTGATAATTAGAACTTATATAATATATATTTTATTATATGAATTGTTCGAATATTTAAATCAAGTATTATTGATATTGCGAAAGAAAAGTCAGATATGAGATCCAAACCCTGAATTGGGATTGTGATCAAGAGATGAGAATAATAATATTATATTATTATAATGATTTTACAGTACAATAATTATGTACTGTGTATATGCGGACGGATATTATTGAGCAATGACGGTCAATTAGGTCATAGCATATTACCGTCCTGTGAAACCCTAATTATTAAACTCAGTTATGAGAAATGACCGAGTAGTATATGAAGTTTCTTGTGTATATGAAATTCTTGTGTACACGAATGCTCGGTAATTAGAAGAAAAACCTAATTACTATTTTTACGCTAATAACAAGAGACAAACCTAATTATTACAACCCTAATCGGTTGAAGTTAGAGATCGTAATGACTGTGTTAGATCATACACAGATAATTAGAGAACCCTAATGGTCAATTAGGAAACCCTAATTGATAACGTTAAGAAACCCTAATTTTCTATAGAAAACCCTAATTTAAAATTATCGGGTTTAATTACGATGTTATTATATAAATGTTTTAATTTACCAAATGATAGAAATTAATTGGTAAATGGTAAGAATTATAATCTAATGGTTAAATATTACATTTAATGGCCTTTTACAAAAATGCCCTTGGAATTATATGTGAAATGACCAAAATACCCTTTTTGTCATTTTAGTGTATTATTACTTACATTGTTGATGGGATCTTGCAACAAGGATGCCCAACATGCTTACCCTACATGCTATCAACTATCAAACAAGGGAATCATCCCACTTTAGCATCCAATGTATTTAAATTTTTTTTATAAATTAAAGAAAAGGGAAAATGCATTATTTATGTCTTATTGCTACCACTTGTCCACAAAATTCGGCCAATCCATCTAGAAATCACCTATAGGCTGTAGTATTACCATCAATCAGCCATTATAATCATTTCATGCATTATTTTATGGATCCAAGAGAGAGAAATGCACCATTTTTGGCCTATTTATTCACAAGCACTTAGCTTCATTCTCCCAAGCTTAAACCTACGAAATTCTCTTAACATATCAGTCTATAAACAAGCCCCATTCACACCAATAACAAATCAGTAGCCAAAAATCAGAATCAAAGCTTAAAAAGGTATAAACCCTAGCTTGATTTTTTTTAAACTTTTTGGTGTTAGATGTTATGTTTAAATGTTAAAACATGTTGATTATAGTGTCTAAGGATGATCTGGGTTGCTTGATGTTGATTCCATAACATTCGTAAGCTTCGGTTTGAAGATCTTCAAAATCTGAAATTTTCATTTACGTGTTACGACAACAAATGTCGGATCTTTGTAGATCTCATCCTGTTAAGAGTTTTTGACGTTTAAAGCTTGCTATGTGTAGCCTGTCATGTTGTCTTTATTCTGCAAAAGGAATCATGGTCATATCTGTTGTAGATTAGAAGTTATTGATGGTCAAACTACCATTGACCAAACTGCTCAAGAACTTTCTGGGTTTTCCAGAAATGTTCAAGAATATTATTGAGGTCACATTGACCTACTCTTTCTGTTGGATCTGTTGTTGTTATATGCCTTATATGTAATAGAGTTGTAGTATTACATGTTATCTACAACCTGGAATCAATAGATCACTTAGATCAAACTCAAAATGAAAGATATAAAGATCCAAAGTAGCACCTTGCGATCTGTTTAAAATTCGGAAAACCCGTAATTGGCATACAAGTTTTGTCGAGAGTTTGATGATTTATATCTTTGGTATTGTTAATGTTTAGACTTGAAAATTGATTTAATCATGTTTTACTCGTAAGTTGTACTACACAAACCGACGTATAAAACACCTATAACATATACGAGATCGACCGAGAATAAGACCACTAAGGTCGTTGGCCAGGTCGACTGACGAGTTTTCCGGGCAACCCCGAAAACATGAAGAACACGTCGACAAGGTTTTCTATCGATTATATCTCACGATCTGTTGTTGTTTGGTTATGAAATGAGTGTATAGTTGTAGTATTACATTAGTACTACAACATTAAAGTTTTTGCAAGTCCGAGAAAACATTTAGATCATGGATTTAAGGCTCTTCATCAAACTAAAGCACCCTTGTGCAATCGATGACATGAAGCTCAAGAACACCTATATATGACAGTTACATCACTATAGGTGCCTTTAAATGACGATTAGCATTTTATTTTCCTAAAATTAATTTAAAAATTAGAAAAATTAGATTTTAATTATTAAAAATACCAAATAAATTATGAAAAATTATTTAAAAGTCCGAAAAAAGTTTTTAACTATTTTGAGTATATTTCAAAAATATTTAGTATTTTTGGAATATAAAAGGTATTTATTTATTTAATTATAATATTAAATAAATTATTTAAAAATAGTTTTAATTCATGAAAAATTATATTATGGTATAAGAAAATATTTTAAGTTATTTCCCATGACTTTTAATATTTTGTGATGAATTTCATTAATTAATTATATATTAATGATATTAAGATAATATTAATGATATTTAGTTTATTTAATAATTATTATTAAATAAATAGTTTAAAAATGGTTTTATTTATTTAAAAATCATTTAAAGAGGATATTAAGGATTTAAAAATATTTTAAGTTATAATTAATGACTTTTAATATTTGGATGAATAGTACAATAATATTTATATATTAATGGTGATTATTTAAAAATGATTTTAATTGTTTTAAAAATCATTTAAGGGTAATATAAATGTTTTAAAAATAGTTTGAGTTATTATAAATAACTTTTATATTTTGGCAATGGTTTCATTAATAGTTTAATATAAATTAATGGAATTGTTTAATGTTTAAATCATTTAATTATGATTCCGATGTTTGAAAGTTATAGCCGGCCAAACTAGCTGACTTAAGAACCGGTTATGAAGTCCAGGATTTGATGAAGAGCACCCATAGTAATAGCTTATATCACTATAAGCCCTTGAGTGATGATTTGATTTATTTTAAATTTTTCAATTTACGGAAAAATTCAAAAATGATTAAAAGTAAAATGTCCGATATTTACTGATGATGTGAGGTATAGAATAAGAGTCTTAGACTCGAAGTATTTACCCGATAAAGTCATCGATACTCAAAACAAACTATCGAATTCTATAATAGAAAGAAAAGACTTCTGTAAGAGCATGAGTGAGATATTTGAAAAATGTATAGAATATGAACTAAAAGTATGATCACTGCGATTATGTGATGACGTGATTAGACTATGTGCTGACCGTAATTGACAGTACTATGTGTTATGATATATTGTTCTAATCGAACGAATGATCTGCTTATTGATAGGTTGTGATAAAGAGATAAAACCTAAGTTGAGATTTGTAATCAGCAAATCAGGCAAGTATCCTACCTTTGCATTTCCTTTATGCAATGGACATGAGTAAGAAGTTTCAGAATTATTCTATTCTGTCATGATTATGTATGCTTTGATTAGCAACATGTTAACCCGGATATATATATTACATTAAGTTGATTTCTAAATGGTTACACAAGTGTCCCCACTTGGATAATCATGACATTTATTCACATGTTGATACACTTTTGTCAATTACCCGTATACATATATGTTGAATTATATATTATTGTTGAGCAAGATTAAAAACCTTCGAGTTTGGAACCAGGCATGTATGAACATCCCGATAATGGGAAAATTTTTATGCGCTTCGGCGGACAAAGGGTGAGCGATGAATTTCGTTCAAGTTATGTAGTATTGATCAATACAGGGTACAACGGGGCTGATCACCCTCCGTGCCCGTAAGTTATGACGGTTTGCGGATGAATTTCTGCTAAACCTTTTCGAAAATGAAAAACAATGTTCATAGTATGTTTCTTAAACCCTATTCATGGGTGGAGCCTAATTTCAAGAAATTGAAGAAGAATTTTATGTGAATTTTTTATCAGTACAGATTACTTCACAACTTTCGATTCGTTGTAGAAGTGTTATGGAAAGAGAATACTTATATTCTTTCAGCTTATATATATAATTGCTATTACTTGCTGGGCACTCAAATGCTCATCCTTGCTTAAATTAAATGTTTTCAGTTATGTATGAGCAACCTGAAGGCTCAGGCACGAACAAAGGAAAAGGAAAGCTGATCGAATAAGTGTGTATTATGAGTTAATGGTTATAGTTGCATTGGTATCTATTCAAGTATTGTAAGGAATGTATTTGAAGGTCTCGTACCTGGGAAGTAAACTTTGATGTATGTAAATTAAGTTTGAATGTAATATTACTATTGTATTATTCAAACATAGAAATGGTATCGTGAAGCCTTCGAGTTCGGTTTCAAGTACGGATTTGGGGCATCACAAAGAACGGTCCATCTTGATTTACTATTAAAACTTTAAACCAAATGATCCATATTGATTTATTATTATAATTTTCCACCAATGTCCATATTGATTTACTATTATATTTTCAACCAACGGTCTGAAAAATTAGCACATCTCCTCATAGAATAATATTGTACCCAAAAATGATTTGGACTGAAAAGAAATATATCTTACGGGTGAATAGTAACTCGTGAGTACTAACTCGTGAATAGTAACTTATGAATAGTAATTCGTGAATAGTACTCTGACACTAAAAGTGGCCCGAATACCCGATTGAACAATATAACCTCCAGACATCAATTATTATCGAAACAAATGTCGATTTTCACTACCACAAATAATTCCAACACAATAGAACTATAAAATTTATCTTTAATCAATACTGAACTTATTAATCATTAATATTATAATTCACAATATTTAACAACCAGTCGCTCCTGGAAAGAGGGGTCTTTCCGATAAGGATTTCTCCTTATTGGCACAATTAGGTGACCAAACCTCTCATTGATGAACTTACAGACATTGTCAATATTGCAA
Organism: Panax ginseng; assembly: GCA_020205605.1. Lineage (NCBI taxonomy): Eukaryota > Viridiplantae > Streptophyta > Magnoliopsida > Apiales > Araliaceae > Panax > Panax ginseng. The sequence continues at coordinate 73,484,312 of CM035141.1, forward strand.
ATAATAATATGAATAACTTTGCCGTCTCAATTATTGATTTAATAATATATCATATAATGCGAGATGATCTTTGTGACAATAATTGAATCAATAATATGAGAGATATGATGCAACAATTCTTCATGGCAATAATTGAGTATTACTTGAGGGACTTCTTACGTAAGCATCGATAATCAATACCGTAGTGCTACTATGCAACCATGCGACATTCTTGTACTTTTTTACTACCGAAGTAGTTCAACAGCTTTTAACGGTAAAACTTTCGCCGTTATTTTCATAAAAATATTTTTGTCATTTTCTCAATCCGACAATACTTCCGTTGTGGGGTCCACCAATGATTGTGCCATCGTACGAATATTCACCAACAAAAAGAATATTCCCCGACCAATCGAATATTATACAACAACTTGCATACTTTTCAAAATTTATAAATACTACCCACAACTATAACATTATATCAAATCCACACCATAATATTAAAAAAAATATTTCGAGAAAAATTAAATATTATTCATAAAATTCAAGGTCTCACAATCTCCCCTCCTTATAAAATTTTGCCCTCGAAATTTACGTACGTACCTGGTTTGCTGAAGAGGTGAGGGTATCTTGACTTTATTTCAGATTCTAACTCTTGAGGTATAACCTTTGAGTGTCGAATATAATCCTTCTTATCCAAGATTTTAACTCGTATTTCCTCATATGTTAAATCATCCGCTATCTCGTCCGGTTCTAAATTAATAATGTGGTTCGGGTCGTCCCTATATTTACGTAACGTCGATACGTTAAAAATGTTATGAACACGCGACATACTTGGTGGTAAAACGAGTCTATAAGCCACAGTTCCTACTTCATCGAGGATTTCAAATGGGCCAATTATTTCGAGGGTTGAGATTTCCTCTCTCCGTCGATTCTTGCTTCTAGAATAACGCCCTCTTGAACCTTCTTCTTCACATTCATTAGCTCTGGGTGTGTAGCTTGAGCGACTTTAACTTTATCAATTAAAGTCGATTCTACTCGTATATTCGTTATCTTCACGTGGGTTCCTAGAGTCTTTAACTCTATCTTCATCATTTGTAAGTTGTACGAAATGGGTCTTTGTGTTAACAACATCGCCTCAAATAGCGCATACGATCATTTACTCAACGTACGCTACCACGCGTTCGCTTTTACCACGTTATATTGAATGGTACGATCGTAATCTTCAACAACTCGAGCCTACGTCTTTGACACATTACACGTTCGTTTTGGGTGAAGAAAATTTTTGAGGGTTTTAGAAATGGGTTTTGTACTTGGGTTAATACAAAATTCGATTTCACGCTCTAGGGGTAGGCTAAGAATTCTTCAAGAATGCGTCAAGAAATTTATTAACAATAGAATTATCATTCAAAACTGTGACTCTCATCGAAGACTTGGATAACACATGTAATGAAGTTTTCTCCTAACGGAGTTTCAACCAATAAGTCAAAGTCTAATTTCTCCGGAGTCAAATTTAAACGTTGAGCGTAAGCAAGAGAGATAAAAGAATGGGTAGAATTGGTATCTAATAAGGTATAGACTTCGCAAGAATTTATAATTAACTAACCCGTGCTAACTTTGTTTGGGTTACTCGCTTTTTGAGAAGTCACGAAAAACGCTCTTCCTGAAACCACCGACTTTGTTTTGTCCGTATCCGCCTTTGGTGCCACCGTTCTAGCTGGACTTGACTTTGGTGCATGACAAAATCGAGCTAAATGACCTTCTTTTCTTGAAATTTCTACTTCTATTATCTTGGCCATGATTACCACCGAAGTGGTTACCATTCTTGGCATGATAATTCCCCCACGATGGTTATCATTGTTCCGATGGCCGTTCCCACGGGTATGATTATTATCGTGTTGTAGGTCGTTACCTTTTTCTTGACTCAACGGTCTCATCTACTTCATTGCTTATCTCAGCATTTTCATATGCCATTTTCAAACACTGTCACAAAACAAGGGTTAATTAACATATCACATATTATCCCTATACTATGACCGACCAATTAAATACCAAATAAACTTAGGTAGGTCATATTAGCGAAGAATTCCCTGTCTCTCCTTTCTAGTTCTTGTCTCACATCTCAAATAGGGATCATATCCCTAAGCTTTGATACCAACCGTGATGCCCCCAAAATGGTATACATCACCCATCATGAGTCGCAAGATACAAGGTCTTCAATACAAATACAACTTAATTATACAACAATGTGTAAAATATGGCAAAACATAGGTCATGAGTTTTAATACAAATATTGTCATCTAGACAATATCTACACTCAATAGAGTCCTCATTACATTTATTATCAAACTATTTCATAGAATAGTGAGGACTACTAATGCACCATCTAGGATCATCACTCTATTCCCCGAATAGTCCCAACTACGTTCTCATTTCCTGAAGAGAACAGTGAAAGAAAGGAGAGCTCAACTAGCCTAAAAAGAAATATTATGACTAAGATAATGCAGAATAAATTATCATTAGCCTTCAACGGTGTTAAACTGATAAAATATAATAAACATCAAGTTTAACAGCAGCGGATCATGCAATCCATTAGAAGAGTCAAGTAGAGAATAAAATCTACTATCTTCTATGATTTAAAAGGTTTTTCATCACTTTTATCGAGACTCGACAATAAATAAAATCGAATCATCCCCTTCTCCACGGCCAATGATATTCATGTAATCATCAATGGTCATGACTATACTAGAATAATCCTCGGTCATAATCATACCAACAACTGTCCACTAATGAACTACAGGCCAATGAGGACTTTTACCACATCATTCGTCACATTATGGTCATGATTATACCGAATAATCCTTGGTCATAATCATACCAAGTCCATCTATGCACGTAAGCCAAAGATGACTTTCAACATAATATAAGCATGATGATGATGATGACAATTCAATAAAACAAGTTCAAGAATAAATTTTAAAGATTTATAAGTTAATTTATCCTGAACTCAATAACGTCCAAATTGTAAACATGATACTTCTTTGTAGTGTAAAATTCAACAATGCTCGAAAGAATATTTCCATGAAAAGATCTTTGGATGAAGCGCAAATATCAAGGATATTCCACTAATTGTATGGAGTATAGAAGCCAAAGCTTTAACCAACTGAATATAATAGAATATATGAATTTGCAAATGGATTTTCGCCCGCCATGCGGTAATCCACGTAGACAGATCATTTCCATAATTTAATAAGGAATGAATACGAAGGATCATTCACCATGCATGTGGTAATCCACATAGACAGGTTATTCCAACAGAATAATAAAGAATGGAATAACGGAAGGATTCACCATGCGTGCGATAGACTGCACACACAGGTTATTTCTAACAGAATAATAAATAATGGAACCAGGTCCGGCGTAAACGTACAGACAGGATATTCCGATAGAATAATAAATAATGGAACCAGTCCCATAAACGCATACGACACAAGATATTCCGACGAGAATAATAAAGAAACGTAATATTAGAAGAATTTCACCATGTATGCGGTACTTGCATAAACAAAGTTATTCCAATGAATAATAATAAGAATGGAATAACGAGAATAATTTCACCATGTATGCAGTACTTTGCATAGACAAGTTATTCCAACATAATAATAAAGAATGGAATAACGTAAGAATTTCACCAAGTATAGGGTATCCGTATATCTGAAGTTATTCCAATGAGAATAATAAAGAATGGAATAATAGAAGTTCTCTTTATGAATAAGAAAGAAAGAATACCCCTTACGAGTACAACAAATAATATCCCCTACCTTAGAAAAACTGAATACTGGTGTAGTGAAGTAGCAGAATACTTTTCTTCTTTCTCTCTATAGTTTCTCTCTCTAGAGTTTCAGTGAATTCGTAAGAAATAATGAAGGAATGAGCTTCTATTTATAGGAGAATGGACTGACTAGTAACTAATTCATGAACGGTCCAGATTGATTTACTTTTAAATGGACGATCCATATTGGTTTACTATTAAAACTTAAAGCAACGGTCCATACTGATTTACTATTAAAACTTTAAACCAGCGATCCATATTGATTTACTATTATAACTTTCCACTAGCGGTCCATATTGATTCACTATTATATCTTTAACAAACGGTCTGAAAATTTAGAACATCTCCTCATAGAATAATATTGTACCCAAAAATGATTTGGACCGAAAAGAAATATATCTTACGGGTGAATAGTACCCCGTGAATAGTAACTCGTGAATAGTTACTCGTGAATAATAACTCGTGAATAGTAATTCATGAATAGTAACTCGTGAGTACTAACTCGTGAATAGTAACTTATGAATAGTAATTAAATGAATAGTACTCCAGAGCACTAAAAAGTGGCCCGAATACTTCATTGAACAATATAACCTCCAGACATCAATTATTATCGAAACAAATGTCGATTTTCACTACCACAAATAATTCCAACACAATAGAACTATAAAATTTATCTTTAATCAATACGAACTTATTAATCATTAATATTATAATTCACAATATTTAACAACCAGGTCGTTCCCAGGAAAGAGGGGTCTTTTCGATAAGGATTTCTCCTTATTGGCGCGCAATTAGGTGACCAAACCTCTCATTGACAGAACTTCTAGACATTGTCAATATTGCAAATAATAATATGAATAACTTTGCCGTCTCAATTATTGATTTAATAATATATCATATAATGCAGATGATACTGTGACAATAATTGAATCAATAATATGAGAGATATGATGCAACAATTCATCAGAGCAATAATTGAGTATTACTTGGGGACTTCTTACGTAAGCATCAATAATCAATACCGTGGTGCTTCTTATGCAACCACAGCAGTATTCTTTTTACTTTTACTACTGAGAGTAGTTCAACAGTTTTAAAACTTTCGCCGTTATTTTCATAAAAATATTTTTGTCATTTTCTCAATCCGACAATACTTCCGTTGTGGGGTCCACCAATGATTGTTCCATCGTACGAATATTCCCCAACAAAAAGAATATTCCCCGACCAATCGAATATTATACAACAACTTGCATACTTTTCAAAATTTATAAATACTACCCACAACTATAACATTATATCAAATCCACACCATAATATTAAAAAAAATATTTCGAGAAAAATTAAATATTATTCATAAAATTCAAAGTCTCACAATCTCCCCTCCTTATAAAATTTTGCCCTCGAAATTTACGTACGTACCTGGTTTGCTGAAGAGGTGAGGGTATCTTGACTTTATTTCAGATTCTAACTCTTGAGGTATAACCTTTGAGTGTCGAATATAATCCTTCTTATCCAAGATTTTAACACGTATTTCCTCATATGTTAAATCATCCGCTATCTCGTCCGGTTCTAAATTAATAATGTGGTTCGGGTCGTCCCTATATTTACGTAACGTCGATACGTTAAAAATGTTATGAACACGCGACATACTTGGCGGTAAAACGAGTCTATAAGCCACAGTTCCTACTTCATCGAGGATTTCAAATGGGCCAATTAAATCGAGGGTTGAGATTTCCTCTCTTCGTCGATTCTTGCTTCTAGAATAACGCCCTCTTGAACCTTCTTCTTCATATTCATCAGCTCCGGGTGTGTAGCTTGAGCGGCTTTAACTTTATCGGTTAAAGTCGATTCTACTAGTATATTCGTATCTTCACGTGGGTTCCTAGAGTCTTTAACTCTATCTTCATCATTTGTAAGTCATACGAAATGGGTCTTTGTGTTAACAACATCGTACTCGTAAACGCATACAATCTTCTACTCAACGCGTCAGCTACCACGTTCATTTTTACCACGATTATATTGAATGGTACGATCGTAATCTTCAATAACACGAGCCAACGTCTTTGGCACATACACGTTCGTTTTGGGTGAAGAAAATATTTGAGGGTTTTAGAAATGGGTTTTGTATTGGGGTCAATACAAAATTCGATTTCACGCTCTAGGGGTAGGCTAAGAAGTCTTCAAGAATACGTCAAGAAATTTATTAACAATAAAATTATCATTCAAAACTGTGACTCTCATCCAAGACTTGGATAACACATGTAATGAAGGTTTCTCCTAACAGAGTTTCAACCAATAAGTCAAAGTCTAATTTCTCCGAAGTCAAATTTAAACATTGAGCGCAAGCAAGAGAGATAAAAGAATGGGTAGAACCGGTATCTAATAAGGTATAGACTTCACAAGAATTTATAATTAACTAATCCGTGCTAATTTCGTTCGGGTTACTCGCTTTTTGAGAAGTCACGAAAAATACTCTTCCTGAAACCACCGACTTTGTTTTGTCCGTATCCGCCTTTGGTGCCACCGTTCAGTTGGACTTGACTTTGGTGCACGACAAAATTGAGCTAAATGATATTCTCTTCTTGAAATTTCCACTTCTATTATCTTGGCCATGATTACCACCGAAGTGGTTACCATTCTTGGCATGATAATTTCCCCCACGATGGTTATCATTGTTCCGATGGTCGTTTCCACTGGTATGATTATTATCGTGTTGTTGGTCGTTACCTTTTGCTTGAGCTAACTCAACGGTCTCATGTGCTTCATTGCTTATCTCAGCATTTTCATATGCCATTTTTAAACACTATCACAAAACAAGGGTTAATTAACATATCACATATTATCCCTATACTATGACTGACCAATTAAATACCAAATAAACTTAGGTAGGTCATACTAGCGAAGGAATTCCCCGTCTCTCCCCTTCTAGTTCTTGTCTCACATCTCAGCTAGGAATCATATCCCTAAGCTTTGATACCAACTGTGACGCCCCCAAAACAGGTATACATCACCCATCTTGAGTCGCCAGATACAATGTGACGCCCCCAAAATAGGTATACAACATTCATTCTGAGTCGTCAAAATACATGGTACAGATACAACTATAACTTTATTAATACAACATAAAAACTGTGAGTTTAAATACAAATATTGTCATCTAGACAATATCCACACTTAAATAAGTCCTCATTACAATTATTGATAAATTATTTTATAAAAATGGTGAGGACTACTAAAACGACTTTCTAGAACCTTCATTCCATACCCCGACTAGTACTCGCTACATTCTCGCCTCCTGAGAAGAGAAATGGAACAAAACGAAAAGGGTGAGCTCAACTAGCCCAGTACAGAATATTATGACTAAGATAACATAGAACAAAATATCGTTAGTCTTCAACAGGGAAAAATCTAATAGAATACAATAGACAACCAATTTTAAATCAATCTTCGCAGCGGAAGTAATAATTCATTAGAAGAGTTAAGTAGAGAATGCAAACTACTATCTTCTATATATGAATTTAAAAGTTCATCGTCGATATTTTATCCCTGTAACATCAATCAATATATATCTAGAATTAAATATTTATCTTTTGCACTACGAATAAAAGATATTCATCGATTAATCATGTTCATCTAAACACCTTTTCATCTTTGCACTACGGGCCAAAGATATTCATCAGAAAATCATTCATCTTTGCACTACATGCCAAAGATATTCAGCAATATCATCATTTAGGACTGAGGATGATGAAAAATATTTTAAAGAAAACGAATCTAGTGAAACAAAAAAAATAAATATTAAGAATTCGTATTTCAACTATTCCATGTCCAAAAATACCTCGTAAATAATCATAGTGGAGAAAAATTCAAGAATGATCAAAACATGGATACAATCAAAGCTAGTATCCATAATAGATATTTTGGACGAAAAATGAATATTTAATTTTTCTGTGAATAGTCTTTATTCATGAATAATTAATCGATATCGTGAATAAAGGTCGATCGTGAATAAGAACTCCCCGATACACTAAAAGATAAGAATTTTACAAGAAAAATACTCACAATATTCCGGTATAATGATATTGAAAGAAATAATATCATTTTTTAAAAAATAATATCCCTTACATCGTAAAGACAGTACTTCTAGTTTAAACACTGGATATAGGCTATGACATGAACTTGCACTGTATAGCAACACTCAAAGTATTAAAATACTCATAAAAATACGCTCAATATATCGAGAGAGAAAGAGAGAAAAAACTTCAGTTTCTGGTGTGATTTTCAATTCTAACCTAAACACCCTATTTATAGGAAAATGCTTAGAACACCAAAGCAGAAAATTGAATATAATATAAATATATATATAAAAATTTCCTACGTACACCTTTGGCAACTTAATTCAGCCCCTAGCACATGTTAATGATGCTCTTAAAATGTAAAAAATGTTTTTATTAATAAAAATAAATAAAACTTCCAAAAATCAATTATTTCGGAACTTTAGAACTTCAATAATTCATAATAAATAGTCCTTTTGTCAAAAAAATTCAAACCACATGTCTTTTCCATAGGAAATTTCATTATCTACAACTTTACAGAAGAAAAGTTTTCCAAATTCCAAATGTAAATTGACCAAAAATCCACAAACAGGCGATTTTACAGGCTATAATTAAATTTCAGTCAAGAAATGGGCCCACAGACATGTTTAACATGTTTTAAACAATTTTTGCAAGAAAAATACTCTTTCTCCTCATATACTCATATATCCCACATTCATTGTAAAAAATATCATCATTATTATATTATAATAATATAATAAAATATTATTTTTTCAGAAAAGATAATATATCGATTTTCAACAATTGTCACTTTAAAATTTTTCTCCATCTATATCCACATAAAATGAATATTTTCCTCATCATATAAATCAATAATTAATTATTCACAAATAATATTACAGAATCACAATACTGACAACCAGGCAGTTCCCAGGAAAGATGGGGCTTTCCAATAAGGATTTCTCCTTACTGGCACGCAATTAGGTGACCAAACCTTTCCTTAGAAAGAACTTTCTAGACATTGCCAATAATGTTATCTAATAATATTATTCAGATAATATGAATTATTGCTTTGATAATAGAAAATACTGTGTAGTGACAATTATTGAACAACAGTAATATAAAATATCAACGTAGCAATTATTGAATCAATAAAATAAAATACTGAATAGTAATTATTGTAACAATTATTGAGTAGTGCCTTCTTACGTAAGAATCAATAATTGGTGCAATACTGGTATGCTTCTCTTGTCTGACAACGCCAGACATCTTGTGTTTTAACCACCGGTATTCCAAAAGTATTAATCTGTAACAACTACTGCTATTTATTTATAAACAACATATACTTGTCGTTTTCTTCATCCATATCGCTTCCGCTTATGGGGCCCACACAAGGTCGCAACACCATTGCATATAATATTCCCCAACAAAGAAGAATATTCCACGACCAAACGAATATTCTTCGATAAAAATGAATATTTTATAACCACTTGCTTATTTAAAATATTTGCGCATTTTACCCATAACTAACCACATTAATCAAATCAACCCTTACTATTTCAAAATAATAAATAAAGAAAATTTAATTTTATTTATAATAAGTTGGGGTCTTACAACCTCCCCTCCTTGTGAAATTTCGTCATCAAAATTGACGTACGTACCTGGTGTTTCGAAAAGATGAGGATACCTCGCTTTCATTTCCGTTTCCAACTCCCAGGTCATTTCCTCAATAGCATGGTTTCTTCACAAAACTTTAACTTGTGGTATGACTTTCGTGCGTAGGACATGCTCCTTCCTATCCAAGATCTTGACAGGTACCTCTTCGTACGTTAAGTCTTCGGCTATCTCGTTCGATTCTAACTCAATAACGTGGTTTGGGTCTTTCACATATTTACGTAGCAGAGATATATGAAAAACATTATGAACACGAGACATACTTGGAGGTAACGCGAGTCTATAGGCCACATTTCCTACTCGGTCAAGAATCTGAAATGGACCAATAAATCGTGGATTGAGCTTTTCTCTCTTCCCAAATCTTGTAACTCCTTTCCATGGAGCCACACACAACAATACATGATCCCCAATGTCAAATTCCACGTCCTTTCGATGAAGATCCGCATAACCCTTTTGTCGATCATGTGCCGTTTGTATACATTGTCGAATCATTTGGATCTTCTATGTAGTCATTCGTACCAACTCTGGTTCCAACAACGTTGCTTCTCCCACCTCATCCCAACATACTGGAGAGCGACACCTTCGTCCATACAATGCTTCAAATGGAGCCACACCTATACTTGCCTGATAACTGTTGTTGTAGGAGAATTCCACCAATGGTAGGTACTTATCCCAACTCCCTTTGAAATCAAGGACACAAAGTCTTAATAGATCTTCAAGAGTTTGAATAGTCCTCTCTGATTTCCCATCCGTTTGAGGATGGTATGCCGAACTAAACTGTAAATCCGTGCCCATAGCTTTTTGCAAGCTAACCCAAAATCTTGAAGTAAATCTTGGGTCACGATCCGAAACTATGGATACTGGCATGCCATGCAACCTCACAATCTCATTCATGTACATACTAGCAAGACGTTCAAGGTAATAAGTCTCCCGTATCGGCAAGAAATGAGCAGACTTGGTTAATCTATCAACAATAACCCAAATAGCATTTATGCCTTGAGAAACTGTGGGAAGGACCCATAACGAAATCCATGGTAATGTGTTCCCACTTCCATTTCGAATCTCAAGTGGTTGCAATGGACCCTTTGGCACTTGATGCTCCACCTTTACACGTTGACAAGTTAAACACATCGAGATAAACTTTGCAATCTCTCTCTTCATATTGTTCCACGAAAATGTATGTCGAAGACCACGATACATTTTGGTACTTCCAGGATGGATTGAAAATGGTGTATTGCGTGCCTCCATCATGATCTTGTACTTTAAATCAGAATCGCTAGGAACACAAAGTCTGGAGTGGACTCGAAGTATTTCTTCTTCATCGATTCTTGCTTCTGGAATATCACCTTATTGTACTTTCTTCTTCATATGCATTAGCTCCAGGTCTGTGGCTTGAGCAACTTTAACTTTATCGATTAAAGTTGGTTCTATGCGTATACTTGACATCATCGCACTCATTCCTGCATATGATCTTCTACTCAATGCATCAGCTACCACGTTTGCTTTTCCAGGATGGTAATGAATAGTGTGGTCGTAATCTTTCAACAGCTCGAGCCAACGTCGTTGCCACATGTTGAGTTCTTTTTAATTGAAGAAATATTTGAGGCTTTTATGGTCTGAATATATCTCCACTTTCTCCCCATATAGATAGTGCCTCCAGATCTTTAGCGCAAAAATGACTGCTGCCAACTCTAGATCATGAGTAGGATAATTCCTCTCATATTCTTTAAGTTGTCGCGAGGCATAGGCTATAACTTTCCCATGTTGCATGAGAACACATCCTAGCCCTTTGCCTGAAGTATCGCTGTTGTGACGCCCCCAAAATTAGGTATACATCACCCATCTTGAGTCGGCAGATACATGTTACAGAATTCAAATACAACTTAATAATATTGTCGTGTACAATATGACAAAACATAAATTGTGAGTTTGAATACAAATATTGTGTACTAGAGAGTATACAAACTCAAAAAGAGTCCTCATTACAATTATTATCACACTATTTCACAGAATAGTGAGGACTACTAATGCACCATCTAGGACCATCATTCCGTTCCCCGACTCGTCCCAGCTATATTCTCATTTCCTGAAGAGAACAGTGAAAGAAAGGGTGAGCTCAACTAGTCCAGTAAGAAATATTATGACTAAGATAATACAAAATAAATTATCATTAGCCTTAAACAGTGTTAAAGTGATACAATATAACAAACATCAAGTTTAACTGCAGTGGAACAAGTAATCCATTAAAAGAGTCAAGTAGAGAATAAAGTATACTATCTTTTATGATTTAAAAGGTTTTTAATCACTTTTATCATTTGGGACTCAAACAATAAATAATCCACATCATCGAATCACCCCACACTACTACCAAGGATATTCTTTAGTATCACGACCATAATTATCCATGCACTACGGGCCAAGAATATTTGTGTATTCATTAATGGTCATGATATTGCCAACAACTGTCCATCAATGCACTACGGGCCAATGAGGACTTTTACCACATCATTTGTAACATTACGGTCATGATTACACCGAATAATCCCTGGTTATAATCATACCAAGTCCATCTATGAACTACAGGCCACAGATGACTTTCAAAAAATATAAACATGAGGATGATGACAATGATATAAGAATTCAATAAAACAAGTTTAAGAATTAATTTATACAAGAACTAATAATGTCCAAATTGTCAACATGATACTGCTTTGTAGAGTAAAATTCAAGAATGCTCAGAAGAATATTTCCATGAAAAGATACTGGATGAATCGCAAATATCAAGGATATTCCACTAATTTCATGGAGTATAGAAGTCAAAACTTTAACTAACTGAGTATAATAAAGAATGGAATAACAAAAGAAATCACCATGCATGTGGTACTTCACATGTATGGGTTATTCCAATGAATACTAAATAACGGAACCGTGTCGTGCAAAATTCGCACCGATGTGATGTTCCAACATGTAATAATAAAGAATGGAATAACAACGAAATCACCATGCATGCGAGACTACGCATGTATTGTGTTATTCCAACGAGAATACTAATAAGGATTTTAATCGAGTCTACGTAAAAGCATACATGTGATATTCCAACAAAATAATAATAAAGACGGAACCGTGTTCAACAAAACGCATGAACAGTGATATTCCAAATGTAATAATAAAGATGAAATCGGTCCCATGAAAAGCATGCATGATGAGGATATTCCAAATGAGAATAATAAAGATGGAATAATAGAAGAATTTCACCAAGTATAGGGTAGCCCGGTATACAAGTTATTCCAACAGAATAATAAAGAATGGAATAACATAAGTTCTCTTCATGAATACAAAATAATAACACCCCTTACGAGTACAACAAATAATATCCCCTACCTTAAGAAGAAGAGTACTGGATATATGAGTAGTGAAGTAGTAGAATACTTTTCTTCTTTCTCTATAGTTTATCTCTAGAGAGTTTCGGTTGAATTAAGTAATAAAATAATGAAGGAATGAGCTTCTATTTATAGAAAAATGGACTGCATAGTAACTAACTCATGAACGGTCCAAATTGATTTACTTTAATCTGACGATCCATATTTAAAGCAAAATCTTTTAAATAAAATATAATATATTCTATTTATAATCTAATAAAACGAATAACTTTATAAAAGATTTTACTATGCAAACACTATATACAAAGCACTATGCAAACACTATGCATAATAAAATATAATATATTCTAATTATTGTCTAATAAAATGTATAAATTTATAAAAGTATTCATTTTTTATAAAAAAGATTTTACTATGCAAAACACTATGCATAATAGAATATAATATATTCTATTTATAGAATAATTTTTTAAAAGTTTTCTGTTTTATATAAAAATATTTTCTGTATTATTACATTAATAATACCAATAAAACAAAACTGAGTGACTTATTACATAAGCATCAATACCGTATGCTACTTATGCAACCACAGCGTATTTCTTCAGCATTTTTACTACTAGAAGAGTAGTTCAACAAAGATTAATGGTAAAACGTCCGCCGTTATTTTCATAAAGTATTTTTGTCATTTTCTCAATCCGACAATAATTCTGTTGTGGGGTCCACCAATGATTGTGTTGTTGTACGAATATTCCCTGTTAAAACAAATATTCCCCGACCAATTGAATATTATATAACAACTTACGTACTTTGCAATATTTATAAATATTACCCACAACTATAACATTATATCAAATTTACTCCATAATATTCAAAAATAATATTTATAAAAAATTCATCATTATTCAAAAAGTTAGGGTTTTACAACCTCCTCTTCTTATGAAATTTCGCCCTCGAAATTAGGGTACGTACCTGGTATATCGAAGAGGTAAGGATACCTTGATTTCATTTCAGATTTTAACTCCCAAGTTATTTCCTCAACATCGTGGTTTCTCCACAAAACTTTGACTTGAGGTATAACCTTGGAGCGTAGAATATGTTCCTTCTTATCCAAGATTTGAACATGAACCTCTTCATACGTCAAATCTTCTGCTATTTCGTCTGGTTCTAACTCAATAATGTGGTTCGAGTCTTCCACATATTTACGTAACATGGATATATGAAAAACGTTATGAACACGAGACATACTTGGCGGTAAAGCGAGTCTATAAGCCACAGTTCCTACTCGATCGAATATTAAAAATGGGCCGATGAATCGTGGATTGAGCTTTCCTCTCTTTCCAAATCTCATAACTCCTTTCCACGGAGCAACTCATAATAATACATGATCTCCTATATCAAATTCCACGTTCTTTCAATGAAGATCAACATAACTCTTTTGTCGATCTTGTGAGGTCTTTATACGTTGCCGGATCGTTTGAATCTTTTCTGTAGTCATACGTACCAACTCCAATCCCAACAACGTTGCTTCTCCCACCTCATCCCAGCATACTGGAGAACGACACTTTCTTCCATATAACGCCTCGAATGGAGCCATGCCAATACTTGCTTGATAACTGTTGTTGTAGGAAAACTCCACCAACGGTAAGAACTTGTCCCAACTTCCCTTGAAGTCCAGGACACAGAGTCTTAATAAATCTTCAAGAGTTTGAATAGTCCTCTCTAATTGTCCGTCCGTCTGAGGATGATATGCCGAACTAAATCGTAAATCCGTGCCCATAGGTTTTTGTAAACTAACCCAAATCGTGAAGTGAATCTTGGGTCTCGATCAGAAACTATGGATACTGGCATACCATACAGTCTTACAATCTCGTTTATGTACATACGAGCAAGATGTTCAAGTGTATAAGTTTCTCGTATTGGTAAGAAATGAGCAAATTTAGTCAATCTATCAACAATGACCCAAATTGCATCAATGCCTTGAGAAACCTTGGGAAGACCAGTAACGAAATCCATGGTAATGTGCTTCCACTTCCATTCTAGAATTTCAAGTGGTTGCAATGGACCTTTGGCTACTTGATGCTCCGCCTTGACTCGTTGACAAGTTAGACACCTTGAGATAAACAATGTGATCTCTCTCTTCATATTGCTCCACCAAAATGTATGACGAAGATCATGATACATTTTGGTACTCCCAGGATGGATTGAAAATGGTGTGTTGTGCGCCTCCATCATGATTTTATACTTTAACTCAGGATCGTTAGGAGCACAAAGTCTGGAGTTGACTCGAAGTATTCCTTCATCATCTATTCTTGCTTCCGGTATCGCACCTTCTTGCACTTTCTTCCTCATACGCATCAGCTCTGGATCTGTAACTTGAGCAGCTTTAATTTTATCAATTAAAGTCGGTTCTACTCATATATTCGCCATCATCATGTGGGTCCCTGGAGTCTTTATCTCTATCTCCATATTTTTCAAGTCATGCAAAATGGGCCTTTGCGTTGACAATATTGCACTCGTACCCACATATGATCTTCTACTCAATGCATCAGCTACCACATTCGCTTTTCCAGGATGGTATTGGATGGTGATCATAATCTTTCAACAGTTCAAGCCAACGTCGTTGTCACATGTTGAGTTCCTTTTGAGTGAAGAAATATTTGAGGCTTTTATGATCCGTAAAGATCTCCACCTTCTCCCCATACAAGTAATGCCTCCAAATTTTAAGTCTTGAAGACAACAAATTGCTAACTCTAGGTCATGAGTAGGATAATTCCTCTCATATTCTTTGAGTTGTCGTGAAACATAGGCTATGACTTTCCCATGTTGCATGAGAACACATCCTAACCCTTTGCCCGAAGCATCACTGTAGATGACAAATCCCTCCGAACCAGATGGTATTGTCAGAACAGGTGCTGAAATGAGTCTCCTCTTGAGTTCTTGAAAAATCTTCTCACATTCCTCGCTCCAACCTAACTTTGTATCTTTTTGAGTCAGCTGAGTTAGTGGAGTAGCGATTCGATAAAACCCTTCTACGAATCTCCGATAATAACCAGCTAAGCCGAGAAAGCTACGTACTTCGGTCACTGATTTAGGTTGCTCCCAGCTTTGAATAGCTTCAATCTTTGCTGGGTCAACAAATATTCCATGACTTGATACCACGTGCCCAAGGAATGCTAATTCCTCAAGCCAGAACTCACATTTCTTCAACTTGGCATAAAGCTTGTATTCACGAAGCTTTTGGAGTATCAGCCTCAAATGTTGCTCATGATCTTCACGGCTTTTGGAATAAATAAGGATGTCATCAATAAAGACGACCACAAAGTGATCCAAATATTCCTTGAATACTCGGTTCATCATATCCATGAAGGCAGCAGGAGCATTAGTCAATCCAAAGGACATGACTAGGAATTCATAATGCCTGTACCGAGTTCTGAAAGTCGTCTTTGGAATGTCATCGGTTCTAAACTTCAATTAGTGATATCCGGAACGAAGATCAATCTTTGAAAAGAATTTGGCTCCTTGTAACTGGTCAAACAGGTCATCAATACGTGGCAATGGGTACCTATTTTTGATGGTGACATGATTCAACTCCAGATAATCAATACAAAGTCGCATACTCCCATCTTTCTTCTTCACGAATAGAACAAGAGCACCCCAAGGAGAAGTACTAGGACGAATAAAGCCAATGTCTAACAATTCCTGCAGTTGATTCTTTAACTCCTGAAGTTCAATAGGAGCCATTCGATATGGGGCTTTGGAAATGGGTTTTGTACCGAGTTCAAGGTCGATACAAAATTTAATTTCACGCTCTGGGGGTAGGCCAAAAAGTTCTTCAGGGAATACGTCAGGAAATTCATTAACAATAGAAATATCATTCAAAACTGACGTATTTTTGTTTACATCTGTGACGTGGGCTAAGAAAGCTTGACATCCGTTTTTTAATAAACGAATAACTTTATGGCTTGAGATGACCGTGATCGATTTTAATGGTTTGGTCTTTTGAATTCGCATAATAGGTTGATTAGGAATATGAAAGCTAATAACCTTACGAAAATAATCAATTTTAGCATGATGAGTAGTTAACTAATCAATCCCTAGAATTACGTCAAATGCAAGTATTTTTAATGAAATATGATCGACAGGTAATGTGAGGGTACCGATTTGAACCAAACAAGACTTATAAACAGTGGATGTAATGAAGGTTTCTCCCAACGGAGTTTCTACAGATAAGTCAAAGTCTAATTTCTTCGGAGTCAAATTTAATCGTTGAGCGCAAGTAAGAGAAATAAAAGAATGGGTAGAACCGGTATCAAATAAGGTATAGACTTCGCTAGAGTTTATGATAAGCTTACCCGTGATGACCTCATTCGGGTTCCTTGCTTTCTGGGAGGTCACTACAAATACTCTCCCTTGCACTACCGGCTTTGACTTTTCTGGGACGGCCTTTGGTGCCTCCATCCTAGCTGAACTTGTCTTCGGTGAATGATAAAATCGGGCTAGGTGACCTTCACTTCCACAATTATAACACGCTTTGGATGGCATCGCTGCAGCTTTGACCCGATATGTCCTCCCTCCGCATTTGAAGCATATGATAGGTGGTCGTTCTCCTTCCTTAACCACAGTTGTTGGTGCTGACGTCTTTTCATCATTGTTGAATCTCCTTTTCTTGAAATGTCCATTTTTATTATCTTGGCCATGATTACCACCGAAGTGGTTACCATTTCTGGCATGTTGATTCCCTCCACGTTTGTTGTCACCGCTTCGATGACTAATACCACTGGTATTTTCATCTGCATCATTTTGCTTTCTCTTGGTTTCGTTGACTCGTTAACCGCGCTCCAATAATGGAGCCCTATTTACAACATCGGAGTACAAACACGGTTTATGAGAAATAAGATATTTCGTATCTCCGGTTTCAAACCTCTTAAAAACATTCGTCCATTTGCTCCTCATTATCGACCAAATGGGATGCAAACGGGATAACTCCGCAAATTTAGCTTCAGATTACGTACGACCGGTCATATTATTTTGTTCCAACTTGATAAACTCCACCTCTTTCATGTGACGAATACTCTCGGGAAAGTACTTGTCGTTGAATAGTTCTTGGAACTTCTCCCAAGACATCTTGAGTGCGTCAGGCTGGGTACGTTTTACAGATTCCCACCAGTAATCTCCTCTTCATGCAACATGAAGGTGGCGAAGGGAACCTTTTGCTCCTCGGAGCATCCCAAGACATCAAATATCTTGGTGATCTTCTTTATCCATGCTTTCGCCTTAAGTGGTTTTGGCTCTCCAATAAACTCCGGTGGTCCCAGCTCCTTGAACTGTTTAGCGCTGACCGTCTAAGAGTTTCCAGTGTTTCCACCTACATTTTGGATAGGAGCCGCTCTCGCCTGATGTTGCATGAATTGCATAAAGCCTCTAAACAATCCATCATTCATCATTTGGTCAGTTTTGTTGTTTGTATGAGGATTGTCGCCTCCTGATGCACATTCTCCTTATTATTGATATATGGAGACTTAACGGTCTCTTGTGCTCCATTTCTATTCTCAACATTCTCGGATGTCATTTTCAGATACTGCCACAAAACAAAGGTTAATTAACATATAACATATTATCCCTATACTTTGACTGACCAATAAAATACCAAATAAACTTAGGTAGGTCATACTAGCGAAGGAATTCCCCGTCTCTCCCCTCCTAGTTCTAGTCTCACATCTTAGCCAGGATCATATCCTAAGCTTTGATACTAACCTATGGCGCCCCAAAATTAGGTATACATCACCCATCTTGAGTCGCTAGATACATGTTACTGTAAATTCAAATACAACTTAATAATACAACCGCTATAGGTACAATACGACAAAACATAAACTGTGAGTTTGAATACAAATATTGTATACTAGAGAGTATACAAACTCAAAAAGAGTCCTCATTACAATTATTATCACACTATTTCACAGAATAGTGAGGACTACTAATGCACCACCTAGGATCATCACTCCTTTCCCCGACTCATCCCAGCTATATTCTCATTTCTTGAAGAGAATAGTGAAAGAAAGGGTGAGCTCAACTAGCCCAGTAAGAAATGTTATGACTAAGATAATACAGAATAAATTATCATTAGCCTTAAACAGTGTTAAAGTGATACAATATAACAAACATCAAGTTTAATTGCAGTGGAATAAACAATCTATTAAAAGAGTCAAGTAGAGAATAAAATCTACTATCTTTTATGATTTAAAAGGTTTTTCATCACTTTTATCACTGGGACTCAGCTTAATAAATAATCCACATGATCGAATCACCCCGCACTACTTCTGACGAGGATATTCTTTAGTATCACGACCACAATTATCCATGCACTACGAGCCAAGAATATTTGTGTATTCATTAATAGTCATGATCATGCTAACAACTGTCCATCAATGCACTACGGGCCAATGAGGACTTTTACCACATCATTTGTAACATTACGGTCATGATTACAAATCGAATAATCCTGTCATAATCATACCAAGTCCATCTATACACTACAGGCCACAGATGACTTTCAAAAAATATAAAACATGAGGATGATGACAATGATATAAGAATTCAATAAAACAAGTTCGAGAACTAATTTATACAGGAACTAATAATGTCCAAATTGTCAACATGATACTGCTTTATAAAGTAAAATTCAAGAATGCTCAGAAGAATATTTCCATGAAAAGATACTGGATGAAGCGCAAATATCAAGGATATTCCACTAATTTCATGGAGTATAGAAGTCAAAACTTTAACCAAATGAGTATAATAAAGAATGGAATAACAAAAAAAATCACAATGCATGCGGTACTTCGCATAGATAGGTTATTCCAACAGAATACTAAATAACGGAAGCAGTCGAGGCAAAATTACATGCCAAGCGGGATGTTCCAACAGAATAATAAAGAATGGAATAACAACAAAAATCACCATGCATGCGGTACTTCGCATAGACATGTTATTCCAACAGAATACTAATAAGGATGGAATCGGTCCAACAGAAACGCATGCATGGAGGATATTCCAACGAATAATAATAAAGATGAAAACCAGTCCCACGTAAAATGCATGCATGGATATTCCAACGTAATAATAAAGACGGAATCGGTCCGTAAGAAACGCATGATACATGATATTCCAACAAAATAATAAAGGCGGAATAATAGAAGAATGTCACCAAGTATAGGGTAGCTCAGCATACAAAGTTATTCAATGAAATAATAAGGAATGGAATAACATAAGTTCTCTTCATGAATACAAAAGAATAACACCCCTTACGACGAGTACAACAAATAATATTCCCTACCTTAAGTAGAAGAGTACTGGATATATGAGTAGTGAAGTAGTAGAATACTTTTATTCTTTCTCTCTCGTAGTTTATCTCTCTAGAGTTTCAAAGGAATTAGTAAGAAAATAATGAAGGAATGAGCTTATTTATTTATAAAAAATGGTACCGCATAGTAACTAACTCATGAAATCGGTCCAGATTGATTTACTTTAATCGACGGTCCATATTTAAAGCAAAATCTTTTAAATAAAATATAATATATTCTATTTATAATCTAATAAAATGAATAACTTTATAAAAGATTTTACTATGCAAACACTATGCAAGCACTATGTAAACACTATTCACAATAAAATATAATATATTCTAATTATTGTCTAATAAAATGTATAACTTTATACAAGTATTACATTTTATATAAAAATATTTTACTATGCAAAACACTATGCAGATATTTTATGCATAATAGAATATAATATATTCTATTTATAGAATAACTTTATAAAAGTATTACATTTTTTATATAAAAAGATTTTACGTATTATTACATTAATAATACCAATAAAACAAAAAGCGAGTGACTTATCACATAAGCATCAATACTGTGTGCTACTATGCAACCACGCGTATTCATCGTACTTTCTTTTACTACCGAGTAGTTTCAACAAGATTAATGGTAAAACTTCCGTAGTTATTTTCATAAAGTATTTTTGTCATTTTCTCAATCCAACAATAATTCTGTTGTGGGGTCCACCAATGATTGTGTCATTGTACGAATATTCCCTGTTAAAACGAATATTCCCCGACCAATCGAATATTATATAACAACTTGCGTACTTTGCAACATTTATAAATATTACCCAAAACTATAACATTATATCAAATTTACTCCATAATATTCAAAAATAATATTTATAGAAAATTCATCTTTATTCAAAAAGTTGGGGTTTTACAGCTGTAGATAACAAATCCATCCTAACCAAATGGTATGGTCAAAACAGGTGCCGAAATGAGTCTCCTCTTAAGCTCTTGGAAACTCTTCTCGCATTCCTCGCTCTATACGAATTTGATATGTTTCCGAGTCAGCTGAGTTAACGGGGTAGCGATTCGAGAAAACCTTTCCACGAATCTCCGATAATAACTAGCTAAGCCCAGAAAGCTACGTACTTCGGTCACCGTCTTTGGTTTCTCCAAACTTTGTATTGCTTCAATCTTCGCCGAGTCAACAGATACTCCATGTTTTGACACCACGTGCCCTAGGAATGCTACTTCCTCAAGCCAGAACTCGCATTTCTTCAACTTAGCATATAGCTTGTTTTCACGCAACCTTTAGAGTACCAGCTTCAAATGGTGCTCATGATCTTCACGGGTTTTGGAATATATGAGGATGTCATCAATAAAGACAACAACAAACTGATCTAAATAATCCTTGAATACTCGGTTCATCATATCCATGAAAGTCGCAGGAGCATTAGTCAATCCAAAAGACATGACTAGGAACTCATAATGCCCGTACCAAGTTCTGAAGGCAGTCTTCAGAATATCCTCAGTTTTAACCTTCAGCTGATGATATCCAGAACGAAGATCGATCTTTGAAAAGAATTGTGCTCCTTGCAACTGGTCAAACAGGTCATCAATACGAGGTAGCGGATACCTATTCTTGATAGCGACATGGTTTAATTCCCGGTAATCGATACAAAGTTGCATACTCCCGTCTTTCTTCTTTACAAATAAAACAGGAGCACCCCAAGGAGATGTACTAGGACGAATAAAATTGATGTCCAATAACTCCTGTAGTTGGACCTTTAACTCTTGAAGTTCAATAGGAGCCATTTGATATGGGGTTTTAGAAATGGGCTTTGTACCAGGTTCAAGATCAATAAAGAATTCAACTTCATGTTCCGGGGGTAGACCGGGAAGTTCTTCAGGAAATGCGTCAGGAAAGTCAATAACAACAGGAATATTATTCAAATATGACGTGTCTTTATTCAAATTCATAACATGGGCTAAGAAAGCTTGACATCCATTTTTTAATAAACGAATGGCTTTATGGCTTGATATAACAGTGATTGATTTTAATGGCTTAGTTGCTTGAATTCACTCAATAGGTTGGTTAGGAATATGAAAACTAACAACCTTACGTAAACAATCAATTTTGGCATGATGAGTAGTTAACCAATCAATCCCTAAAATCACATCAAAAGCAAGTATCTTTAAAGAGATAAGGTCAACAGGTAATGTGATAGTGCCAACTTGGGTCAAACAAGATTTATAAACAGTGGATGTGATGAAAGTTTCTCCTAACGGAGTCTCCACAGATAAATCAAAGTCTAATTTCTCCGGAGTCAAGTTTAAACGTTGAGCACAAGCAGGAGAAATAAATGAATAGGTAGCACCGGTATCTAGTAAGGTATAAACTTCGCATGAATTTATGATTAGCTTACCCGTGATCACCTCGTTTGGGTTCCTCGCATGTTGACCAGTCACGACAAACGCTCTTCCAAGAACCGTTGACTTTTCTGGGACAGCCTTTTGAGTCACCATCTCCACTGGACTTTGTTTCGCTACAGTACAATCTCGAGCGATATGTCCTTCCTTTCCACAATTATAGCATACTTTGAACTGTTGTGGACAGTTTGGGCTGATATATCCATCTTTTCCACATTTATAGCATACGACCGGTGGTCGTTCTCCTCCCTTAAAACCAGTTGCTGCTGGTGCTGATGTCTTCACAGTGTCATTGTTGAATCTCCTCTTTTTAAAATCTCCCCCCCAACTCGCTTATTCTATTTTTATGGTCACGATTACCACCAGAGTGGTTGTCGCTCTTGTCCGTATTTTTCTTTCTCTGCTGGTTATCGTTGTTCTGATGACTGCTGTCACCGGTATGATCCTGGTTGTGGTCCCTCGGTTGACCGTACTTGTGAGACCCCAGATTTTATGAATAAAGATTTTATTTTCTCGAAATAATTTTTTTAATATTATGGTGTGGATTTGATATAATGTTATAGTTGTGGATAGTATTTATAAATTTTGCAAAGTATGCAAGTTGTCATATTATATTAGATTGGTCGGGGAATATTTGTTTTATCAGGGAATATTCGTGCAACGGCACAATCATTGGTGGACCCCGCAACGAAATTATTGTCGGAATGAGAAAACGACAAAAATATTTTATTAAAAATAACGACGAAAGTTTTACCGTTAATAATGTTGAACTACTCGGTAGTAAAAGTACAGTAATACGTGTGGTTGCATAGTAGCACACGGTATTGATTATTGATGCTTATGTGATAAGTCACTCAGTTTTGTTTTATTGGTATTATTAATGTAATAAAATAGAATACTTTTATAAAGTTATTCTATAAATAGAATATATTATATTTTATTATGCATAGTGTTGGATAGTGTTTGCATAGTGTTTTGCATAGTAAAATCTTTTTATATAAAATAAAATACTTTTATAAAGTTATTTGTTTTATTTGACAATAATTAGAATATATTATATTTTATTATGCATAGTGTCTGCATAGTGTTTTGCATAGTAAAATCTTTTTATATAAAACAGAAATCTTTTATAAAGTTATTCGTTTTATTAGATTATAAATAGAATATATTATATTTTATTTAAAAGATTTTGCTTTAAATATGGACCGTCAGATTAAAGTAAATCAATCTGGACCGTTCATGAGTTAGTTACTATGCAGTCCATTTTTCTATAAATAGAAGCTCATTCCTTCATTATTTCTTACGAATTCACTTTGAAACTCTAGAGAGAAACTATAGAGAGTTCTTCTTCTATAATCTTGGCGTATTTCTTTAGAGTTTAAGAAAGCTTTGGCGTAGTACAAGCTTTAAATCGAGTATATCCTCACCCCTACATTGCCTAATACTCTTCTTTCAAAGGTAGGGGATATTATTTGTTGTACTTTACTCGTAAGGGGGTATTCTTTCTTTCTTATTCATGAAGAGAACTTACATTATTCCATTCTTTATTATTACATTGGAATAACTTGTATCTGTGAGGATACCCTATACTTGGTGAAATTCTTACATTATTCCATTCTTTATTATTATGTTGGAATAACTTTGTTTATCTGAGTACCACATACATGGTGAAATTCTTATATTATTTAGTTCTTTATTATTCTCTTCAATATCACATACATGCGCATATTACGCTGACTGTTCCATTAATTATCCTGTTGGAATAACACATGCATGCGGTCTATCGCATGTATGGTGATTTACATTGTTATTCCATTCTTTATTATTACGTTTTAATATCCTCATGCATGCGTTCTGGGGGACTTCCAGTTCCATTATTTATTATTACATTGGAAATAACTTTGTTTTGTGCGATCTATCGCACGCGTGGTGAATCCTTATGTTATTCCATTCTTTATTATTACATTGGAATAACTTTTATCATGTGGATTACCACATGCATGGTGAATGATCCTTCGTATTCATTCCTTATTAAATTATGGAAATGATCTGTCTAAGTGGATTACCGCATGGCGGGCGAAAATCCATTTGCAGTTTCATATATTTTATTATACTAAGTTGGTTAAAGTTTTGACTTCTATACTTCATGAAATTAGTGGAATATCCTTGAT
Organism: Panax ginseng; assembly: GCA_020205605.1. NCBI lineage: Eukaryota > Viridiplantae > Streptophyta > Magnoliopsida > Apiales > Araliaceae > Panax > Panax ginseng. The sequence goes on from CM035141.1 coordinate 73,509,163, forward strand.
ATTTGCGCTTCATCCAGTATCTTTTCATGGAAATATTCTTAGAGCATTCTTGAATTTTACTCTGAAAAGTATCATGTTGACAATTTGGGCGTTATTAGTTCTGGATAAATTAATTCTTGAACTTGTTTTATTGAATTATTATGTCATTGTCATCATCCTCATGTTTATATTATGTTGAAAGTCATCTGTGGCCTCACATGGTGCATAGATGGACTTGGTATGATTATGACGAGGATTATTCGGTATAATCATGGTAGTAATGTTACAAATGATGTGGAAAAAGTCCTCATTGGCCCGTAGTTCATTGATGGGCGGATTTTGGTATGATTATGGCTATGGATTCTCTTGGTCGAGGGTGCAAAGATGAATTGTTTTATGGCATGATCGGGACCATTGATGAAAACATGATTATCTTTGGCGCGTGGTGCATGGATAATTAAGTGGTCGTGATACTAAAGAATATCCTTGGCACAGAGTGCGGGGATGATTTGATGATGTGGATTATTTATTAAAATGAGTTTCGATGATAAAAGTGATGAAAAACCTTTTAAATCATAGAAGATAGTAGATTTTATTCTCTCTTGACTCTCTTCAATGGATTGCTTGTTCATTGCAGCTAAACTTGATGTTTGTTATATTGTATCGGTTTAACAACATTAAGGCTAATGATAATTTATTCTCGCATTATCTTAGTCATAATATTTCTTCTTGGGCTAGTTGAGCTCACCCTTTCTTTCACCTTTTCTCTTGAGGAAATGAGAACATAGCAGGACTAGTCGAGGAACGGAGTGATGCGGTCCGAGGATAACATTAGTAGTCCTCACTATTACGTGAAATAGTGTGTTAATAAATGTATTGAGGACTTATTTTGAGTTTTAATTCTGTCTAGAAGACAATGTTTGTATTAAAACTCACAGCTCATGTTGTATATTTAAGATTGTATTTGAATTCTGTACCATGTATCTGGCGACTCAAGATGGGTGATGTATACCTGTTTTGGGGGCGTCACAGTTGGTATCAAAGCTTAGGGATATGATCCCTGGCTGAGATGTGAGACAAGAACTAGGAGGGGAGAGACGGGGAATTCCTTCGCTAGTATGACCTACCTAAGTTTATTTGGTATTTAATTGGTCGGTCAGAATATAGGGATAATATGTTACATGTCAATTAACCCTTGTTTTGTGGCAGTATTTGAAAATGACATTCGAGAATGTTGAGAATAGCAATGGAGCACATGAGACCGTGGAGACACCTCTAATCACCAACCAAGATAATGTGATTAGAGATATCCATGTGGTGATTGAGGAATTAAAAGTTGCACTCAAGCTAGTCATGAAAAGGTAGCAAATCGAGAGTGAGGAAGAAGATGAACACGAGGAGGATTTATTAGAAGAACTTATTGATCAAAATGTAGAATTGCAAAATCGTATTCATGAGTTAGAAGAAGCGGTGAAGAAGCGGAGGCGGTCGTGGGAGCAAAGGAATGTAATAATTCAAAATTGTATTACCCGATGTGCGATAGGTGAGCAGGAGCGCGCTCTTTGGCGAGTATACGATATTAAAATTGGAATCGAGAATTCAAATGTCGAGGAAGCGGTGAAAGAAGAAACAACCGAGCAGTGAGAATGAGAGATGCATGGGTAAAAAGCCACACGACGCCGTTGATATTGTGGAAAGAGAAGTCCGATCCAAGAAAGCTAAAATAGATGATATGTATTTCTCTTTTTTGATAGCAATTAGGCGAACCCATCATCGAGTTTTTGAATTACCCTATACATTGCGGTCAACCCCAATTCGATATGGATCGAAGGCTAATGATTCGAGATCATGGAGCGAGAGTATGCGATGAAGCGAGTTGAGGTGGAATATGCCTATATAGCGAAAGTCAATTCCGATTGGTAATGACGACACCAAAGACTGTCCCAAACAAGTCAAATTCGGTCGTTTAAGGGAGAGCGTTTTTCGTGACGAGGTATCGAACGAAGTTATCACGGGTTAGTTAATTATAAATTCTTGCAAAGTCTATACCTTATTGGATACTGGTTCTACCTATTCTTTTATCTCTCTTGCTTGCGCTCAACGTTTGAATTTAACTCCGGAGAAATTAGACTTTGACTTATTGGTTGAAACTTCGATAGTAGAAATCTTCGTTACATCCACTATTTATAAATCTTGTTCAAATCAACACTTTCACGTTACGTGTCGATCTTGTCTCTTTGAAAATACTTGCCTTTGATGCAATTTTAGGAATCGATTGGTTAACAACCCATCATGTTTTTTGTAAGGTTGTTAGCTTTCATATTTCTAACCAACCTGTTATGCGAATTCAAGCAACCAAACCACTAAAGTCAATCATTGTCATATAAAGCCATAAGTAAAGAGCCACGGTCCTTTTGTTGTTGACTTCCTTGTGTGTAATGCACCGAAGCCACATTTTCTGTAGGCGACGTCGTGAATGACGATGACAAGTTGATAGGTATCAATGTGACGTACTATCCAAGTCTTGGATGAGAGTCAAATTTTTGAATGATATTTCTATGGTTAATAAATTTCCTGACGTATTCTTGAAGACTTCTTAGCCTACCCTAGGCGTGAAATCGAATTTTGTATTGACCCCGATCTGAAAACCCATTTCTAAAACCCTCAAATATTTTTTCACCCAAAGCAGAGAATGTATAACGTGCGAAGGCGTTGGCTCGAAATATTGAAGATTACGATCGTACCATGCAATATCATCGGGAAGTCTCTGAACATGGTAGGCGTAGCGTTGAGTAGAAGATTGTATCTTGATTCTACAAGTGCGAATATATGAACCCGCGTGAAGATAACGAATATCTGATTAGAATCGACTTTAATCGATAAAGTTAAAGTCGCTCAAGCTACACACACCGGAGGCGATGAATGTGAAGAAAAAGGTTCAAGAGGCGTTATTCTAGAAGCGAAGAATCTCTGAAAGAGAAAAATCTCAACCCTCGATTTAATTGGCCCATTTGAAATCCTCGATGAAGTAGGAGGCGGCCTATAGACTCGTTTTACCTTAGTAGTGTGTTGCGTGTTCATAACGTTTTTAACGTATTGATGTTACGTAAATATGTGGACGATCCAACCACATTATTAAATTAGAACTAAGCGATATAGCGGAAGATTTAGCGTTATGAGGAGATCGTGTTAAAATCTTGGATAAGAAAGATCGTATTCAACACTCAAAGGTTATACCTCAAGATTTAGAATCTAAAATGAAGTCGATGTATCCTCACCTGTTCAGTATACCAGGTACGTACGTAAATTTCGAGGGCGAAATTCCATAAGGAGGGAAGATTGTAAGACCCCAGATTTTATGAATAAAGATTTTATTTTCTCGAAATAATTTTTTTAATATTATGGTGTGGATTTGATATAATGTTATAGTTGTGGATAGTATTTATAAATTTTGCAAAGTATGCAAGTTGTCATATTATATTTGATTGGTGGGGAATATTTGTTATATCAGGGAATATTCGTGCAACGGCACAATCATTGGTGGACCCCACAACGGAATTATTATCGAATGAGAAAATGATAAAATATTTTATTAAAAATAACGGTGAAAGTTTTACTGAATTAATAATGTTGAACTACTCGGTAGTAAAAGTACAGTAATATGTGTGGTTGCATAGTAGCACACGGTATTGATTATTGATGTTTATGTGATAAGTCACTCAGTTTTGTTTTATTGGTATTATTAATGTAATAAAACAGAATACTTTTATAAAGTTATTCTATAAATAGAATATATTATATTTTATTATGCATAGTGTTGCATAGTGTTTGCATAGTAAAATCTTTTTATATAAAATAAAATACTTTTATAAAGTTATTTGTTTTATTAGACAATAATTAGAATATATTATATTTTATTATGCATAGTATCTGCGTAGTGTTTTGCGTAGTAAAATCTTTTATATATAAAGCAATCTTTTATAAAGTTATTAGTTTTATTAGATTATAAATAGAATATATTATATTTTATTTAAAAGATTTTGCTTTAAATATGGATAGTCGATTAAAGTAAATCAATCTAGGCCAGTTCATGAGTTAGTTACTTATCTGATCCATTTTTCTATAAATAGAAGCTCATTCTTTCATTATTTTTTACGAATTCATTTGAAACTCTATAGAGAAACTATAGAGAGAGTTCTTCTTCTATAATCTTGAGCATATTTCTTTAGAGTTTAACAAAGCTTTGAGCGTAGTATAAGTTTTCTTCGAGTATATCCTCGCCCTACCAGTCGGAATACTCTTCTTTCAAAGGTAGGGGATATTATTTGTTGTACTTTCGTAAGGGGTATTCTTTATTCTTATACATGAAGAGAACTTTTGTTATTCCATTCTTTATTATTACATTGGAATAACTTTTTGTATATCACGGGATACCCTATACTTGGTGAAATTCTTACATTATTCCATTCTTTATTATTATGTTGGAATAACTTTGTTTATCTTGAATCCGCATACATGGTGAAATTCTTCTATTATTTAAGTCCTTTATTATTACGTAAAATATCACATCTGGCATCGTGTAAATACGTCTGACACAGTTCTATTAATTATTACATTGGAATAACATATGCATGCGATCTATCGCATGCGTGGTGATTCTGTAAGACCCCAACTTTTATAAATAAAGATGAATTTTCTATAAATATTATTTTTAGAATATTATGGAGTATATTTGATATAATATTATAGTTGTGGGTAATATTTATAAATTTTGCAAAGTAAGCAAGTTGTTATAAAATATTACGTTTGGTGGGGAATATTCTTTTTGTCGGGGAATATTAAATGCATTGAACAATAATTAGTGGACCCCATAACTTGAGTATTGTAAGTAGTTAAAAAGCGACAAAATTATCTTTCTATAAAAATAACTTGGCGGAGATATTACTGAATTAAAACTATTGAACTACGGTAGTAAAAAACATGCGATGTCTGGCGTGGTTTCATAGTAGCACCACGATTGATTATTGATCTTTACATGAGAAGTCACTCGGCTTCTACTCAATTATTATTCACGATAATTCTTTGCATCATATCTCTTATATTATTGATTCAATTATTGTCATAGTATCATCTGTATAATATGTTATATTATTAAATCAATAATTGAGACGACGAGTTATAAATGATTAATAATTGTTGAAAGATTAAATATGTGTTGATTAAAAATAAAATGATTTGTGATAATATTTATTCAATCCTTGATGTATATAAAGAGTTTATTATGAGACGTTTGTGGTAAGTTTGGTTATTTTTATAGGGGGCCCATATGTCATCATCTAAGAGTCTCTTCGTCAATAGTAATTACCTTCGTCAATAGTAATTACCATCGTCAATAATAATTACCTTCGTCGATAATAATTACCTTCGTCAATAGTAATTACCTTTACCAGACGTCAAACCACTTGATGTTTCATATTATAGGAGTCGAACCAATTGTCGTTTCACATTACAGGCGTCAAACCACTTGGTGTTTCACATTACAGGCGTCAAACCACTTGCCTTTTCACATTGCAAGTGCTAAGCTAGAAATCTTCTATAAATAGAGGCCTAGTTCTTCATTATTTTTCACGAATTCATTCAAGCTATAGAGAGAGAAAGTATAGAGAATAAGAGAAAAGAAGAAGAGTATACATTACTACACTCTTGTAGTATTCAATCTCCTACTAATGTAAGGGTATTATTTCTTTTATATTCATGAAGAGAACTTACATTATTCCATTCTTTATTATTCTCTTTGGAATAACCATTATCATGAACTACCCTATACTTGGTGACATTCTTCTAATATTCTATCTTTATTATTATTACATTTGGAATATCACATGCATGCGTTTCTACTTAGGACTGAATTCCGTCTTTGTTATTATTACATTGGAATATCACATGCATGCGTTTATGTGGGACTGGTTAAAATCTTTGTTATTATTACATTGGAATATATCTGTTTTGTGCGTTCTGGGACTGGTTCCGTCTTTATTATTACTGTTGGAACATCTCACAGCCGGTGCAATTTACTTTGACACAGTTCCGATTACTTATTATTTTGTTAGAATAACTCGCTTGTATCGAAATCCGCATGCATGGTGATTTCTTTTGTTATTCCATTCGTTATTATACTCGGTTGGTTAAAGTTTTGACTTCTATACTCCATGAAATTAGTGGAATATCCTTGATATTTGCGCTTCATCCATATCTTTTCATGGAAATATTCTTCTAAGCATTCTTGAATTTTACTCTACAAAGCGATGTCATGTTGTGATAGCTGAGCGTTATTGGTTCTGGATAAATTAATTCTTGAACTTGTTTTATTGAATTCTTATATCATTGTCATCATCCTCATGTTTATATTTTATTGAAAGTCATACGTGGCACATTGTAGTGCATAGATGGACTTGGTATGATTATGACCGAGGATTATCCGGTGTAATCATGATCGTAATGTTACAAATGATGTGGTAAAGTCTTCATGGCCCGTAGTGCATTGATGGGCCGATTATTGGCATGATCATGACCATTAATGAATACACAAATATTCTTGGCCCGTAGTGCATGGATAATTGTGGTCGTGATACTAAAGAATATCCTTGACCGTAGTACAGGGGTGATTCGATGATGTGGATTAGTTATTAAGCTGAGTCCCAACGATAAAAGTCATGAAAAACATTTTAAATCATAGAAGATAGTAGATTTTATTCTCTACTTGACTCTTCTAATGGATTGCTTGTTCCGCTGCAGTTAAACTTGATGTTTATTATATTTTATCAGTTTAACACTTATTGAAGGCTAATGATAATTTATTCTCGCATTATCTTGATCATAATATTTCTTCTTGGGCTATTTGAGCTCATCCTTTCTTTCCTTTGTTCTCCTCGAAATGAGAATATATGCTGGAGACGAGTCGGAGATATGAGTGATGGACCAGATGATAGTATTAGTAGTCCTCACTATTCTGTTAAATAGTGTGACAATAATTATAATGAGGACTCCTTTTGAGTTTGTATACTCTCTAGTAGACAATATTTGTATTCAAACTCACAGATTATGTTTTATCGTATTGTACACGACAATTGTATTATTAAGTTGTATTTGAATTCTATACGATGTATCTGGCGACTCAAGATGGGTGATGTATACCTAATTTTGGGGGCGTCACAATTTCTGTTGTTATTCCAATCTTTATTATTACGCCGAAATATCACATGCGTAATGTTTAAAGCGGGACTGGTTCCATTATTTATTATTCTATTGGGAATAACTTTTATGCATGCGATCTATCGCATGCATGGTGAATTCTTATGTTATTCCATTCTTTATTATTACATTTGGAATAACACATGTCATGTGGATTACCACATGCATGGTGAATGATCCTTCGTATTCATTCCTTATTAAATTGTGAAAATGATCTATCTACGTGGATTACCACATGTCGGGCGAAAATCCATTTGCAGTTTCATATATTCTATTATATTCAGTTGGTTAAAGCTTTGGCTTCTATACTCCATAAAATTAGTGGAATATCCTTGATATTTGCGCTTCATCCAGTATCTTTTCATGAAAATATTCTTCTGAGCATTCTTGAATTTTACTCTACAAAGAAGTATCATGTTGACAATTTGGACGTTATTCGTTCCTAGATAAATTAATTCTTGAACTTGTTTTATTGAATTATTATGTCATTGTCATCATCCTCATGTTTATATTATGTTGAAAGTCATCGTGGCACATGGTGCATAGATGGACTTGGTATGATTATGATCGAGGGATTTTTCGGTATAATCATGGCCAGTAGTGTTACAAATGATGTGGAAAAAAGTCCTCATTGGCCCGTAGTGCATTGATGGAGAGTTTTTGGTATGATTATGGCTATGGATTCTCTTGATTGAGGTGCAAAGATGAATTGTTTTATGGCATGATCAGGGCCAGTTGATGAAAACATGATTATCTTTGGCGTGGTGCATGGATAATTCGTGGTCGTGAAAGTAAAGAATATCCTTGGCTGCATCTTTGCGGGGATGATTTGATGATGTGGATTATTTATTAAAATTTGAGTCTCGGCGATAAAAGTGATGAAAACCTTTTAAATCATAGAAGATAGTAGATTTTATTCTCTTGACTCTTCTAATGGATTGCTTGTTTACTTTCGGTTAAACTTGATGTTTGTTATATTGTATCGGTTTAACATCTTTGTTGAAGAAACTAACGATAATTTATTCTGCATTATCTTAGTCATAATATTTCTTCTTTGGGCTAGTTGAGCTCACCCTTTCTTTCCTTTGTTCTCTTGAGGAAATGAAGAGCGTGGCGAGGGACTAGTCGAGGAGCGGAGTGATGGTCGAGAGGATAGCATTAGTAGTCCTCACTATCACCGTGAAATAGTGTGTTAATAAATGTATTGAGGACTTATTTTGAGTTTTAATGCTGTCTAGAAGACAATGTTTGTATTAAAACTCACAGCTCATGTTGTATATTTAAGATTGTATTTGAATTTTGTACCATGTATCTGGCGACTCAAGATGGGTGATGTATACCTGTTTTGGGGGCGTCACAGTACTCGTTATCTCGCTCTAATAATTGAGCCATGTTGACAACATCTGAATAGAGAGAAAATTTATGAGAAATAAGATATTGACGTATGTCGGGTTTCAAACCTCTCAGAAACATCCGCGTCATACGTTCCTCATTCTCCACTAAATGAGGTACAAACCTGGACAACTCTGCAAACTTAAGCCTCGTCTTTGGGACACGTCATATTATTACGCTCGATCCCAATAAACTCTACCTCCTTCATATGGCCGAATACTTTCGGAAAGTACTTGTCATTGAAACGATTCTGAAATGTCTCCCAAGACATCTTTGAGTCTTGTTGGATGGAGTGCATTTCACAGACTCCCACCAAATGATATGCACCTCGCCACGGAACATAAAGGTGGCGAATGGAACCTTTGTTCTCAGGTGCATCCGAAGATATCGAATATCTTGGTAATTTGTTTAACCAGCGTCTACGCCTTGATCGGATTCGACTTTCCAATAAATTACGGTGGTCCCGACTCTTTGAAATGCTTGGTGTGACAAGCAAAGTGAATTGCTATCATTTCCTCACAATATTTTGAACACGAGTCTCCTAAATGCGATTTTGCATGAAGCTGCAAAAGCTTCTAAACATCCTATCGTTCATCATCTGCTTTCCGGTGGTGTTGTTCACGGGAGGAACATTGCCCGACTGTTGCACGTTCTCCTCATTGGTGAGCACGAGGTGTCTCCACGGTCTCATTTACTCCACTTTATTAACATTCTCGATCGACATTCTCAAATCTTGCCCATAAAACAAGGGTTAATTTAACAAATTAACATATCACATAATATCCTTATATTATGGCCAGACCAACAAATAAGCTTAGGTAGGACACACTTAGCGAAGGATTTAGTCGTCTCTCCCCTCCTGAGTTCTATTCCCGATCTCATTGAGAGATCATATCCCTAAGCTACGATCTGACTGTGATGCCCCCAAAATAGGTATCTGACACCCGTTACTGAGTCGTCAAAATACATAGGTGCAGAATCTGACTACAACTTTATTAATACAACATAAAAAGCGTGAGTTTAAATACAAATATTATCATCTAGACAATATCCACACTTTCAAATAAGTCCTCATTACAATTATTGATATATTTTTTATAAAAATGGTGAGGACTACTAAAATGACTTTCTAGAACATTCATTCCATACCCACTAGTACTCATTACATTCTAGCCTCTGAGAAGAAAAATGGAACAAAAGGAAAAGGGTGAGCTCAACTAGCTCGATAAAGAATATTATGACTAAGATAACATAGAACAAATTATCGTTAGTCTTCAACGAAAAAAAAATCTAATAGAATCTGATAGACAACCAGTTTTAAATCAATCTTCGCAATGAAAATAATAATTCATTAGAAGAGTTAAGTAGAGAATGCAAACTACTATCTTATATATGAATTTAAAAGTTCATCGTCGATATTTTATCCATCCTGTAACATCAATCAATATATATACGGAATTAAATATTTATCTTTTACTCTGAGGCCAAAGATATTCATCGATTAGTCATGTTCATCTAAACACACATTTCATCTTTGCTTTACGGGCCAAAGATATTCATCGAAAATCATTCATCTTTGCACTACATGCGAAGATATTCGATAATATCATCATTTAGGATGAGGATGATGAAAAATATTTTAAAAAAAGCGAATCCGATTGAAACAAAAAAATAAATATTAAGGATTAAGTATTTCAACTATTCTATGTCCAAAAATACCTCATAAATAATCATAGTGGAGAAAAATTCAAGAATTATCAAAACATGGATACAATCAAAGCTAGTATCCATAATAGATATTTTGGACAAAAAAATTTAATTTTTTTCGTGAATAATTATAAATATCGTGAATAGTCTAGTATATCGTGAATAAGTAACCCCGAACACTAAAAAGACAAAATTTTACAAGAAAAATACTCACAATATTAGGTATAATGATATTGAAAGAAATAATATCATTTTTTAAAAAATAATATCCCTTACATCGTAAAAGGCAATTACTTAGTTTAAACACAGGATATAGGCTATGACATGAACTTGCACCAGTATAGCAACACTCAAAAGTATTAAAATACTCATAAAAATACGCTCGATATATCGAGAGAGAAAGAGAAAAAACTTGAGTTTACGGTGTGATTTTCAATTCTAACCCTAAACACCTATTTATAGGAAAATGCTTAGAACACCAAAGCGAAAAATTGAATATAATATAAATATATATATAAAATTTCCCTACGTATTACCTTTGGCAACTTAATTCATCCCCTAGCACATATTAATGATGCTCTTAAAATGTAAAAAATGTTTTTATTAATAAAAATAAATAAAACTTCCAAAAATCAATTATTTCAGAACTTTAGAACTTCAATAATTCATAATAAATAGTCCTTTTGTCAAAAAAATTCAAACCACATGTCTTTTCCATAGGAAATTTCATTATCTACAACTTTGCAGAAGAAAAGTTTTCCAAATTCAAACAAAAATTGGCCAAAAATCCTGAAGCAGACGATTTTACGGTATAATTAAATTTCGGTCGAGAAATGGGCCCCTGAGACATGTTTAACATGTTTTAAACAATTTTGCAAGAAAATACTCTTTCTCCTCATATACTCATATATCCCACATTCATTGTAAAAATATCATCATTATTATATTATAATAATATAATAAAATATTATTTTATCGAGAAAAGATAAAATATCGATTTTCAACAATTGTCACTTTAAAAATTTTCTCCATCTATATCCACATAAAATGAATATTTTCCTCATCATATAAATCAATAATTAATTATTCACAAATAATATTATAGAATCACAATCTCGTGAATCGAGGCGGTTCCGGAAAGATGGGGCTTTCGATAAGGATTTCTCTACTTCTTGGCATGATTAGGTGACCAAACCTCTCCTTAGATAGAACTTTCTAAACATTGCCAATAATGTTATCTAATAATATTATTCGGATAATATGAATTATTGCTTTGATAATGGAAAATCTTGTGTAGTGACAATTATTGAACAACGATAATATAAAATATCAACGTAGCAATTATTGAATCGATAAAATAAAATCTTGAGCGATAATTATTGTAACAATTATTGAGTAGTGCCTTCTTATGTAAGAATCAATAATTGGTGCAATACCATGTCTTTATTGTCCAACAATAGCGTATTACTTTGTTTTTAACCAAATTATTCCAACAGTGATTAGCGGTAACAACTTCTGTGCAGTTAGAATACAAATACAACTTAATTATACAACAGTCGTGTAAAATACGACAAAACATAGGCTGTGAGTTTTAATACAAATATTGTCATCTAGACAATATCCACACTCAATGGAGTCCTCATTATATTTATTATCACACTATTTCACAGAATAGTGAGGACTACTAATGCACCATCTAGGATCATCACTCTGTTCCCAGAAACTAGTCCCATTACGTTCTCATTTCACGAAGAAACGGTGAAAGAAAAGGTGAGCTCAACTAGCCCGATGAAAAATATTATGACTAAGATAATGCGAGAATAAATTATCATTAGCCTTGAACGATGTTAAACGATAAAATATAATAAACATCAAGTTTAAGCTGCGGTGATCAAGCAATCCATTAGAAGAGTCAAGTAGAGAATAAAATCTACTATCTTCTATGATTTAAAAGGTTTTCATCACTTTTATCGGAGACTCGACAATAAATAAAATCGAATCATCCACGCTCCAACGGCGAGGATATTCATGTAATCATCAATGGTCATGACTATACCAGAATAATCCACAGTCATAATCATACCAACAACTATCCACCATGAACTACGAGGCCAATGAGGACTTTTACCACATCATTCGTCACATTACGGTCATGATTATCTTAGAATAATCACTGGTCATAATCATACCAAGTCCATCTATGCACGTAAGCCAAAGATGACTTTCATCATAATATAAGCATGAGGGATGATGACAATTAATTCAATAAAACAAGTTCAAGAATAAATTTTAAAGATTTATAAGTTAATTTATCACGAACTCGATAACGTCCAAATTATCGACATGATCTTTGCTTTGTGAGAGTAAAATTCAAAAATGCTCGGAAGAATATTTCCATGAAAAATCTTTGGATGAAGCGCAAATATCAAGGATATTCCACTAATTTCATGGAGTATAGAAGCCAAAACTTTAACCAATTTGAATATAATAGAATATATGAAGCTGCAAATGGATTTTACTTGCGCCGTGCGATAATCCACGTAGACGAGATCATTTCCACAATTTAATAAGGAATGAATACAAAGGATCATTCACCATGCATGTGGTAATCCACATAGATAGAGTTATTCAACGAATAATAAAGAATGGAATAACGAAGGATTCACCGTGCGTGCGATAGGCGACCTGCAGACGAGTTATTCCCAGCGATAATAATAAATAATGGAACCAGGTGTCGTAAAGCGCCAGACGGGGATATTACGACGAATAATAAATAATGGAACCGGTCGGCGTAAGCGAAAATAATAAATAATGGATATTAAACGGAATAATAAATAATAATAAAGATTAGAATATTAGAAGAATTTCACCATGTATAAGAATGCGGTATACGCATAAGCAGGTTATTCAACAGAATAATAAGAATGGAATAACGAAAGAATTTCACCATGTATGCGATTACTTTGCATGAGCAGAGTTATTCAACATAATAATAAAGAATGGAATAACGAAAGAATTTCACCAAGTATAGGGTATCCAGCATATCAGAGTTATTCAACATAATAATAAAGAATGGAATAACGAAGTTCTCTTCATGAATAAGAAAGAAATAATACCCCTTACAGTACAACAAATAATATCCCTTACCTTAGAAAAAAATTGAATATTGGAGTAGTGAAGTAGCGAATACTTTTCTTCTTTCTCTCTATAGTTTCTCTCTCTAGAGTTTAGTGAATTAAGTAAAAAATAATGAAGGAATGAGCTTATTTTTATAGGAGAATGGGTGAATAGTAACTAATTCATGAAGCGGTCCAGTTGATTTACTTTTAAGCGGACGGTCCATATTGGTTTACTATTAAAACTTAAAAGCAACGGTCCATCTTGATTTACTATTTAAAACTTTAAACCAGTGATCCATGATCCATATTGATTTACTATTATAACTTTCCACGGTATGATCCATATTGATTTACTATTATATCTTGAACAAACAGTGCGAAAAATTAGCACATCTCCTCATGGAATAATATTGTACCCAAAAATGATTTGGGCCAGAAAAGAAATATATCTTACGGGTGAATAGTACCCAAATAATGAATAGTAACTAAATGAATAGAATAGTAACTTCGTGAATAGTAACTTATGAATAGTAACTTTCGTGAATAGTAACTCGTGAATAGTAACTGAATAATAACTTTCGTGAATAGTACTACGACGAAAAGTGCCCCGAATACCCGATTGAACAATATAACCTCCAGGACATCAATTATTATCGAAACAAATGTCGATTTCCACTAACACAAATAATTCCAACACAATGGAACTATAAAATTCATCTTTAATCAACACGAACTTATTCATCATTAATATTATAATTCACAATATTTAACAACGAATCGTTCCCGGAAAGAGGGGCTTTTCAGATAAGGATTTCTCCTTATTGGCGGCGATTAGGTGACGAAACCTCTCCTTGTGAGAACTTACAGACATTGTCGATATTGCAAATAATAATATGAATAACTTTATGCATCTCAATTATTGATTTAATAATATATCATATTATGCGAGATGATCTTTGTAACAATAATTGAATCGATAATATGAGAGATATGATGCAACAATTCTTGTGTAGCAATAATTGAGTATAAGCGAGTGACTTCTCACGTAAGCATCAATAATCAATCTGGTGTGTGCTCTTATGCAACCACAGCGTATTCTTGTACTTTTACTCTTAGGAGTAGTTCAGCAGTTTTAACGGTAACACTTTCGTAGTTATTTTTATAGAAAGATAATTTTGTCATTTTCTAACTCGACAATACTTGATTGTGGGGTCCACCGATGATTGTCTTGCCGTAAATGCTGATATTCCTCAAAAAAAAATATTCCCAGAGCCAATCGAATATTATATAACCAACTTGCATACTTTGCAAAATTTATAAATACTATCCTGACTATAACATTATATCAAATCCACACCATAATATTAAAAAAATATTTTTGAAAAAAATAAATCTTTATTCATAAAATTTGGGGTCTCACAATCTCCCCTCCTTATGAAATTTACGCCCTCGAAATTTACGTACGTTACACAGTATCTTAGAAGAGATGAGGATACCTTGACTTCATTTGATTCTAACTCTTGAGGTATAACCTTTGAGTGTTGAATATAATCCTTCTTATCCAAGATTTTAACACGTATCTCTTCATACGTTAAATCTTACGCTATCTCGTCTAGTTCTAATTTAATAATGTGGTTGGGTCATCCACATATTTACGTAACATCGATCGTGAAAAAATATTATGAACACGCGACATACTTGGCGGTAAAATGAGTCTATAAGCCACGATTTCCTACTCGATCGAGGATTTCAAATGGGCGATTAAAATCGAGGGTTGAGATTTCCTCTCTTCATCGATTCTTGCTTCTAGAATAACATACTCTTGAACCTTCTTCTTCACATTCATCATTTCTGGTATGTAGCTTGGCGACTTTAACTTTATCGATTAAAGTCGATTCTAATCATATATTCGTTATCTTCACGTGGGTCCTAGAGTCTTTAACTCTATCTTCATCATTTGTAAGTTATCTGAAATGGGTCTTTGTGTTAACAACATCGCACTCGTCGTAAATGCATACGATCTTCTACTCAATAGCGTCGGCTACCACGTTCGCTTTTCCACGATGATATTGAATGGTACGATCGTAATCTTCAACATTTCGAGCCAACGTCTTTGGCACATTACACGTTCGTTTTGGGTGAAGAAAATATTTGAGGTTTTAGAAATGGGTTTTTGTCTTTGGGTCGATACAAAATTTGATTTCACGCTCTAGGGGTAGGCTAAAAGTCTTCAAGAATCGTCGGAAATTTATTAACAATAGAATTATCATTCAAATACTGTGACTCTCATCCAAGACTTGGATAGCACATGTAATGAAGGTTTCTCTAATGGAGTTTCAACTTGATAAATCAAAGTCTAATTTCTTGCTTGAGTCAAATTTAAACATTGGCGCAAGCAAGAGAGATAAAAGAATGGGTAGAATCAGGTATCTAATAAGGTATAGACTTCATCGAAAAATTTATAATTAACTAACGTGAGTAATGAAGGTTTCTAACCGTTCGGGTTACTAATTTCTTTTTTAGAAATCACGAAAAATAAATGCTCTTCTGAAACCTTGAGAGCTTTGTTTTTGTCCGTATCGCCTTTGGTGCCACCATTTGAATTTTGGACTTGACTTTGGTGCGACAAAATCGAGCTAAATGACCTTCTCTTCTTGAAATTTCCACTTCTATTATCTTGGCCATGATTACCATAAAGTGGTTACCATTCTTGGCATGATAATTTCCCCCACGATGGTTATCATTGTTAGATGGTAGTTTGCCATTGGTATGATTATTATCGTGTTGTTGTTGGTCGTTACCTTTTGGTTGAGCTAACTCAAGCGGTCTCATGTGCTTCATTGCTTATCTCGACATTTTTGGATATGCCATTTTCAAACAACTGTCACAAAACAAGGGTTAATTAACATATCACATATTATCCCTATACTACGATGAGCCAATTAAATACCAAATAAACTTAGGTAGGTCATACTAGCGAAAAAATTCCCGTCTCTCCCCTCTAGTTCTTGTCTCACATCTCGGCCGGGGATCATATCCTAAGCTTTGATACCAAGCTGTGGCCCCCAAAGCGGTATACATCACCCATCTTGAGTGCTTGGAATCAAGTCTTTGAATACAAATACAACTTAATTATACAACGATCGTGTAAAATACGACAAAACATAAATTTGTGAGTTTTAATACAAATATTGTCATCTAGACAATATCCACACTCAATGGAGTCCTCATTACATTTATTATCACACTATTTCACGCGAGAATAGTGAGGACTACTAATGCACCATCTAGGACCATCACTCTTGTTCCCAAAGCTAGTCCCATTCGTTCTCATTTCACGAAGAAAACGGTGAAAAGAAAGGGTGAGCTCAACTAGCCCGATAAAAATATTATGACTAAGATAATGCGAGAATAAATTATCATTAGCCTTCAACGGTGTTAAAGCGATAAAATATAATAAACATCAAGTTTAAGCTACGGTGGATCAAGCAATCCATTAGAAGAGTCAAGTAGAGAATAAAATCTACTATCTTACATGATTTAAAAGTTTTTCATCAACTTTATCGTTTGAGACTCGACAATAAATAAAATCGAATCATCCACGCTCCACGGCCAAGGATATTCATGTAATCATCAATGGTCATGACTATCTTAGAATAATCCACAGTCATAATCATACCAACAAGCATGTCCACCAATGAACTACTGGGCCAATGAGGACTTTTACCACATCATTAATCACATTACGGTCATGATTATACCAAATAATCCACAGTCGTAATCATACCAAGTCCATCTATGCGTAAGCCAAAGATGACTTTCATCATAATATAAGCATGAGGATGATGACAATTCATAATAAAAAAAGTTCAAGAATAAATTTTAAAGATTTATAAGTTAATTTATCTCCGAACTCGATAACGTCAAATTATCGACATGATCTTTGCTTTGTATGAGTAAAATTCAAGAATGCTCGGAAGAATATTTCCATGAAAAGATCTTTGGATGAAGCGCAAATATCAAGGATATTCCACTAATTTCATGGAGTATAGAAGCGAAAAACTTTAACCAGCTGAGTATAATAGAATATATGAAGCTATGAATGGATTTTCACACGCCATGCGGTAATCCACGTAGACGGGATCATTTCCACAATTTAATAAGGAATGAATCTGAAGGATCATTCACCATGCGTGTGGTAATCCACATAGGCGAGTTATTCAACGAATAATAAAGAATGGAATAACGAGAAGGATTCACCATGTGTGCGATAGCGCACTGCAGCGACGAGTTATTCCCAACGAGAATAATAAATAATGGAACCGGGGGTCCGGCGTAAGCGCACACAGACGGGATATTAAGCGAAATAATAAATAATGGATGGAACCGAATTAAATAATGGAACCGATATTAAAATAAATAATAAATAATGGAACCGAGGTCACGTAAGCCTTGAGACGGGATATTAAACGAATAATAAAGAATGGAATATTAGAAGAATTTCACCATGTATGCGGTGCTTGGCATAAGCGGTTATTCAACGAGAATAATAAAGAATGGAATAACGAAGAATTTCACCATGTATACGATACTTTGCATGAGCGAGTTATTCAACATAATAATAAAGAATGGAATAACGAAAGAATTTCACCAAGTATAGGGTATCCAGCGTTATCGAGTTATTCAACATAATAATAAAGAATGGAATAACGAAGTTCTCTTCATGAATAAGAAAGAAAGAATACCCCTTACGAGTACAACAAATAATATCCCTTACCTTAGAAAAAAATCTGGATATTGGAGTAGTGAAGTAGCGAATACTTTTCTTCTTTCTCTCTATAGTTTCTCTCTCTAGAGTTTTGATGAATTAAGTAAGAAATAATGAAGGAATGAGCTTATATTTATAGGAGAATGGGTGAATAGTAACTAATTCATGAAACGGTCCAGTTGATTTACTTTTAAGCAGACGGTCCATATTGGTTTACTATTAAAACTTAAAAACAGCGGTCCATCTTGATTTACTATTAAAACTTTAAACCCGGTGATCCATATTGATTTACTATTATAACTTTCCACAGTGGTCCATATTGATTTACTATTATATCTTGAACGAGCAGTGCGAAAAATTAGCACATCTCCTCATGGAATAATATTGTACCCAAAAAATGATTTGGGCCAATATATCTTTGGGTGAATAAAGAAATATAACTCATGAATAGTAACTCGAATAGTAACTCATGAATAGTAACTCGTGAATAGTAACTTCGTGAATAGTAACTTCGTGAATAGTAACTCATGAATGAATAATAACTTCGTGAATAGTAATTAAATGAATAGTACTCCACACGAAAAAAGTGCCCGAATACCCAATTGAACAATATAACCTCCGGACATCAATTATTATCGAAACAAATGTCGATTTCCACTAACACAAATAATTCCAACACAATGGAACTATAAAATTCATCTTTAATCAACACGAACTTATTCATCATTAATATTATAATTCACAATATTTAACAACCAGGTCGTTCTGGGGAAGGGGGGCTTTAGATAAGGATTTCTCCTTATTGGCGGCGCTGATTAGGTGACGAACCTCTCCTTGTGAACTTTAGACATTGTCGATATTGCAAATAAAGTAATAAAGTGAAAGTAAAGTATCGTTCCCACGAGGAATTATTTAATAAAAATCACCAAGTACTAATTCTTAACCAAATAATTTTATTTAAACAATCTCAAATTGTGATTTTTCTAATTAAGAAAACTAAATTAACTAATTAAAACTAATTGCTTTATAAATGAATTCAAATAAATAAAGATTAAGACTTGATATCCCCATTATGAACTATAAATCAATTATCCAATTATCCCAATTATTATGCCTCTCTTGAATTGTTAACAGAGGAATTCTCAAATGCCAAAGTCCTTTTCAAGTGATCAATTGCCTTCTATTTAATCCAGATTAATCTTGCTATATTCTATGCAAAACAATTGAATTAAACTCCTTCAATCCCAATTCCTTATGTGTTACGTGCGGTGAACAGATATTTCCATTCAATTCACAAACCTAATTATTCACCATGCAAATAACTAAGTCACATGATATCATGCCCAGTTCTAACCTAAATTCCTCTTTCAATTCCTTCTAGAGTAACAAGGTAATTCTTGATCGGATAATTAATCAATAAGCTCAAGCAAGATAAACAATTCACTTTGACATAAATAATTGGAATAAATCAAATAACTAATTTATAGACATAAAAGGTTCAATTGAAATCTTAATAAAAGAGTTAGTTCATAATTAATGAATTAAAACCAAGAATCCACAATTGAATAGACATTAAAAGATAAAAGTATGATAAGAGAAGAATATAGAATACATTGTCGATAAAATCGATCCTCCCTTGCTCTTGCTTGCTCTTGATCTTGATCTTGATGTTCTTCAAGTTGCTTCAATCTCCAATGGCTAATTAAGAACTAGGGTTTATATTCTCTAATCTAATGGAGTGTTTATCTAAGCTAAGCTATGTAATCTCCTTTATTTTATGCCTTACATCATGTATTTATAGATTCTGAGTCAATTTTTAGCTTAGGAACAAACCCGATCAATTTGGAGTCAAAAAGGTGTCAAAATTAAGCCCCAAAAAGCGCGTCGAGGCCATCACCAAGCACTTCCCTTCCCCAGTGGCTGGGCTTTGACGCTCAACTTCAAACCTTTGCTCCCGGCCCCCGGCCCAAACATAAACTAAAATGGGCGCCCGTATTTGGTCACGTGTTACGACATTTTTTGCTCAAAGCGTCCTTTGGGAAAATGGCCATAACTTCTTCGTCCGAACTCGATTTTGATGATTCAAGATGATCCGGAAAGAGGAGAAGTAGATCTACAACTTTCATTCTTTAAGGTTTTTCGAAATAAGGTCCGGAGAAATACTCAAATTGGCTCTGAAGTGACTGCTTTGTGTAAATGGCAAGCCAAAAAGCAAAATCTAGCCACCCCAACGTCGATCCAAGTAACTTTTGTCCCAATTCCTACAAAACAACATAAAACATGCATGAATGGACACAAACACTTAAAAACATTCAAAAGATTAAGTTTAAGCAGAATGTATCCGATTATGAGTATAAAACTCAACAAATCAAATACCCCCAAACTTAAACCTTTGCTTGTCCTCGAGCAAAAACACAAAAAAGAACTAAAAATAAACAAACTAACTCAACTACATGAATGCATATGCATGATCTACTTCCTAATATACCTCTGAACCCGGTAATAATAAATCGGTATGATATATAGCAGCAGGCCTCGAATACCATTGGTACTCGAACAATATATCCAATCAAGTCAAAATCCATAACTCTAACCAATTAGTCAATCGAAACTGTCATCACCCATGTTGTGTGTGTGTGTGCTTGTTAACCATTCTAACTAACCACAATTCAAGATAATCACATAACAAACTTCTTAGAAGGAAAATTTGGTTTCAATTCAATTACTTTTGTGAACATGACAACTCGGTTAAAACTAAGCAATTACCAAGTCTTAGAATGTAAATCTGAGTTTATTTATACTTTTATTCAACCACGAGGGCATTTTGCTCTTTCTCGTGTTTTTTTCATTTTTTTTTTCTCATGGTACATGCGATGTCTTATTCCCTTAGGCTTTTTCGATTGCTACCTTAACGAGCTTTAGACCACGACTCCCAGACCATTAAGACCTTAGGGCGCTAGGTGTAAAAACAATCCCCTGGGCTTACTTTTCTCAAGTAACAAAAGGCCACAAAACTAGACAAGCATGCCACGGTGTTTATTCTTTTTTTTTCTTTTTTTTTTTTTTTTTTTTTTTTTCATCATTTCTTTTTTTTTTTTTTTCTTTTTGTATATATATATATCCCATAGATTCCCCCAAACTCAAGCTTTTACGTCATTCCAACCTTTACTGCAGATTCACTAATTTCCTTAAATTTTAACAAAGATTTTCCTCGAAAACAAATTATGAAACCCTTGAACCAGTGGATTAAAGCAGTTAAACTTTAAGTCTTGTTAGGTTACATAAGTTTGAAGACGAGGCTCGAGATTATCATCATGATTAAAATTAGAACTCATCATCAATTATCAACAACATTCAAGTTAACATTTAATACCAATCTTATCATAAGTAGAGCTAAGACCACACCAACCTATCACACAGTTCATGCAAAAAAAAAAAAAAAAAAAAAATGCAATTATACTACATGAACACATAGTAATGCAACACGTATATGAATATGCAAATAACTACCATGTATTATATGCAACCTAAAAAAAACACAATGCTAACACATAAAAAAAAATGAACTACTATGGGATAACTAACTATATGCAATCGACACTAAAATGCCCCCAAACTTAAACTAGACATTGTCCTCGATGGATGAAATATAAAAAAAATTAAAAGCGAGAGGACTTCCACGAAAATATAGCAATCTTCCTCCTTGTCCACTAAGTTTGGAGAATAAAATTTAAGCACATGGAACAAATTGGGCACCACACTTGAATTTGACTTGAATAACTTTAAAAACCATGATAGAAGCACTTTTATTAAATCCTAAATAAATGCAAATTCAAAACTACTAATATAAAACTTAATAAAAACTAAAAATAAAAATTAAACTTGGGTTTGCCTCCCGATAAAAGCGCTTGTTTTATAGTCTCGGCTGACTTCTTCAATTCTCTATCCAATTCCCCTTGAAAATTGAGGAACCCTCCATCCATCGATATGATGTCTCTTTTGGGAGGTTCCCAATTGTAATAACCATTGAATTTAAGTCACTAGCATGATCTTTTTAGATAGGATCCCCATTAAGTATGGCAAACCACTAGGTGTTTCCTCCATTATGTCGATGATCAGTTGGGGCATTGAAGCTTAATAAACATAATGGAATCTTCCTCTATCTTCTCCTTTTCATCCCACCATGACTCCACAAGTTGTCTAGCTCTTACGTCACCAAGAGCTTTCTTTGCTGAAGCATGTTTGCCAGATTGGGCATGGTTTTACAAAAGCTGCCGGATTCTTGAACTTTGGTGGAGAAGGTACATGGGACACTATCAAAATTGGCTCATCTTCGTTGGTACTCAAAGTTAGATCTTTGTTAGATCTCCTTTTGTTGGTCTCCAAGTCTTTCCTCTCTTTCAACATCTATATCATTTGGCACATTCGATTGCGATTTTGGTTGGGCTCATCATCGGTCTAAATCATCCATGTCATAGAGCCAGTGTATTGAGGGCGGTTGTTCAGCGCATGTCTTATCTGCCCCAATTGATTTTCCAGTTCTTGATCGGCGCCCTTGGCTTTGCAAATTCACTCTCTACTTGATTCATTTTCTTGTCTTGTTCCTCGTTCCTTTTTGAAGCTTTAATAAATTTTTCCAAGGCTTCCTCCCAATTTGAATGTTCTTCTGTTGTAGTGGAGGTGGACCACGAGAAATCCGGTGGGTATGTTGGACTTGGAGCATAAAATTGATCTTGATTGTTACTCCATGAAAAAATCCGGTGATACCCCGATCCGATGATAGTTGTTGGGATAGACATAATTGTTGGGGTAATCACCACTATCTCTTATCTTAAACTTCGGCGATGGAGCATTGATGACTCATATGATTTCCGGCCTGAATAATCACAAATAACAGCCACACTTTGGCGACGTTGAGCTTGAAAAGCTTGAACATCCTCGAAAGTGTCTCCATCTGTCTTACACAATGCGAGAAAGTTTCTCGAGTCATCGATCTCACGCTCCCCTTGGTTGAGTCATGTTAGTGTATGGCCATTGATCATGAAAAGTCATCCATGGTACCTAAAAGAGAGAAATATAGGAAGAATGAAAAATAAAAATAAAAATAAAAATTTTAAATTAAGACTAATTTGATTGAAATTAATATTGGTAAATAATTATTAAATTAATTCCCGACAATGGCGCCAAAAACTTGTTGATCGATTTACATGATCAATGAATACGTGCAAGTATACGATCGACAAGTAATAAAGTGAAAAGAAGAGTATCGTTCCCACGAGAATTATTTAATAAAAATTACAAAGTACTAATTCTTAACAAATCAATTTTATTTAAACAATCTCAAATTGTGATTTTTCTAATTAAGAAAACTAAATTAACTAATTAAAACTAGATTACTTATAAATGAATTCAAATAAATAAAGATTAAGACTTGAATATCCCCAATTATGAACTATAAATCAATTATCCAATTATCCCAATTATTATGTCTCTTGAATTGTTAACGAGGAATTCTCAAATGCGAAAAGTCTTTTCAAAGTGATCGATTGCCTTCTATTTAATCCAGTTAATCTTGCTATATTCTATGCAAAACAATTGAATTAAACTCCTTTCGATCCCAATTCCTTATGTGTTACATGCGGTGAAACATATATTTCCATTCAATTCACAAACCTAATTATTCACTTGTGAAATAACTAAGTCACGTGATATCATGCCCGATTCTAACCTAGAATTCCTCTTTCAATTCCTTCAGAGTAACAAGGTAATTCTTGATCGGATAATTAATCAATAAGCTCAAGAACAAGATAAACAATTCACTTTGACATAAATAATTGGAATAAATCAAATAACTAATTTATAGACATAAAAGGTTCGATTGAAATCTTAATAAAAGAGTTAGTTCATAATTAATGAATTAAAACCAAGAATCCACAATTGAATAGACATTAAAAGATAAAAGTATGATAAGAGAAGAGAATAGAATCATTTGTCGACAAATCGATGCTCCCTTCTTTTTTCTTTGCTCTTGATCTTGATCTTGATGTTCTCCAAGTTGCTTGATCTCGAATGGCTAATTAAGAACTAGGGTTTATATTCTAATCTAATGGAGTGTTTTATCTAAGCTAATCTATGTAATCTCCCTTTATTTTATGCCTTACATCATGTATTTATAGGTTCTGAAGTCAATTTTTAGCTTAGGAACAAACCCGATCAATTTGGAGTCAAAAAAGGTGTCAAAATTAAGCCCCAAAATGCGTCCGGGCCATCACCAAGCTCTTCCCAGTAGCCCTTGTACTGGGCTTACATCTTCAAACACTTTGCTCCCCGGTAGCCGGGCGCTTGGGCATAGAACTAAAATGGGCGCCCGGCCTTTGGCCCCATGTTACGACATTTTTACTCAAGCGTCCTTTGGGAAAATGGCCATAACTTCTTCGTCCAGAACTCGATTTTGATGATTCAAGATGATCCGGAAAGAGGAAGTAGATCTACAACTTTCATTCTTTAAGTTTTTCGAAATAAGGTCTGAGCAATACTCAAATTGGCTCTGAAGTGACTAATGTGTGTAAATGGCAAGCCAAAAGCAGCGAATCTAGCCACCCCAAGCGTCGATCCAAGTAACTTTTGTCCCAATTCCTACAAAACAACATAAAACATGCATGAATAGACACAAACACTTAAAAACAAATATTTGAGGTTTTAGAAATGGGTTTTGTCTTTGGGGAATTGAATACAAAATTTGATTTCACGCTCTGAAAGTAGGTAAGAAGTCTTGAGAATAAATCGAGAAATTTATTAACAATAGAATTATCATTCAAAGCTGTGACTCTCATCCGAAGACTTGGATAACACACATGTAATGAATGTTTTCTCAACGAGTTTCAACCAATAAGTCAAAGTCTAATTTCTCAGGACTCAAATTTAAACATTGAGCCCAAGCAAGAGAGATAAAAGAATGGGTAGGCAAGGTATCAATTAGGTATAGACTTACAAGAATTTATAATTAACTAACGTCTTAACCGTTCGGGTTACTAAACTTTGAAGTCGGCAACGCTCTTCACTGAAACCAATTGAAGCTTTGTTTTATGCCATATCGCCTTTGGTGCCACGCAGATTAGATTGGACTTGACTTTGGTGCATGACAAAATCGAGCTAAACCTTCTCTTCTTGAAACTTCCACTTGATTATCCGCTTGTATTTACCAATGCAAGTGGTTACCATTCTTGGCATGATAATTTCCCCACGATGGTTATCATTGTTCGATGGTCGTTGCCATAGTACATTATTATTATCGTGTTGTTGGTGTTGACCTTTTTGCTTGAGTGACTCAACGTATCTCCATTAATGCTTCATTGCTTATCTCGGCATTTTTCATTTGCTATTTTCAAACACTTGTCACAAAACAAGGGTTAATTAACATAATCACATATTTATCCTATATACTATGACCTACCAATTAAATACCTCAAATAA
The DNA here is from genome assembly GCA_020205605.1 of Panax ginseng. NCBI lineage: Eukaryota > Viridiplantae > Streptophyta > Magnoliopsida > Apiales > Araliaceae > Panax > Panax ginseng. Next base: position 73,534,852 of record CM035141.1, read on the forward strand.
ACATGGGTAGGTAGATACTAATGAAAATTTCCAATTACGTAATGACTAGATTTTTTGTAATTTAATTTAATATGTATTGAATTGAATAAATATTTTTTCGATGAATTAATTATTAGATTAAATAATTAATTGATGAAATTGTGGTAGATTAATTTAATTATATGTGTTACATTTATTAAATTAATGTTGAAAATTTTATTATTCAAAGTATGCATAATTATGTGAGCTTATTATGTAATTATAATGAGCTTATTGAATTAAATAAAATATTTAATAAGCCCTAATGTTATTTAATTAAAGTAATAATTAATTGGAGATTTAGTAATTGGATATAATTAATTAATGAGAAAATTAATTATGTGACTATGTGAATTTATGAGAAATTATTATAATTAGTTTATATTAAATTAAATAATATAATTGAAATATTGTATAATTGGATGTGACTTGAATTAAACTATATTATAGAGGTTTTATTAAATTAAATAGTTTTGTAATATATTCTTGCTTTAAACGAACAAAGGCCCTATGGGGAGTTGGAAGCGATTTGCCATTATTGGGTTAGACCGACCACTTAGTCGCGTCGATTCCTTTTCTTATATCACGTCTTCTCATTATTTCTTATTTTACCAAGTCGATAAAACATCACGAGAGAAATTCGAGAGAGAGTTTGAGAGCCCTCGAAGAAAAATTGAAGATATTGTGAAAGAGATTGAAGATATTATGGAATAAAATAAATATTCAATGAAAATTATTATTAAAATATTTATAAATAAATTAAATATTTTAATTGAGATATTTATGGAATAAAATAAATATTACGATGAAAATTATTATTAAAATATTTATAAAATAAAGTAAATATTTTAATTGAGATATTATGGAATAAAATAAATATTCTATGGAAATTATTATGAAATAATTTATTAAAGTGTAATAATAGTAAGAGAATGAAAATATTCTAATTTAATTAAGTAATTAAATTAGAAGAGTATCAATTTATTAAATAAAGTGGAGTTTATATTAAATAATTAAGTGAAAAATGTAACTAATGAATGTAAGTGAATACATATGGTATATGTGTAGGATTTGTGGTGAAGCAGGTAGTAATCGTTTAACTTTCACGCGCTGAAGCGAGTTTTCTAACCTACTTGTCATTATTGTTCAAGTTTATTAATTACCTCGAGTAAATTATCATTACTATTATTCATGTTCAAATGTTATATTAAAGATTGATTATCTTTTGCAAAGCATGATTAAGTTATACAATAATTGTCCTGTTATACTTCACTAAGGATTATTATTGATTTGAATATCATTATTATTGAACCTTATTAGACTAGCGAACCCTTATTGATTGAATAGTCCATAGTTGATGGCGTTCTAAATTTGAGAACCTTTGATGAATTATCCAAACAAAACTTCCTTTAGTGCGGACTCGAATGTCAAGCGAGATGAACAACCTGCAACAGTAATTTACTTATCGTTAGCGTTAAGATATTGTGCACGATGTATGGTACTGAAGAAATGATCCCCAAAATGCGAAGAAGAAAGGTCCATAGTCTTATGATTGTTAAAGGTTTCAAGTATAACCCTTGATAACCTGGGACATGGTTCAAGGTCTTATGACCCTCGAGAATTCTTTTCGATTCTTGTTATTCATTCTTGATTCAAAAAGTTGAGCTTTTATTCGAGGATGTCTTTGATTTATTAGCATTGTTATTATCTTCATTATTTCATTATTATACTTGTGGGCAATAGTACTCCTCTTGTAATAATAACTTCTTGATTAAGAACGATAGAAGCAATGAACCTTCCACTAGTAAAGAAGCAAGGGCAAGGTTAACAAGTGATGAAGACTTGTTGTTTGTTTTATGATGATTTTGTTTTAGACTTGCTTGATTTAAGACTTATTTGTTTATGATTCCGTACGAGATGTTTAAGGTTAGTTTAACTTTTGGATTGTATTATTATTATTAGGATATTACTAACCCTTAAAGGAAGACTTTTATTCTATCTATTGCATGGCTTTGCATTTATTATGGGTAGATAGATAGATGATATTTATCTGATAGACACCAAATCCAGTGGAATTGAAGTACGGTTGAGGGGTGTCACAGTTAGTATATCAAAATGTGTAGGTTATGAACCTTAGGTGGGGAACAACCAATAGGTAGTAGCCTTATAGAAAGAAGATAGTGATGGAAAACTCTTATCGAGTTATAAGAAATGAATTTACTGTAATTCATTGAAGATATAAAAAGACTTTATATGTTTATGTGTTAAAATATGCATTTAGATGATCGACTTAGTAACTAAAACTTAAAATTTTGTTTTATAGGGATGTCGAGATGTTGAAGCTAGGGAGGAAGAACCTGAGTACTATAATCTGCAAACGGAGAGGAGGAACCGGAGACATTCATATCGATAGGAGGGCAATGAGTACAGAGGGAGTCATCTCCATTGATCACTTGATTGTTAATTAGGGAGCATGAGCCGATCTGATCAAGGAGGATCTGAGGAGAATTTGTTGAGGAAGAAGAAGAAGAAGAAGAAGAGTTACCCACGATTACTGCAAGTCGATGCTAAGATGTATGACCGTTATATGACCATAACGTAGAGTTCACAGAGCGAGGTCCAGATTTGGTGAGCGGCGGTTATTGATGATTACTCTAGAGGAGAAGGAGAGGAGATTTAGACTCTTCACTCACGACTGGAAATATAGAATGGGATTTGGTCCATGAGAAGATTGAAACAAAAGATAAGATCGAGGAGATAGAGAAACTAAAAGAAGGCCAGAAGGAAACCTCTCGAAAGACTAAAATAGCAGGAGGAAGGATGGGTAAGAGAATCACGTCCCGAAGTGATAAATGCGAGAAGATGATGAGTCGTGGCAAAGAAGCGAAGATTGGAGGAGACATACTAACACTTAACAAAGCAATGAATGAGACCCAAGATCGAGTTTGAGGTACCCAATCAGGATTAGAAGGACTACCATTGTACATGATGGATCGCGGGACGATGTATTCGCATCTTAGAAGAGGGTATAGCGGCTATTCATTGACCTTTAACTTGAAAGGCGATATGATTTACTTAATTATGTGCAAAGAACTTAATTGGTTTTTTAGATGTAAATTCGACGTGTTTATACAGAATGAAAGAATATTTGAATGTTTTATTCCCTTTGTAGATTCTTTATTCAGAGGATAGTTGATGTAAATAGCATGATTATCTTATCGTTTAATGTTAAAACTTTTGATTTGAATGAAAATATATCAAGTTGTTTGAGATGATATGTTAAATACGATATGTTAAATTGTTAAGTAATGCCTTAACTATTTAGAGAAATAAATAAAGTTCTAATAAGCGTTTATTTAACGGAAAAATACGCCAATGAGAAGAATGACAACGTACACTGGCTCGGAAGAAGAAATTGAATATAATACTAATAATGCAATACCAATCCGTTCGTGATTAAGTGAACTTCTTTATTCGGAGCCATGAATAATCAAGCGCAGCTCCACTCAAACAGCATCGCGTTTAAAGACTTGATAGGTGGGACCGCCAGGAGTTCAAAGTTCCATAGACCCAATCCAGAACTCGAGCAGTGGGTTATGGAAATGGAGAAGGTTTTTCACGTTGCTTTAAGGTTAGAAGAAGACCTTGGAAAATGGCTTTTTTGCAGCGTTGTATCTTGAAGTGCGAGGCTAGCTTTACCGTGGCAAACAAACAAAGTGCGAGGAGGTGAGAAGGCGTGATTACATGGGAGAAGTTTAAAGAAATGTTTTTGAAATGTATTTCCCAACTAGTTAGCAGAATCGGATGGAAGTTCAATTTACAGAACTAAAGTAGGAAACATGGCGTACTGACTGCGCGGCAAAATTCAACGAAGTTAGTGAGGTTCTTTAATATCAAGTACCTACAGACGAAAAGAAAGGCCGGAAGATTCGGTCAAATTTAAAGCCTTGGGTATACTGATGAAAAGTGTCGATGTTTACGACTAAACACGTTTAGTAGAGTGCGAAAAAAGGCCATCTCATTTGAAGGAGGAAGGTCACGGTGACAAAGTAATCAAGATCAAAAAGAAGAAGAAGAGTGAAGATTAGAAGGGGAAATAAAAGGCGGTGGAAGTGGCAGCCGGGATGTCAAATTCAATCGAGAAGAAAAGGTGGAAACGACAGCCTCATCATGGAAATCAACCAAGTTGTCGGAAAGAAAGAATCGAAGTATGCCCTACTTTCGGAAAGCCCCTCCCAGGAGTTTGTATGGAAGGGAAAAGGAAGTGCTACAATTGTGGTCGGGAAGGCCACATAGCACCAGCCCCAAAACCGAAGAAGGGTGCTTGTTTTACTTGGATTAGAAGGACCATCTGGCGAGAGATTGTCCCGTAAGAAGGATCGGAGGGTCGGGGATCGAGGAGAACCGGGAAATAACATTGGAAAATACCTTTAAATCAACTTACCCGGATTAACCGCAACAAGCAACCGAAATTGCCCACTAACTTTCCAATATTACAGTAAGCGAAGATGCGATCAGGTCTCTGCAGATGTGTAGTGTCAAGTATCATTCCGTCAATGAAATCAATACTTGCGTTTTTATTTGATCAGTGTGCTACTTGTTCCTTTATATCCAAGATCTTTCTTTAATAGTTTAGATTTGCTTACTGGACAAGTCGGAATATCCCTTGAATATGTAAATCATAATGTATAGATAATTCTGTGCCAGTATGTATACATAAGAACTGTGACGATTGGATATTAAGGGTAATACGCTGAATGTAGATCTTACTCCTATTCGGATTTAGGGAATCGGCGTTATCTTAGGAATGGATTAGTTGTTCAATTCTGGTACGTAATCGATTGCAAAGAGCGTGTTAACCTTGGCTTAATTGGCCAAAGGTTGTATTTTATCGATAACCAGCAAATACGCCTAGGACAAGCGAGTTGTAAAGACGATGAGATGCAAAATAGGAATTTATTAACACAAGGTTGTGTAGGATAATTAGTTTATACAGTCTGACCCAGTGTAAAAGAAAGTCCTAAGGTGAAGAGATACCCGAATGTTAAAGATTCTGCTGAATGATTTTATCGCGATTCACAGACTTCAACCCAGAGAAGAAGTAGATTTCATTGATCGATTTAGGCGCTTGAACCGCTATCCCGATACTCCGAAGGCACCACTCTGGAATAGCTCCAGTAGAGACGAAAGAATTAAATGGGCTAATTACAAGTTAATCTTTGGATGTTAAGTATATTCAACCTAGCTTGTCGCGGGTAGGAGCCTTGGTGTTGGGTGGTAATTGTAGTGAAGGATGGATCATCTTGGCTTCACATTGACTACTAGAAAATTGAATAAAGGTCGAGATTAAACGAGGAGTATCCATTCACAGAGGATCGACGAATTCGTTTGATCAATTAAGAGGGGGAGCAAGATACTTTTCAAGATAGACTGGAAGCGGTTATCATCATCATATAAACTGAAGTGAGGATGTCAAGACACGCTGACGAGGAGCAGCGATATGGTCACCTCTCTGAATTTTAGTAATGTCGTTTGGTCTTACGAATGCTCCTGCGGTGTTATGGGACTAATGAATGGTGTGTTCAAGACGTTTTTGGACAAGTTCGTTTGTGGTATTTATAGATGAACATTTTAGTGCATTCGAAAACCAAAGAAGAACGAAGATCATTTAAAATTAACATTGGAAGTATTGAGAAGGGAAAGTTGTATGCCAAGTTTTGGAAATCACGAATTTTGGATTGAACAGTGCCAATTTCTCGCCTAGACGCGTGATCGATAAAAAGCGAAATTTTGGGCAGATCCATCCAAAGTAAGGCCGTGATTAAGCGGGATCAGTTGAGGGCCGCCTGTCCCGAATCTGAAGTTTTTCTTGGATTAGGATATTATAGAAGGTTTATCCTGTTGACTTTTCCAGCATCTAAACTTCAGTGTAGCGTAATTTAACTCGAGAAAGTCAGTGAAATTTGTTTGGACGGATAAGTGTGAGGAAAGTTTTCAAGAATTGAAGAAGAGGTTGAGTCGGCCCTATGTATTATCTCTTATGATAATCTGAGGAAATTTTGTTGTTTATAGTGATGCATCGCATAAAGGACTTGATTTCGTGTCTTTGAGTCTAAGCGACAAAGCCATCATTCGTATACATCCACGACAAGGTGAAGAAGATTACGGGGTAAAGCGGGATATCGACCCCTGACTTGGAGTTAAATTTGCGGTTATTTTGCTTTGAAAATTTGAAGCACTATCTCTTGTGGGGAGAAGTGTTGAAATATCCTATGAACCGTAAGAGTCTGGAAATATATTTTCACCAATGTAGGACTTAAATATCGTCAGTTAAAGAAGATGGATTTGGAATTAATTAAGGATTAAGTTTGTGAGATTTTATACCATCACAGGTAAAGCAAATGTGGTTCTTAAGCGCCTTAAGTAGAAAGCGTTCGGAGAATTAGCCGATTTTGACCTGCTTTCAGGAGAGCTAATTCGAGTAAATGGAGAAACCGGAGTTGGAAGTGGAAGTATCCTATGGAGATCGATGAAGCTATTTCAGATGCAATCTGAATACAACTCTACTAGATAAAGTTAAAGAGTGGCTCAACTTGAGGATGATGAATGCAAAAAGGTGACAAAGAAGATATCCTCAAGGAGCCCAATCAAGATTTAAGATGGATAAGGAAGAATCTTTGGATTTGAGGTAGAGATTTGGATATGTCGCCCGATAGAAGAGATTAAGGAAGATATTTTGAGCTTTGAGACTCATAGTTCACGATATTAGATTCACCCCAGGTAGTACCAAGATGTACCAAGATCTTAAACAACATTTAAAATGGTCGAGATTTAGGCGTGATATTGCGAGAATGTGTTGCCACAGTGTCCGGACTGGCCGAGGAAAGTGAAGCCGGAACATCGAGACCAAGAAGATTGCTACAGCAGGTTAGAGATCACGAAATGGAAATCTTAACATAATATAAATGGACTTAATGGTTGGCCCTTCCAACTGACTCGGAAAGACTTTCGTTAAAGATATGGGTTATCGTTGAAACGGTAGCCTAAATCCGCATTAATTTCCTTCCGATCAAAATCGATTCATCTTAGATCGATTCTTAAGGTCATACATTAAAAGAAATCGTTTAAGACACGGTCTTAGGTTGTCAATTATTTACGATAGTAGATCCCGCGTTTACATCGAACAGAAGCGTCTCAAGGGAATGCGCTGGAGTGCGTAATGCGAATGAGTACGACACTACCACCCTCAAGCGAAGACGCAGCAAAGTGAAGAAACGATTCAAACATTAGAAGATATGCTAAGAGCACCAGGTGATGGATTTTAAAGGAACATTAGATTTGATTCCTTATGTGCTTCTATTGCTTATCTCAAAGCATTTTCATTTTATATTTTCAAACACTATCCGCAAAACAAAAGTTGATTAACATATCACATTTATTACCTATACTAATGACCTACCAATTAAATACCAAAATAAACATAGGTAGGTCATACTAGCGAAGAATTCCCTGTCGTGACCGAGCAGATTTTGTAATTTAATTTAATATTTATTAAATTGAATAAATATTTTTCGATGAATTAATTATTAGATTAAATATTAATTGATGAAATTGTGGTAGATTAATTTAATTATATGTGTTACATTTATTAAATTAATGTTGAAAATTTTATTATTCAAGTATGTAATTATGTGAGCTTATTATGTAATTATGTGAGCTTATTGAATTAAATAGAGTATTTAATAAACTTATATTATTTAATTAATGTAATAATTAATTGAGATTTAGTAATTGAATATAATTAATTAATGAGAAAATTAATTATGTGACATATGAATTTATGAGAAATTATTATAATTAGTTTATATTAAATTAAATAATATAATTGAGCTATTGTATAATTAGGGTGTGACATAGATTAAACTATATATTGTAGAGGTTTTATTAAATTAAGTGGTTTTTATAATATATTCTTGCTAAGCCAAATGAAGGCCCTATAGGAGTTGAGCCGATTACTTCATTATTGGGTTAATCGACCACTCGATCAACGTCAGTTCCTTTCTTATATGTGTCTTCTCATTCTTTCTTATTTTACCGAGTTCGATAAAAGCATCAGGAGAGAATTAGGAGAGAGTTTGAGAAGCCTAGCCAGAGAATTAAGATATTGTGAAAGAGATTGAAAGAGGAGAATTTAAGAAAACATCTGAAGTCTTCTAATCTATACCTTACACTCGGTGTAATCTCCTTCCCAAATTTTTAAAATTCGTTATTTAAGTTTTATAGAAAATAGCTTTCAAGTTTTACCTTAAGTCTACTGTATTTATAAAGGGTATGGATTATGTATTTGTATATATATTAAATGCTTACCATAATATATTTAATTATATATATTTCACAAACCATAACTTATACATTTATTATCTGATAGATTGTTATTTCAAAAATTCTGAGGATTTGGGTTTGTGCCATATGGCCTTATCGTGATATTTAAATTATGTTAATCATATATTATCCTAAAATTTCTACCAATATATATTATTATGTACGTTAATATAGAAGAGACCAAACTTTAATTGAGCAGATTAGGATATTTATAACTTGAATCAAGTAGTGTCTGAAGTATGTTTTATGTTCAAAGCCTTCAAGAACATCAAGAGCGGTTGGAAGTAAATGTGTTGATTTTCTAAATTTATGTGTGTTGTAACTTGTTACAAGAAATCATGCTAGATGGGTTAGTAATGATTATATGTATTATTACAATGATTAGGTAAGTCTAAATTTATTGTAATAAAATAACTAATTAGAAGTTATGGCCATATTAAGTATATATTTTTACACCATGATTGATTTTGGCCTAATTTGGCTTTTGTTATGTTAAGTGAAGCTGAGAGCTACGAAGCTACGTAAAATGAGCATGAAATAACCACACTTCCCCGTGAATAATTTACAAACAAATTACCACGGGACGAGGTCAAAAAAAATAATAATAAATAATAATAATAATAATAAATAAATAAATAAATAAATAAATATTTGATGAAATTATTAAAATATTTATAAAAATAAATTAAATATTTTAATTAGAGATATTTATGGAATAAAATAAATATTTAATAGAAATTATTATTAAAATATTTATAAAATAAATTAAATATTTTAATTGAGATATTTATAGAATAAAATAAATATTTGATGAAAATTATTATTAAAATATTTATAAATTAAATTAAATATTTTAATTGAGATATTATGGAATAAAATAAATATTAGGTAAAGAAATTGTTATTAAAATATTTATAAAATAGTAAATATTTTAGTTGAGATATTTATGGAATAAAATAAATATGCGATGAAATTATTATAAAATAATTTTATTGAATTGTAATAATAGTAAGAGAATGAAAATATTCTAATTTAATTAAGTAATTAGAGAAATTAGAAGGGTATAAATTTGTTAAATAAAGTGGAGTTTATATTAAATAATTAGAAGTGAAAATGTAACTATTAAGATATCGTGAATACACCATGAGTATGTGTGTAGGAATTTGTGATGAGCAGGTAGTAATCATTTAACTACGCACGAAAGCGAAGTTTCTAACCTAACGTCATTATTATTTCCAGTTTATTAATTACCTCGATAAATTATCATTACTATTATTAAATGTTCAAATGTTATATTAAAGATTGATTATCT
>CM035141.1:73544663-73622163 GCA_020205605.1 Panax ginseng
AAATATTTTTATGAAAATAACGGTAGAAAGTTTTAAATTTAAAGCTGTTGAACTACTCGGTAGTAAAAAATGCGATGTCTGGCATGGTTGCATAGTAGCACACGGTATTGATTATTGATGCTTACGTAAGAAGTCCCTCAGTAATACTCAATTATTGCTACAGTAATTGTTGCATCATATCTCTCATATTATTGATTCAATTATTGTCACAGTATCATCTGCATTATATGATATATTATTAAATCAATAATTGAGACGGCAAAGTTATTCATATTATTATTTGCAATATTGACAATGTCTAGAAGTTCTGTCAATGAGAGGTTTGGTCACCTAATTGCGCGCCAATAAGGAGAAATCCTTATCGAAAGACCCCTCTTTCCTGGGAACGACCTGGTTGTTAAATATTGTGAATTATAATATTAATGATTAATAAGTTCGTATTGATTAAAGATAAATTTTATAGTTCTATTGTGTTGGAATTATTTGTGGTAGTGAAAATTGACATTTGTTTCGATAATAATTGATGTCTGGAGGTTATATTGTTCAATCGGGTATTCGGGCCACTTTTAGTGTCGGAGTACTATTCACGAATTACTATTCATAAGTTACTATTCACGAGTTAGTACTCACGAGTTACTATTCATGAATTACTATTCACGAGTTATTATTCACGAGTAACTATTCACGAGTTACTATTCACGGGGTACTATTCACTCGTAAGATATATTTCTTTTCGGTCCAAATCATTTTTGGGTACAATATTATTCTATGAGGAGATGTGCTAAATTTTCAGACCGTTTGTTAAAGATATAATAGCGAATCAATATGGACCGCTAGTGGAAAGTTATAATAGTAAATCAATATGGATCGTTGGTTTAAAGTTTTAATAGTAAATCAGTATGGACCGTTGCTTTAAGTTTTAATAGTAAACCAATATGGATCGTCCATTTAAAAGTAAATCAATCTGGACGTTCATGAATTAGTTACTAGTCGATCCATTCTCCTATAAATAGAAGCTCATTCCTTCATTATTTCTTACGAATTCAACTTTGAAACTCTAGAGAGAAAACTATAGAGAGAAAGAAGAAAAGTATTACGCTACTTCACTACACCAGTATTCAGCTTTTCTAAGGTAGGGATATTATTTGTTGTACTCGTAAAGGGTATTCTTTCTTTCTTATTCATAAAGAGAACTTACATTATTCCATTCTTTATTATTACATTGGAATAACTTTTGTATCTGTGGGATACCCTATACTTGGTGAAATTCTTACATTATTCCATTCTTTATTATTATGTTGGAATAACTTGTCTATGCAAAATCTTTATACATGGTGAAATTATTCATTATTCCATTCTTATTATTACATTGGAATAACTTTGTTTATCTGAATACCGCATACATGGTGAAATTCTTCTAATATTCCGTTCTTTATTATTACATTTAATATCTTGTGCATGCGCGTATCTTGGGACTGGTTCCATTATTTATTATTCTATCGAATATCACATGCATGCGTTCTGTGGGACTGGTTCCATTATTTATTATTACATTGAAATAACACATGTGTGTGCGATCTATCGCACGCATGGTGAATCCTTCCGTTATTCCATTCTTTATTATTACATTGGAATAACTTTTGTCTGTATGTGGATTACCACATGCATGGTGAATGATCCTTCGTATTCATTCCTTATTAAATTATGGAAATGATCTGTCTACGTGGATTACCGCATGGCGGGCGAAAATCCATTTGCAAATTCATATATTCTATTATATTCAGTTGGTTAAAGCTTTGGCTTCTATACTCCATACAATTAGTGGAATATCCTTGATATTTGCGCTTCATCCAGTATCTTTTCATGGAAATATTCTTCTGAGCATTGTTGAATTTTACACTACAAAGAAGTATCATGTTTACAATTTGGACGTTATTGAGTTCAGGATAAATTAACTTATAAATCTTTAAAATTTATTCTTGAACTTGTTTTATTGAATTGTCATCATCATCATCATGCTTATATTATGTTGAAAGTCATCTTTGGCTTACGTGCATAGATGGACTTGGTATGATTATGACCAAGGATTATTCGGTATAATCATGACCATAATGTGACGAATGATGTGGTAAAAGTCCTCATTGGCACCGTAGTTCATTGGTGGGCGATTGTTGGTATGATTATGACCGAGGATTATTCGGTATAGTCATGACCATTGATGATTACATGAATATCATTGGTAGTGGAGCGAGGATGATTCGATTTTATTTATTAAAATTTGAGTCTCGTGATAAAAGTGATGAAAAACCTTTTAAATCATAGAAGATAGTAGATTTTATTCTCTACTTGACTCTTCTAATGGATTGCATGATCATTTCTTTGTTAAACTTGATGTTTATTATATTTTATCAGTTTAACACCGTTGAAGGCTAATGATAATTTATTCTGCATTATCTTAGTCATAATATTTCTTACTAGGCTAGTTGAGCTCTCCCTTTCTTTCACTGTTCTCTTCAGGAAATGAGAACGTAGTTGGGACTATTCGGGGAATAGAGTGATGATCCTAGATGGTGCATTAGTAGTCCTCACTATTCTATGAAATAGTTTGATAATAAATGTAATGAGGACTCTATTGAGTGTAGATATTGTCTAGATGACAATATTTGTATTAAAACTCACAGCCTATGTTTTGCCATATTTTACACGACTGTTGTATAATTAAGTTGTATTTGTATTCAGTACCTTGTATCTTGCGACTCATGATGGGTGATGTATACCTGTTTTGGGGGCATCACAGTTGGTATCAAAGCTTAGGGATATGATCCCTAGCTGAGATGTGAGACAAGAACTAGAAAGGGAGAGACGGGGAATTCCTTCGCTAATATGACCTACCTAAGTTTATTTGGTATTTAATTGGTCGGTCATAGTATAGGGATAATATGTGATATGTTAATTAACCCTTGTTTTGTGACAGTGTTTGAAAATGGCATATGAAAATGCTGAGATAAGCAATGAAGTAGATGAGACCGTTGAGTCAAGAAAAAGGTAACGACCTACAACACGATAATAATCATACCCGGTAAGGGGCATCGGAACAATGATAACCATCGTGGGGGAATTATCATGCCAAGAATGGTAACCACTTGGTGGTAATCATGGCCAAGATAATAAAGTAGAAATTTCAAGAAAAGAAGGTCATTTAGCTCGATTTTGTCATGCACCAAAGTCAAGTCCAGCTAGAACGGTGGCACCAAAGGCGGATACGGACAAAACAAAGTCGGTGGTTTCAGGAAGAGCATTTTTCGTGACTTCTCAAAAAGCGAGTAACCCAAACAAAGTTAGCACGGGTTAGTTAATTATAAATTCTTGCGAAGTCTATACCTTATTAGATACCAATTCTACCCATTCTTTTATCTCTCTTGCTTACGCTCAACGTTTAAATTTGACTCCGGAGAAATTAGACTTTGACTTATTGGTTGAAACTCCGTTAGGAGAAAACTTCATTACATGTGTTATCCAAGTCTTCGATGAGAGTCACAGTTTTGAATGATAATTCTATTGTTAATAAATTTCTTGACGCATTCTTGAAGAATTCTTAGCCTACCCCTAGAGCGTGAAATCGAATTTTGTATTAACCCAAGTACAAAACCCATTTCTAAAACCCTCAAAAATTTTCTTCACCCAAAACGAACGTGTAATGTGTCAAAGACGTAGGCTCGAGTTGTTGAAGATTACGATCGTACCATTCAATATAACGTGGTAAAAACGAACGTGGTAGCAGACGCGTTGAGTAAATGATCGTATGCGTTTACGAGGGCGATGTTGTTAACACAAAGACCCATTTCGTACAACTTACAAATGATGAAGATAGAGTTAAAGACTCTAGGAACCCACGTGAAGATAACGAATATACGAGTAGAATCGACTTTAATTGATAAAGTTAAAGCCGCTCAAGCTACACACCCAGAGCTAATGAATGTGAAGAAGAAGGTTCAAGAGGGCGTTATTCTAGAAGCAAGAATCGACGGAGAGAGGAAATCTCAACCCTCGAAATAATTGGCCCATTTGAAATCCTCGATGAAGTAGGAACGTGGCTTATAGACTCGTTTTACCACCAAGTATGTCGGCGTGTTCATAACATTTTTAACGTATCGACGTTACGTAAATATAGGGGACGACGAACCACATTATTAATTTAGAACCGGACGAGATAGCGGATGATTTAACATATGAGGAAATACGTGTTAAAATCTTGGATAAGAAGGATTATATTCGACACTCAAAGGTTATACCTCAAGAGTTAGAATCTGAAATAAAGTCAAGATACCCTCACCTCTTCAGCAAACCAGGTACGTACGTAAATTTCGAGGGCAAAATTTTATAAGGAGGGGAGATTGTGAGACCTTGAATTTTATGAATAATATTTAATTTTTCTCGAAATATTTTTTTTAATATTATGGTGTGGATTTGATATAATGTTATAGTTGTGGGTAGTATTTATAAATTTTGATAAGTATATAAGTTGTTGTATAATATTCGATTGGTGGGAAATATTCTTTTGTCATGGAATATTAAATGCGATGGCACAATCATTAGTGGACCCCTAAATGAAGTATTGTCGGATTGAGAAAATGACAAAATATTTTTATGAAAATAATGGCGAAAGTTTTACCAATTAAAGCTGTTGAACTACTCGGTAGTAAAAGTAAATGAATGTCTGGCGTGGTTGCATAGTAGCACTACGGTATTGATTATTGATGCTTTACGTAAAAGTCCCTCGGTAATACTCAATTATTGCTACGATAATTGTTGCATCATATCTCTCATATTATTGATTCAATTATTGTCACAAAGATATCCGTGCATTATATGATATATTATTAAATCAATAATTGAGACGGCAAAGTTATTCATATTATTATTTGCAATATTGACAATGTCTAGAAGTTACATCGATGAGAGGTTTGGTCACCTAATTGTGTGCCAATAAGGAGAAATCCTTATCGAAAAAGACCCTCTTTCACAGGAGCGACACGGTTGTTAAATATTGTGAATTATAATATTAATGATTAATAAGTTCGTATTGATTAAAGATAAATTTTATAGTTCCATTGTGTTGGAATTATTTGTGTTAGTGAAAATCGACATTTGTTTCAATAATAATTGATGTCTGGAGGTTATATTGTTCAATCGGGTATTCGGGCCACTTTTAGTGTCAGATTACTATTCACGAATTACTATTCATAAGTTACTATTCACGAGTTAGTACTCACGAGTTACTATTCACCCGTAAGATATATTTCTTTTCAGTCCAAATCATTTTTGGGTACAATATTATTCTATGAGGAGATGTGCTAATTTTTCAGACCGTTGGTTGAAAATATAATAGTAAATCAATATGGACCGCTGGTGGAAAATTATAATAATAAATCAATATGGATCGCTGGTTTAAAGTTTTAATAGTAAATCAGTATGGACCGTTGCTGTGATGCCCCCAAATCCGGGTACTTGAAACCCGAACTCAGTGCTTCACGATACCATTTCTATAAGCTGAATAATACAATAGTAATATTACATTCAAACTTAATTTACATACATCAAAGTTTACTTCCAGTGCACGAGACCTTCAAATACATTCCTTACAATACTTGAATAGATACCAATGCAACTATAACCATTAACTCATAATACACACTTATTCGATCGACTTTCCTTTTCCTTTGTTAGTGCTCGAGCCTTGAGTTTGCTCATACATAATCGAAAACATTTAATTTAAGCAAGGATGAGCATTTGAGTGCCCAATGAGTAATAGCAATTATATATATAAAATTTGAAAGAATATAAGTATTCTCTTTCCATAACACTTCTACAATGAATCGAAAGTTGTGAAGTAATCTGTCTTGATAAAAATTCACATAAAAATTCTTCTTCAATTTCTTGAAATTAGGCTCCACCCATGAATAGGGTTTAAGAAACATACTATGAACATTGTTTTCATTTTCGAAAAGGTTTAGCGAAATTCATCCATGCAAAATCATAACTTACGAACACGGAGGGTGATCGACCCAGTTGTACCTGTGATGATCAATACTACATAACTTGAACGAAATTCATCGCTCACCCTTTGTCCGCCGAAGCGCATAAAAATTTTCCCATTATCGGGATGTTCATACATGCCTGGTTCCAAACCTGAAGGTTTTTAATCTTGCTCAACAATAATATATAATTCAACATATATGTATACGGGTAATTGACAAAAGTGTATCAACATGTGAATAAATGTCATGATTATCCAAGTGGGGACACTTGTGTAACCATTTAGAAATCAACTTAACAGAATATATATCTGGGTTAACATGTTGCTAATCAAAGCATACATAATCTGTACAGGAATAGAATAATTCTGAAACTTCTTACTCATGTCCATTGCATAAAGGAAATGCAAAGGTAGGATACTTTTGATTTATTTGATTACAAATCTCAACTTAGGTTTTATCTCTTTATCACAACCTATCAATAAGCGGATCATTCGTTCGATTAGAACAATATATCATAACACATAATCTTTGTCAATTCACGATTGACACATAGTCTAATCAAGTCATCACATAATCGCGGTGATCATACTTTTAGTTCATATTCTATACATTTTCAAATATCTCACTCATGCTCTTACGAAGTCTTTTCTTTCTATTATAGAATTACGATAAATTTGTTTGAGATGCAAGCGACTTTATCGGGTAAATCTTGAGTCTAAGACTCTTATTCTATACCTCCACATCTCAGAAATATCGGACATTTTACTTTTAATCATTTTTCAATTTTTCCGAAATTGAAAAATTTAAAATAAATCAAATCATCACTCAAGGGCTTATAGTGATATAAGCTGTTCTTACTATGGTGCTCTTCATCAAATCTGGACTTCATAACTTAGGTTCTCAAAATCACTAGTTTGGTAAATATATAACTTTCAAACATCTAAATCATAATTAAATGATTTAAACATTAAACAATTCCATTAATTTATATTAAACTATTAATGAAACCATTGCCAAAATATAAAAGTTATTTATAATAACTCAAACTATTTTTAAAACATTTATATTACCCTTAAATGATTTTTAAAACAATTAAAATCATTTTAAATAATCACCATTAATATATAAATATTATTGTACTATTCATCCAAATATTAAAAGTCATTAATTATAACTTAAAATATTTTTAAATCCTTAATATCCTCTTTAAATGATTTTTAAATAAATAAAACCATTTTTAAACTATTTATTTAATAATAATTATTAAATAAACTAAATATCATTAATATTATCTTAATATCATTAATATATAATTAATTAATGAAATTCATCACAAAATATTAAAAGTCATGGGAAATAACTTAAAATATTTTCTTATACCATAATATAATTTTTCATGAATTAAAACTATTTTTAAATAATTTATTTAATATTATAATTAAATAAATAAATACCTTTTATATTCCAAAAATACTAAATATTTTTGAAATATACTCAAAATAGTTAAAAACTTTTTTTCAGACTTTTAAATAATTTTTCATAATTTATTTGGTATTTTTAATAATTAAAATCTAATTTTTCTAATTTTTAAATTAATTTTCGGAAAATAAAATGCTAACTGTCGCTAAAGGCACCTATAGTAGATGAGCAAATCATTATAGGTGTTCTTGAGCTTCATATCGATTACCTGAGGGTGCTAGTTTGACCGAGAGCTTAAATCCATGATCTAAATGTTTTACGGACTTGCAAAAACTTTAATGTTGTAAAGATACTAATGTAATACTACAACTATACACTCATTCATAACCAAACAACAACGGATCTGTGAGATATAATCGATAGAAAACCTTGTCGGGGCGTGTTCTTCATGTTTTACGGGTTGCCCGGAAAACTCGTCAACACCCAAATTCAACGACCTTAGTAGTCTTATTCTCGTCGATCTGTATATGTGTTATAGGTGTTTTTTATCGTCGAGGTACATTTGTGTAGTACAACTTACGAGAAAACATGATTAAATCAATTTTCAAGTCTAAACATTAACAATACCAAAGATATAAATCATCAAACTCTCGACAAAACTTGTATGCCAATTACGGTTTTCGAAATTTTAAAACAGAATCGTCGCGAGCTACTTTGGATCTTTATATCTTTCATTCTGAGTTTGATCTAAGTGATCTATTGATTCCAGGTTGTAGATAACATGTAATACTACAACTCTATTACATATAAGGCATATAACAACAACAGATCCAACAGAAAGAGGCCGGTCAAATGTGACCTCAACAACTGTTCTTGAACATTTCTGGAAAACCCAGAAAGTTCTTGAAGCGATTTAATCGATAGTAGTTTGACCATCAATAACTTCTAATCTACAATGAGATATGACCATGATTCCTTTTGCAGAATAAAGACAACATGACAGGCTACACATAGCAAGCTTTAAACGTCAAAAACTCTTAACAGGATGAGATCTACAGCATCTGACATTTGTTGTCAGAACACAGAAATGAAAATTTCCAGATTTTGAAGATCTTCAAATCCGAGCTTCTGAATGTTATGGAATCAACATCAAGCAACCCAGATCATCCTTAGACACTATAATCAACATGTTTTAACATTTAAACATAACATCTAACACCAAAAAGTTTAAGAAAAATCAAGCTAGGGTTTATACCTTTTTAAGCTTTGATTACGATTTTTAGCTCTTGATTTGTTATTGGTGTGAATGGGGCTTGTTTATAGGTGATATGTTAAGAGAATTTCGTAGGTTTAAGCTTGGGAGAATGAAGCTAAGTTCTTGTGAATAAATAGGCCAAAAATGGTGCATTTCTCTCTTTGGATCCATAAAATAATGCATGAAATGATTATAATGGTGATTGATGGTAATACTACGACTATAGGTGATTTCTAGATGGATTGGCCAATTTTGTGGACAAGTGGTAGCAATAAGACATAAATAATGCATTTTCCTTTTCTTTAATTTATAAAAAAATTTAAATACATTGGATGCTAAAGTGGGATGATTCCCTTGTTTGATAGTTGATAGCATGTAGGGTAAGCATGTTGGGCATCCTTGTTGCAAGATCCCATCAACAATGTAAGTAATAATACACTAAAATGACAAAAAGGGTATTTTGGTCATTTCACATATAATTCCAAGGGCATTTTTGTAAAAGGCCATTAAATGTAATATTTAACCATTAGATTATAATTCTTACCATTTACCAATTAATTTCTATCATTTGGTAAATTAAAACATTTATATAATAACATCGTAATTAAACCCGATAATTTTAAATTAGGGTTTTCTATAGAAAATTAGGGTTTCTTAACGTTATCAATTAGGGTTTCCTAATTGACCATTAGGGTTCTCTAATTATCTGTGTATGATCTAACACAGTCATTACGATCTCTAACTTCAACCGATTAGGGTTGTAATAATTAGGGTTTGTCCTTGTTATTAGCGTAAAAATAGTAATTAGGGTTTTTCTTCTAATTACCGACATTCGTGTACACAGTAACTTCATATACACAGTAAACTTCATATACTACTCAGTCATTTCTCATAACTGAGTTTAATAATTAGGGTTTCACAGCATGGTAATATGTTATGACCTAATTGACCGTCATTGCTCAATAATATCCGTCCGCATATACACAGTACATAATTATTGTACTGTAAAATCATTATAATAATATAATATTATTATTCTCATCTCTTGATCACAATCCCAATTCAGGGTTTGGATCTCATATCTGACTTTTCTTTCGCATATCAATAATACTTGATTTAAATATTCTGAACAATTCATATAATAAAATATATATTATATAAGTTCTAATTATCACTTCATATATTATTTCCAATCATGTTATCATGGAAAAATAATTAATAAAAACATTTCTGCTTACAGAAATTAATTACCATAAAATATAATTTGTAGTAATTAATTATTCCAAAATTATTTCTAATTTTTCAAGTAATAAATATATTCATATTTATAGTTCACATTACTAGACACTTATTCTAGTCATTAAAAAAAAATTTATACGCAAAATTTCTTAATTATTTTATTTAGGAAATCTCGGGTTATTACAGTTGCAATAAGTTTTAATAGTAAACCAATATGGACCGTCCGTTTAAAAATAAATCAATCTGAACCGTTCATGAATTAGTTACTATTCAGTCCATTCTCCTATAAATAGAAGCTCATTCCTTTATTATTTCTTACGAATTCACTGAAACTCTAGAGAGAGAAACTATAGAGAGAAAGAAGAAAAGTATTCTGCTACTTCACTACTCTAGTATTCAGTTTTTCTAAGGTAGGGGATATTATTTGTTGTACTCGTAAGGGGTATTCTTTCTTTCTTATTCATAAATAGAACTTATGTTATTCCATTCTTTATTATTCTGTTGGAATAACATATATCTGCTTAAATACCTATACTTGGTGAAATTCTTACATTATTCCATTTTTTTATTATTATGTTAGAATAACTTTTCATACAAAATCTTTGGATACATGGTGAAATTCTTCTAATATTTCGTTCTTTATTATTACGTAGGAATATCACATGCAATGCGCGTTTATGCCGAACTTTGGTTCCATTATTTATTATTTTGTCGAATATCACATACATGCGTTTCTGCGGGACACAGTTCCATTATTTATTTTTACATTGGGAATAACTTTCTGCATGCGATCTATCGCATATGCGCATGGTGAATCATACATTATTCCATTCTTTATTATTCTATTGGAATAACTTTTGTCTATGTGGATTACCACATGTATGGTAAATGATCCTTACGTATTCATTCCTTATTAAATTGTGGAAATGATCTCCTCACGTGGATTATCTCATGGCGGCGAAAAATCCATTTGCGATTTCATATACTCTATTATATTCATTGGTTAAAGCTTTGGCTTCTATACTCCATAAAATTAGTGGAATATCCTTGATATTTGCGCTTCATCGATATCTTTTCATGGAAATATTCTTACGAGCATTCTTGAATTTTACTCTACAAAGCAGTATCATGTTGACAATTTGGACGTTATTGAGTTCAGGATAAATTAACTTATAAATCTTTAAAATTTATTCTTGAACTTGTTTTATTGAATTGTCATCATCATCATGCTTATATTATGTTGAAAGTCATCTTTGGCTTACGTGCGTAGATGGACATGGTATGATTGTGACGAGCTTATTCGGTATAATCATGGCCGTAATGTGACGAATGATGTGGTAAAAGTTCTCATTAGCACCGTAGTTCATTGGTGGACGATTGTTGGTATGATTATGACCGAGGATTATTCGGTATAGTCATGACCATTGATGATTACATGAATATCCTTGGTAGTGGAGCGGGGATGATTCGATTTTATTTATTAAAAGTGAGTCTCGTGATAAAAGTGATGAAAAACCTTTTAAATCATAGAAGATAGTAGATTTTATTCTCTACTTGACTCTTCTAATGGATTGCTTGACCCGTGCAGGTTAAACTTGATGTTTATTATATTTTATCAGTTTAACACCATTGAAGGCTAATGATAATTTATTCTGCATTATCTTAGTCATAATATTTCTTACTGAGCTAGTTGAGCTCACCATTTCTTTCACTGTTCTCTTCAGGAAATGAGAACGTAGCTGGGACTAGTCGGGGAACAGAGTGATGATCCTAGATGGTACATTAGTAGTCCTCACTATTCTGTGAAATAGTGTGATAATAAATGTAATGAGGACTCCATTGAGTGTGGATATTGTCTAGATGATAATATTTGAATTAAAACTGACAGCCTATGTTTTGTCGTATTTTACACGACTGTTGTATAATTAAGTTGTATTTGTATTCAGTACCTTGTATCTGGCGACTCAAGATGGGTGATGTATACCTGTTTTGGGGGCGTCACAGTTGGTATCAAAGCTTAGGGATATGATCCCTAGCTAAGATGTGAGACAAGAACTAGAAGGGGATGAGCGGGGAATTCCTTCGCTAGTATGACCTACCTAAGTTTATTTGGTATTTAATTGGTCGGTCATAGTATAGGGATAATATGTGATATGTTAATTAACCCTTGTTTTGTGATAGTGTTTGAAAATGGCATATGAAAATGTTGAGATAAGCAATGAAGCACATGAGACCGTTGAGTCAGCTGAAGCAAAAGGTAACGACCAACAACACGATAATAATCATACCAGTGGCAACAGCCATCGGAACAATGATAATCATCGTGGGAGAAATTATCATGCCAAGAATGGTAACCACTTCGGTGGTAATCATGGCCAAGATAATAGAAGTGGAAATTTCAAGAAGAGAATATCATTTAGCTCAATTTTATCATGCACCAAAGTCAAGTCCAAATTTGGGCAATTGGCACCAAAGGCGGATACGGACAAAAAAAAGCCGGTGGTTTCAGGAAGAGCGTTTTTCGTGACTTCTCAAAAAGCGAGTAACCCAAACAAAGTTAGCACGGGTTAGTTAATTATAAATTCTTGCGAAGTCAATACCTTATTAGATACCGGTTCTACCCATTCTTTTATCTCTCTTGCTTACGCTCAACGTTTAAATTTGACTCGGAGAAATTAGACTTTGACTTATTGGTTGAAACTCCATTAGGAGAAACCTTCATTACATGCGTTATTCAAGTCTTGGATGAGAGTCACAGTTTTGAATGATAATTCTATTGTTAATAAATTTCTTAACGTATTCTTGAAGACTTCTTAGCCTACCCCTAGAGCGTGAAATTGAATTTTGTATTGACCCCAGTACAAAACCCATTTCTAAAACCCTCAAATATTTTCTTCACCCAAAACGAACGTGTAATGTGCCAAAGACGTTGGCTCGATTTGTTGAAGATTACGAACGTACCATTCAATATAATCGTGGTAAAAATGAACGTGGTAGCTGACGCGTTGAGTAGAAGATCGTATGCGTTTACGAGTGCGATGTTGTTAACACAAAGACCCATTTCTTATGACTTACAAATGATGAAGATAGAGTTAAAGACTCTAGGAACCCACGTGAAGATAACGAATATACGAGTAGAATCGACTTTAATCGATAAAGTTAAAGTCGCTCAAGCTACACACCTGAAGCTGATGAATGTGAAGAAGAAGGTTCAAGAGGGTGTTATTCTAGAAGCAAGAATCGACGAAGAGAGGAAATCTCAACCCTCGATTTAATTGGCCCATTTGAAATCCTCGATGAAGTAGGAACTGTGGCTTATAGACTCGTTTTACTGCCAAGTACGTCACGTGTTCATAACGTTTTTAACGTATCGACGTTATGTAAATATGGGGACGACCCGAACCACATTATTAATTTAGAACCGGACGAGATAGCGGATGATTTAACATATGAGGAGATACGTGTTAAAATCTTAGATAAGAAGGATTATATTCGACACTCAAAGGTTATACCTCAAGAGTTAGAATCTGAAATGAAGTCAAGATACCCTCACCTCTTCAGCATACCAGGTACGTACGTAAATTTCGAGGGTGAAATTTCATAAGGAAGGGAGATTGTAAGACCCCAAATTTTATGAATAAGATTTAATTTTTCTTGAAATATTTTTTTTAATATTATGGTGTGGATTTGATCTAATGTTATAGTTGTGGGTAGTATTTATAAATTTTGAAAAGTATGCAAGTTGTTGTATAATATTCGATTGGTCGGGGAATATTCTTTTTGTCGGGGAATATTCGATGCGACGGTATCACAATCATTAAATGGACCCCACGGAAGTATTGTCGGATTGAGAAAACGACAAAAATATTTTATGAAAATAATGGCGGAAGTTTTACCTGTTAAAAAGCTGTTTAACTACTCGGTAGTAAAAGTAATACGATGTACTGGCGTTAGTTTACATAGTAGCACACGGTATTGATTATTGATGCTTATGTAAGAAGTCACTCAGTAATACTCAATTATTGCTACAGTAATTGCTGCATCATATCTCTCATATTATTGATTCAATTATTGTCACAGTATTATCTACATTATATGATATATTATTAAATCAATAATTGAGACAGCAAAGTTATTCATATTATTATTTGCAATATTGACAATGTCTAGAAATTCTGTCAATGAGAGCTTTGGTCACCTAATTGCGAGCCAATAAGGAGAAATCATTATCGGAAAGTCCTCTCTTTCCTAGAAACGACCTGGTTGTTAAATATTGTGAATTATTATATTAATGATGAATAAGTTCGTATTGATTAAAGATAAATTTTATAGTTCCATTGTGTTGGAATTATTTGTGTTTGTGGAAATCGATATTTGTTTCGATAATAATTGATGTTTGGAGGTTATATTGTTCAATCGGGTATTTGGGGCACTTTTCGTGTCGGAGTACTATTCACGAGTTACTATTCATGAGTTATTATTCATGAGTTACTATTCACGGGATACCATTCACCCGTAAGATATATTTCTTTTCGGTCCAAATCATTTTTGGGTACAATATTATTCTATGAGTAGATGTACTAATTTTTCAGACCGTTGGTTGAAGATATAATAATAAATCAATATGGACTGCTGTTGGAAAGTTATAATAGTAAATCAATATGGATCGCTGGTTTAAAGTTTTAATAGTAAATCAGTATGGACCGTTGCTTTAAGTTTTAATAGTAAACCAATATGAATGTAAATCAATCTGGATCGTTCATGAATTAGTTACTATTTAGTCCATTCTCCTATAAATAGAAGCTCATTCCTTCATTATTTCTTACGAATTCACTGAAACTCTAGAGAGAGAAACTATAGAGAGAAAGAAGAAAAATATTCTGCTACTTCACTACTCCAGTATTCAGTTTTTCTAAGGTAGGAGATATTATTTGTTGTACTCGTAAGGGGTATTCTTTCTTTCTTATTCGTAAAGAGAACTTCTATTATTCCATTCTTTATTATTCTGTTGGAATAACCTATATACGCGGGATACCCTATACTTGGTGAAATTCTTCTCTTATTCCATTCTTTATTATTATGTTGGAATAACCTGTCTATGCAAAGTATTGCATACATGGTGAAATTCTTCTGTTATTCCATTCTTATTATTATGTTGGAATAACCTGTTTATGCAAAGTACCGCATATATGGTGAAATTCTTCTAATATTTTGTTCTTTATTATTATTATTTTTAATATCCTATCTCAAGGCGTTCTGCCGGGACTGGTTCCATTATTTATTATTACGTTTAATATCACATCGCATGCGTTCTGTGGGACTGGTTCCATTATTTATTATTCGCCGAATATCATGTCATGTGCGTTCTTACCTGGACTGGTTCCATTATTTATTATTCTATTGGGAATAACTTTTATGCATGCGATCTATCGCATTACATGGTGAATCATTCATTATTCCATTCTTTATTATTCTGTTGAAATAACCTGTCTATGTGGATTACCACAGGCATGGTGAATGATCCTTCGTATTCATTCCTTATTAAATTGTGAAAATGATCTATCTACGTGGATTACCACATGCCGGGCGAAAATCCATTTGCAGTTTCATATATTCTATTATATTCAGTTGGTTAAAGCTTTGGCTTCTATACTCCATAAAATTAGTGGAATATCCTTGATATTTGCGCTTCATCCAGTATCTTTTCATGGAAATATTCTTCTAAGCATTCTTGAATTTTACTCTACAAAGTAGTATCATGTTGACAATTTGGACGTTATTGAGTTCAGGATAAATTAACTTATAAATCTTTAAAATTTATTCTTGAACTTATTTTATTGAATTGTCATCATCATCATGCTTATATTATGTTGAAAGTCATCTTTGGCTTACGTGCATAGATGGACTTGGTATGATTATGACCAGGGATTATTCGGTATAATCATGACCGTAATGTGATGAATGATGTGATAAAAGTCCTCATTGGCCTGTAGTTCATTGGTGGACAGTTGTTGGTATGATTATGACCAGGGATTATTCGGTATAGTCATGACCATTGATGATTACATGAATATCCTTGGTCGTGGAGCGGGGATGATTCGATTTTATTTATTAAGCTTAGTCTCAGCGATAAAAGTGATGAAAAACCTTTTAAATCATAGAAGATAGTAGATTTTTTTCTCTACTTGACTCTTCTAATGGATTGCTTGATCCGCTGCAGTTAAACTTGATGTTTATTATATTTTATCAGTTTAACACCGTTGAAGGCTAATGATAATTTATTCTGCATTATCTTAGTCATAATATTTCTTACTGGGCTAGTTGAGCTCACCCTTTCTTTCACTGTTCTCTTCAGGAAATGAGAACGTAGCTGGGACTAGTCGGGGAACAGAGTGATGATCCTAGATGGTGCATTAGTAGTCCTCACTATTATGTGAAATAGTGTGATAATAAATGTAATGAGGACTCCATTGAGTGGTATATTGTCTAGATGACAATATTTGTATTAAAACTCACAGCCTATGTTTTGTCGTATTTTACACAACTGTTGTATAATTAAGTTGTATTTGTATTCAGTACCTTGTATCTGGGGACTCAAGATGGGTGATGTATACTTGTTTTGGGGGCGTCACAGAAGACTTTAGTCAAGAAGACTCAACTAGCAGAAGGCTAAGGACTGTTCAGAAATGATTCTGATAAAATTCCTATATGTCCATGACTGTCCTTGAAGACCCGCTGAGCTAACCTGAATGAAGCTCACATGGCCACTAATCAGAGTATATGGGCGAGTACCAACCAAAGATGAAAAGGGCCTTATATGCTCAAATTAGGCAAGGCATGCTATATGAGAAGAATCCTCAAGGAAGCTTACAACAGAGGATAATCGAGCATCAGTCAAGAAGAACTCATTACGGGAGCAGAACTTCACAAACACAAGACTGTCAAAGAAGACTACGTTCGTAGTGCTGTCTAATAATCATAGAGTGATCAGTCCTAAAGTTATTCATGCCTACGATATAAGGAAATCTAATTGATAATGATGATACTAGTCAGAAGGAGATATGCAAGGCTTCCTTCTAATACACATAAAGAAAAGAGAATCGCATCTATCTGAGATGACATCATCAACCATGGGGAGCAGTGATCTGTTAAGGAACAACAATACAGAGATATACTATGAAGCAATGTACCAGCTACAGAGTCCCAAAACTTTGTGGCTGATGAACCAAATGAAGATCCATAGTCAGTAGGAACGTCTCAAAAAAATGTACTACTGATAACCTTTCAGCCACCCAACTCAAAATCGTGGAGAGCCTACGATCAAACATCTGATCGCAATGTAGAAGCAGGAGGACACCACGATTACCGCAAATACAATTATCTAAAGTTGGTAGAGGATCTCCCTAGTAGAAAAGGTCAAATGAGATATCAGTACAAATCACTTCCTAGGCACTTCATCTAGAAAGCGCCTCAAGGACAAACCTGACCCTTAGCTCACTCTAAGAGGTTGGCCCTTCCTGAGCTACCTTGACCCAGAAGGAATGCTAAGTAAAGTTCATCTCAAGGACCAAGTCCATCAACGATCGTAGAGTCGAGGTTGAAGAGAACTCCATGATTGTAGTACAACCTCAATGATCGTAGAAGCAGACTCGACGATCGCAGTCATACCAAAGGATAATCTAGCTCATGAGGAGCTCGGAAGAACTGGATAATTTCCCAACCATTCAGAGTAAGAGGAGATAAGTTCGAATACAGTTTGGGAAGATATTATGCAAACGCATCTCAGAACTCAAGTACCCAAACTGGCTCGGAGTACATCAGTGATCAAGCTATGCAGCATCAAGATGAGGATAAATGTTAAAACCACCCACTGCATCGTCTCTCAAAAGATGATCGTTGAGTCTACAAAGGAAAACATAGAGTCCGTAGCTGCCTTATCATGCTACTCTATGAACCAAAATGGTCAACGGTCAACCCATGTCATTGACACCTATTCGAGTCATTAAGCTGAAGAGTTAATGGGGGGAGTTACAGCTCATTACTGGGCATCGTGCAACCAATGGTTGGTTGATACATCACTGATTATGCAGAGTTAGAAGGAACTGCTATAAAGGAAAATTCAAATTAGCAAACAGTTATCAGAAGCTATCGAACCTCTCTCCCTCCCATTTTTAAACCCTAGAATACTCTAAAAAGCCAAAATCAATTAACCCTCCAGAGCCTTGCCCAAATCATAATCAGTCATCTCTCAAAAACTCCTCTGAAACACATACCCATATACTTTGAACTCTTCAAATGGCAGAATGGCAAGTTATAACAGGAATACAACTCGGCTTCAAAAAGTTTAAAGAATTAGAAACGAAGTTCAAGGATATACTTGAGCTCGTAAAGAAGGTTGGGTTCTCTGAGTGCTTGGAGGCAGACACTCCAGTATACACAGAGCTAGTGAAGCAGTTTTACTCAAATGCTTTGATAAATTTTGGGCTTCTGACCACGAAGGTTAAAGGATCAAGTCTGAAGATAAGAGCTTCAGACATCAATCAATGCCTAGGGTTTCCAAACCAAGGTCTGATAAACTTGGATGAAGTAGACATTAAAGAAGGCAAGAGGCTAATGCGGTACCAGAGGAACCCTAATCTAAAGGACATGAAGAAAATGGAATTTCTGGAGGAATTCGAGTTCCTTGCTGAGATAGTGGGCAAGTGTATACTATGCAAGGACACTGCACACGACACAGTGCTTGATCAACAGTTGAAAATCATGTCTGCTATAGTTCTGAAGAAACGAATCAACTTTGGAGTTATCCTGTTTGATCAAATCTCCAAATGGGTAGAAAATGCTGAGATAAAGAAGTTTACAGATAAACCCCTGACTAAGGTTTTTCATGGAAGACTGCTGAGTATTGTGATGAAGAAGAATCTAGGAGAGAAAATCAAGAATGATGAAGGAGAGCCCTTCAATGTTCACAAAGTAATGTCTCCACAACTGTTTGTGAACTGGAAGAAGAATGCCAAGGAAAACAGGAGGCTGACTACTGGGAGCAGCAGCAAGGCCTTTGCAAAGAAAAGGAAGGCAAAAGAGGTAGAAAGTTCTGAGTCTGGTGACTCTGAACCAGCAGAAATCACACCAGCTAGAAAGAAATCCAGAGGTGTGAAGAAAACCAAGGCCCCACCAAGAAGTCTCTCCACGAAAGATAAGGATGAAGAAGAAAAAGTCCTGACTGCTGAAACCACAAAGCAAAGAAGCAGCAAGTTACTTCAAGAGCCATTAAGAAAGAAAGCTAAGGTGGAAGATAGTAGATATCATGCTCTACTTGACTCTTCTAATGGATTACTTGTTCCGCTACAGTTAAACTTGTTATTTATTGTATTCTATCAATTTAACACTGTTGAAGGCTAACGGTAATTTATTCTGCTTAATCTTAGTCATAATATTTCTTATTGGGCTAGTTGAGCTCACCCTTTTTCTTTCATTGTTCTCTTTAGGAAATGAGAACGTAGCTGGGACTAGTCGGAGAATGGAGTGATGGTCCGAGATGGTGGTTGTAGTAGTCATCACTATTTTATAAAATAGTGTGATAATAATTGTAATGAGGACTCCATTTGAGTTTGGATATTGTCTAGAAGACAATATTCGTGTTAAAACTTTCAGCTTATGTTACACGACAATTGTATAATTAAGTTTGTATTTGTATTCTGTACCATGTATTTGGAAACTCATAATGGGTTATGTATACCTATTTTGGGGGCATCACAACTTGTGATACTAACGAATATCATTGGCTCGTAGTGCATGGATAATTCAATGATATAAAATATTTATTGAATTATGTTACAGAGATAAAATATTGATGATGAACTTTTAAATCATAGAAGATAGTAGACATCATGCTCTACTTGACTCTTCTAATGGATTGCTTGTTCCGTTGCAGTTATTAGTCTAAACTTGTTGTCTATTATATTCTATCGGTTTTTACACTGTTGAGGACTAAGGATAATTTATTTTACATTATCTTAGTCATAATATTCTTTACTGAGCTAGTTGAGCTTACCATTTTCTTTCATTGTTCTCTTCAGGAAATGAGTATATAGTTGTGACTAGTTGGGGAATGGAGTGATGGTCCAAAATGGTGGCTATAGTAGTCCTCACTGTTCTATAAAATAGTGTGATAATAATTATAACGAGGACTAATTTTAAGTTTGGATATTGTGACAACCCGAGAATTTAGAGAATTATTTAAATCTTAAAATATTAAATTAAGGTTAAATAATATACCTAGACAGGAAATAAGTGAATGGATTTGAGATTTCTGAGAAGAAATTTTGTGAATTTAAAATTTTTGTTGTGAATTATTTAGGATTAAGGGTATGCGTGTATATGTTCTGTGTATATGGTTATATATGGGTACAGTATGTGGTTAAGGGTCAAGGGTTGACCAGATAATCTATATCAGTGGCAAACCCTAATATTATATTAAGAACGTCAACGTTCAGTTAGAAAATTCTTACGATTTATAAGAAACCCTAAAACCGGTTCTAGAAACCCTAATTTCAGTTTCGGGAATTTGAAACCCTAATTTAGAAATTCAAAGGTTAAATTTAATGATTTAAGTATTTATGATTATAAATATAATTAGGGATAACCCTAATTGACTATTTAGAAAACCCTAATTCTTGGGTTATAAACCCTATTGTCCATTTCGGGGAAACCCCTATTTATTATTTAAAATTTTAATTAGGATATATTAATCCTAATTAGCAAGCTTGAATTATGATTAAGAAATCTTAATATAATTATAGAATCTTAATTATAATTTAGAAATATTAATTTTCTATTTTGGAAACCTAATTTGGAAATCCTAAAATTTATTTTTGAAACCTCAAGGGTTAAACCCCAAATCTTAAGGGTTAAACCCTAAACCCTAAGGGTTTGGACAATTGACAAGTTTGCCATTAAATTTATAAATCAAATGACAATTTTGCCCTTTTTCAATTCTTTAATTAGGAAGTGTGTAGATCTTATTATATCTTGAGTTGGTGACCAACTATATGACTTCCATGTACCTTATATCTCCCAAATCTCAGCAACTCAGCCACCTTGCACCAACTAGATACATGCATCAAGAAATATAAAAGATTAAAGTTCACTTTATTTCTCATTTTCTCCAAGACTTTCTCTCTCCACAATTTTTGAAATCTAGAATGAGAGAGAGTGAGAAACCAAGCTAAGATCAGTTCATAGCAAGCCAATAACAGAATCAAGAAGTCAGAATCTCGATCAAAACTAGAAAAGGTATAAAACCCTAAACTTAGAAATTTATGTGATTCATGTTATTTGTTGTAATTTGTTGGTTAAAGTTGTATAATAAGATGTCATTTAGTGATCTGGGTTGTTAAATCCCAGATCCATAACATCAAAGTGCTCGAAATTGAAGTTTTTAGAAATCTGGAAAACTGGAAAAATTGTGTCTGACAGTCAAATGTCAAGTCTTTTAGATCTGTCTCTGTTAATGTTTTTAGTGTTTTAAATGTTTGAACTTGTAGTATGTTATGTGGGCTTTGATCTGAAACTTTAATCAAGCCCAGATCATGTATATATTGCACGTTATTAAGAGTCAAAGGTCGTTGACCGACCATGACCATCTGGTTTCTGGGCAGCCCAGAAACCCAGAAAGGGTCTGACAATGTTTTGTAGGTGCTAGATTTTGTTGTGATTTGGTATTTTGGTCATGTTGTTGGTTTGTTGTTGTAGAGGGGTATATGAACTACAAGTACATGTTATACGATCGCCTAGATTAACTGTAGAATCAAAGTTATTAAGGGTCAAACATAGGTTGACCAAACTGCTCAAGAACATTTCTAGAAAACCCAGAAATGTTCAAGAACAGTTTTTTGGCCTACGTTGATCGGCCCAGATCTCGCGTTGGTGATGTGTTTAAGTTGATTTAGTGTTATGATATTATACTCTGATATCTGGACTACAAGTGTGAGCATTTATATCACGCAAATCAAGCTCAGGTTTCATGTTAAAAGGATCCAAAGTAGCACCTTCGTGCTGTATTCTTCATTTCTGGAAAACCCAGAAATGAAGAACAGCCTCTAACATGATTTTTGGTGGCCAAGATCTCTCTGATGTGTGGTGTTTTGGCTCTAAATTTTTTTTGGGGTTGTAATAACCTTAGCATCATTTCAAGACCCGATAGTATCAAGATCTATAAATTAGAACCGGTCAAACGTGGCACCTTGTCCACTGATATGAGTTTCTGGGTTTGATGAAGAACAGCTCAAGAACACCTATAGCGACAGTTTCGTCGCTATAGAGCCGTTTAACGACAGTTTAATTAGAAAAATAAGTATTTTATTTATTAAATAGAAAATAATTATTAAAAATACAAAATAAATTCCTAAAAATTATTTTAAAGCTTAAAAATTAGTTTTTAATTATTTTGAATATATTTCATAAATATTTAATATTTTAGAATATTAATGGTATTTAATTTATTTAATTATAATATTAAATAAATTATTTAAAATAATATTAATACATGAAAAATCATGAAAAATTATATTATGGTATAAGAAAATATTTTAAGTTATTTTTAATGACTTTTAATATTTTGTGATGAATTTCATTAATTAATTAGTATTAATGATAATTAATTTATTTAATAAATATATTAAATAAATTATGGAAAAATAGAATTAATGATTTAAAAATCATATAAAAATGATTTAAGTGTTATAAAAATATTTTAAGTTATAAAATATAACTTTTAATATTTTGTCATGAAAAACATTAATATTTAATATTAATGGCAATTAGCGGATAATAGATTTAATGGTTTAAAGTATTAAAAATACTTTATATATTATAAATATATTATAATAGTATAAAGATGATTTTCATTAATATTTAGTATTAAATAAATATTAATGATAAAGGAATTATGTGGTATTTAATTCATTTAAATACAATATTAACGATTGAAAAATTATGATAAATAGTAATAATTATTTAAAGATTATTAAGAGCTTATGAAAAATATATTGACTGATAATAAAATTATCTAAGATAATTGTTAAGTGTTTAGGCAGAGTTTAATTGAACTTAAACTCGATAATTGTCCGACTAGGCCGTCGGGATGTTAGAATTTTGCCGAATTCAACTCAAACTGAAATATTTTGACTTGATACTAGGTCTTATGTGTGTTATAAATGGATAGGATTATGTGATAATGTGTTTAGGTTATTTTAAATATTGTGATGATATTATTCTAACTTAGAAATAAATATTTTTTATATATTAGGTCTTCAAACAAAGCTTATTAAATTGCATAGCGGTAATCAACGGTTCAGGCAAGTTTTCTTAACTCAGCCTTCAGTTGTATTATTCAATTATACTTGTGGTTAAATATTTCTGATTGTCATGTCTAAGAATTATTAAATCGCACTCTGTGCATACTGCATGTATTCATCAGGTATGAAAGGTTGATCATCTTCATTATCATTCGGTCTAGATATATATATATATATATATATATATATATATATATATATATATATATATATGTTCATGTTCCATGTTCGTTCAGCTATGTAAAATTTGTTCATGCTAGTTCGCAATTATATTGTAGAACTGTAGCCAGCTTTTGTTTAATTCTTTCAATTATGATATATCCTTAATTTATTGAACTTAAACTTGTTGGGAAAACTTATTGCTCACCATTGCTATATCGTGAAAAACATTACAGATTATGACGCATACGTCGGATACAAGGAAAGGTCAAAGCCAAGTTTAGCTTGGGATAATATGTGCAGCTAAATTGTAATAGTATAGTATGATAATAATGTTATATGTTAGACAAGTTATGAATTGTGTATAAGTTAAGGTTACACGACCTTGGAGAATAGTGTGTAAAGTTTATTGTATAAATAATTTATGTTTATATCTTTCGCAATAGTTATAGAACGATTGTACCAGATCCGTGGTGATTTGGGACCCGGATTTGGGGCTCTCACATATATTGTCTACGAGACAATATTTGTATCAAAACTCACAGTTTATGTTTTGTTGAAAATGTATTTTACACGACATTTAATAATTGTATAAATAAAGTTTGTATTTGATTTCTGTACCATGTATTTGACGACTCAGAATGAGTTGTATGGATCTAATTTGGGGTGTCACACAAATAGTTTAATTAACTTAAAAAATGCAACTTGTATGTTGTGACACCCCCAAAATTAGGTATACATCACCCATCTTGAGTCGCCAGATATATGGTACAGAATTCAAATACATCTTAATAATACAACTGTCGTGTACAATACGACAAAACATAAACTGTGAGTTTGAATACAAATATTGTCTACTAGAGAGTATACAAACTCAAAAGGAGTCCTCATTACAATTATTATCACACTATTTCACAGAATAGTGAGGACTACTAATGCACCATCTAGGACCATCACTCCATTCCCCGACTCGTCCCAACTATATTCTCATTTCCTGAAGAGAACAGTGAAAGAAAGAGTGAGCTCAACTAGCCCAGTAAGAAATATTATGACTAAGATAATGCATAATAAATTATCATTAGCCTTAAATAGTGTTAAACTGATACAATATAACAAACATCAAGTTTAACTGCAGCGGAACAAGCAATCCATTAAAAGAGTCAAGTAGAGAATAAAATCTACTATCTTTTATGATTTAAAAGGTTTTTCATCACTTTTATCGCTGGGACTCAGCTTAATAAATAATCCACATCATCAAATCACCCCTGCACTATGGCCAAGGATATTTTTTAGTATCACGACCACAATTATCCATGCACTACGGGCCAAGAATATTTGTGTATTCATTAATGGTCATGATCATGCCAACAACTATCCATCAATGCACTACGGGCCAATGACGACTTTTACCACATCATTTGTAACATTACGGTCATGATTACACCGAATAATCCCTGGTCATAATCATACCAAGTCCATCTATGCACTACAGGCCATAGATGAATTTCAAAAAAAATATAAATATGAGGATGATGACAATGATATAAGAATTCAATAAAACAAGTTCAAGAATTAATTTGTCCAAGAACCAATAACGTCCTAATTATCAACATGATACTGCTTTGTAGAGTAAAATTCAAGAATGCTTAGAAGAATATTTCCATGAAAAGATACTGGATGAAACGCAATTATCAAGGATATTCCACTAATTTCATGGAGTATAGAAGTCAAAACTTTAATCAATTGATTATAATAAAGAATGGAATAACAAAAGAAATCACCATGCATGCGGTACTTCATATTAATATTATTTATACTATTAATAGTACATATTACTCAAAATTATTAATTAATAATATTAATCAAAATTATTAATTAATGTTTTCTTAATTAATAATTAAGTAAATAATAGTACATATTACTTATCCAAAATATTAATTAATAATTTTGATTGAACTTCTTTACCAAACAGGGTCCGTCCAAACATTTTGGGGGCTTCAAGTCAAATCTTAAATTGGGGCCTTGTTTTTACCATTCAATATTAAATTAAATTAAATTAGTATTTATGATTTTTTTTAAAAAAAAATTAAAATTTCATTTTTCTTGCTCTTTTAGATGCAAAATTATTGATCAAACTTTTATTGTGACGCCCCCAAAATTAGGTATACATCACCCATCTTGAGTCGCCAGATACATGTTACAGAATTCAAATACAACTTAATAATACAATTGTCGTGTACAATACAACAAAACATAAATTGTGAGTTTAAATAAAAATATTGTCTACTAGAGTATACAAACTCAAAAAGAGTCCTCATTATAATTATTATCACACTATTTCACGAATAGTGAGGACTACTAATGCACCATCTAGGACCATCACTCCATTCCCAGACTTCGTCCCGACTATATTCTCATTTCTTGAAGAGAAACGGTGAAAGAAAGGGTGAGCTCAACTAGCCCGATAATAAATATTATGACTAAGATAATGCAGAATAAATTATCATTAGCCTTAAATAGTGTTAAACTGATACAATATAACAAACATCAAGTTTAACTGCAGCGGAACAAGCAATCCATTAAAAGAGTCAAGTAGAGAATAAAATCTACTATCTTTTATGATTTAAAAGGTTTTTCATCACTTTTATCATTGGGACTCAGCTTAATAAATAATCCACATCATCGAATCACCCCTGCACTACGACCAAGGATATTCTTTAGTATCACGACCACAATTATCCATGCACTACGGGCCAAGAATATTTGTGTATTCATTAATGGTCATGATCATGCCAACAACTGTTCATCAATGTACTACGGGCCAATGAGGACTTTTACCACATCATTTGTAACATTACAGTCATGATTACACCGAATAATCCCTAGTCATAATCATACCAAGTCCATCTATGCAATACAGGCCACAGATGACTTTCAAAAAATATAAATATGAGGATGATGACAATGATATAAAAATTTAATAAAACAAGTTCAAGAATTAATTTGTCCAAAAACCAATAACGTCCAAATTGTCAACATGATACTACTTTGTAGAGTAAAATTCAAGAATGCTCAGAAGAATATTTCCATGAAAAGATACTGGATGAAGCGCAAATATCA
This sequence comes from Panax ginseng, assembly GCA_020205605.1. Lineage (NCBI taxonomy): Eukaryota > Viridiplantae > Streptophyta > Magnoliopsida > Apiales > Araliaceae > Panax > Panax ginseng. The sequence goes on from CM035141.1 coordinate 73,571,249, forward strand.
AGGATATTCCACTAATTTCATGGAGTATAGAAGTCAAAGTTTTAACCAACTGAGTATAATAAAGAATGGAATAACAAAAGAAATCACCATGCATGCGATAGACCGCACAGGCAGGTTATTCCAATAGAATAATAAATAACGGAACCAGGTCCGGCGTAAAACGCACAGACAAGATATTCCAACAGAATAATAAAGAATGGAACCGGTCCCACAGTAAAACGCATGACACAAGATATTCGACGAATAATAAATAATGGAACCAGTCCGTGTAAAGCATAGGCAGGATGTTCCAATATAATAATAAAAAAGCGGAACCGGTCATGCGTAAAAGCATAGGCGGGATGTTCCAACCAATAATAAAGAACGGAATAATAACGAAATCACCATGCGTGCGATATTGCATAAAAATGTTTATTACAACATAATGATAAAGAATGGAATAACAGAAGAATTTCACCAAGTATAGGGTAGCCCGCGTATATAGGTTATTCCAACAGAATAATAAAGAATGGAATAACAGAAGTTCACTTCATGAATACAAAAGAAATAATACTCCCTACCTTAAGAAGAAAAGTACTGGATATATGAGTAGTGAAGTAGTAGAATACTTTTCTTCTTTCTCTCTATAGTTTATCTCTCTAGAGTTTCAGTGAATTCGTAAGAAATAATGAAGGAATGAGCTTCTATTTATAGAAAAATGGACTGCATAGTAACTAACTCATGAATGGTCCAGATTGATTTACTTTAATCTGACGGTCCATATTTAAAGCAAAATCTTTTAAATAAAATATAATATATTCTATTTATAATCTAATAAAATGAATAATTTTATAAAAGATTTTACTATGCAAATACTATCAGAACTTATATGCAAACACTATGCATAATAAAATATAATATATTCTAATTATTGTCTAATAAAAATGAGATAACTTTATAAAAGTATTACATTTTTATATAAAAAGATTTTACTATGCAAAACACTATGCATAGACACTATGTAACACTATGCATAATAGAATATAATATATTCTATTTATAGAATAACTTTATAAAAGTATTACATTTTATATAAAAAAATTTACGTATTATTACATTAATAATACCAACAAAAGCTGAGTGACTTATCACGTAAGCATCAATAATCAATACCGTGTATTACTACTATGCAACCACGCATATTCTTTATACTTTTAACAACCGGTGTTTCAACATTAACAGTAAAACTTCCGCCGTTATTTTCATAAAGTATTTTTGTCGTTTTCTCAATCCGACAATAATTCCATTGTGATGTTCACCAATGATTGTGCCGTTGTACGAATATTCCATGTTAAAAAAAATATTCTCCGACCAATCGAATATTATATAACCGTAGACACTCGAAATTTTCTTCTACTGTTACTAATATTGCAGGAGGACAAATTCATCTTTTAAGAGGGAACCCTGAAAGACAATCCAAATCCATACCGGATACTACCGGAAGTTCATCATCAAACCCCGGATCGCAATCTGGGAGTAACCAAATCCAACCTCGGATATAACCCCGAGGCCTGCAGATACAATATCGGACCACACACCGGAGAAGACCGATTAATCTCGGAGATGACCCTGAGGTATCCAGTCTCAGTCCCAACCATGGGAATAGGTCAAGCCAACCTCAGAGATGACCCTGAGGATAGTCAAAGTCAACAGTAAGCCAACCTCAGAGATAAACCTTAGAAACGACTGCTACAACTACCCGAAAACCGGAGATAACCCCGGGAGGGGGAAAATGGTCATTTTGCCAACTCAACTTCACTTCAAATCAAATACACTCATTTCAACTCAAAATACTTCAAAGGAAGTCCCACAAGAGCGATATCTTCACTCCGGAGCGCAAACTACACAAAACGGCTCACCGGATTGCCTGACAAAAACTCAAGAATGCCATTTTTGTCATGGACCCATCTTCTTGGAATCAATAAAGGTCAAATCATATATCATTTTGTAGCTCTCGGAAAGAGCTTTCCGAAATGATATGGCACGCTTCCATCGGACTCCCGGATTGAAAGTTATGAGCGGCCGAATGAACAGTCGTCGTCGATTTCTTGACACTGCGGGACCCACACTTTGCCTCGGGGCACCCGGCAGCCGTAGGTACACCACATTACTAGGTTCCTACTCCCCCCTCTAAAATATGGGGCTTTGGGTGCTAATTTTCTAAGAGAAAAAGACGGAAACCCCGCACACCCGCCTCTCTGCACTCTTTACATACAAATGTATTTTCCCACTTTCAAACACACAGTGAGCTCATATATAGCCTCTTTTGTACCCACAAAAGCCCGGTGTTTACCCACTCTAAAGATATAGAAGCCTTTTTATCGGTCAATTTGTAAGCCTTCTCACACACTTTAGAGTCTTTCTCTTCATCTTTGCATACACCCTTCTACACGTTGAGAGTCGTGTTGCTTGTTTTTTTTAGGAACTTCGATTCAGTGATTTCATTCGATCTCATATATATATATATATATATATATATATATATATATATATATATATATTGACTAACATTATCGAGTTATGCCTCGATTGAGCCTGAACTTGATTGCAGTGCGTTTACTAACTTTATATATATATATATATATATATATATATATATATATATATATATATATATATATATATATATATATATATATATAACTGTGGTCGGACTTTGTTCGTTCGATGAGCACAGATTTTATATCCTATGTTTTATTCGCTTTTATATATATGAAATGTGGTCAACTCTGTTTGATGAGCTGGATTTCACATCCGGTGCATTTATTGCTTTTATATATATATATATATATATATATATATATATATATATATATATATATGTCCCACCTGGAGTTTACTTCGTGGTGGTTGATCGCTTTTACAACTTTCTTTACATTTCGTCACCGCTTGGAGTTTACTTACGTGGCGATTGACCGCATTCTGACTTTATTTACATTATGTCCCGCTTGAGTTTCCTTCGTGGCGATTGATAGTATCTCTGACTTTATTTACATTTCGATCCCCATGGAGGTGCTTCGTGGTTGGTGATCCCATCTCGATATATATATTTATAGCTTTTATATATATACACCTTCTCGCTTTCATATAAAAATGCGATATTTTGTGAGCCTAGAATCATGTGATCACAGATTCATCCCATTGAATCTAGATTCGATTCCCGTGATGGACATTTTCAGCTGTAAGCAGCTTGTAAATTATTCTGCGATGTCTGAATTTCCTCAGATGGTTTCCATACCCACGAGGAAGTCAGCATTATCTTTGTATATTATTTTTATACGGATGCCTCGCATCCGTCAAATAAAATCAATCAAGACGATCACTTAATAAAATGGGAGTGTAAAAGGTCTCAATTCCTATTGAGCATCAGGGATTAAAAAAAACCTCTTTTATAAAACATCATTGCCATATCTTGCTAAAAACTGAACTTTTATATAAACTCAGACCCTGTGTATATAGGTTCGAATGACGCCTCGCACAACTTCCAAATAACAGCACATTGACCCACACACACACACTCAGATAATAGTTTCTTGTAAAGAGGCGGTCACCGTGGTAACACGGATGTCGGGGGGTGCCTAACACCTTCCCCCCGCATAACCAAGTCCCCAGACCCTAAATGAATCTCGGTTTCGCCGACCCGTATATCAGTGTCACATCAATGGGTCAATGTGCAAACCTTTTCTAGGTTGTGTTGGTACAACCATTTAAAAAACCAACCGGCGACTCTTAACAGTCCCATCATCGACGTTATACATGTCGGACCTTTTTCACTTGTTTTTTCAAACAAATCTCACCTACAATGAGAACACCAAAGAACAAGTAACGGAAAGGGACACACAAAAAATCCCGACGTCGACAGGTGGCGACTCTGCTAGGGACTCCAGTAAGAGGACTTAAGCCGCTATTACAATCTTTTCAAAACTGTTATCTACTTGTGTTTGTGGATGTTTCATTTACATTTGATGAATGTGTACGAATGCATTTCCTTATTGTACTTAGTGCTTCGCACCATAACTACTTGTGATGCTAGTGCTTCGCACCATAACTGCTTGTGATATTAGTGCTTCGCACTATAAACTGCTTGTGATATTAGTGCTTCGCACATGTCATCATTTCATACGGTGAGACGTGATGTATGTGAATGTATGTTGTTTGGTCCCTCCACCAGGAGGCTATCCCGTCGGTGTTTGATTACTGGACTCGTGAGAAGACTAATTCTCCGAGGCTCAGGAAAGGCACCACTCAAATTCGCTCCAGTTGAAAGACCGGATTAACTTCCCGTCTAGTAGATTACGATGATTTGGGAACCTTCATGCCAAAAAGCTGCGAGAGTAACCTAAGATAGGTCAGCCTCTGATAAACCCAAAACGGAGGAAAGTCTCTTCATGCTCTCATTTCAAATTACTTGTAAACACAATTACTTGTAATTACATTCCATATCTATCTCCATGTAATGAGAAATATGAAGAAATGTGTACACATACATATTTAACATGCTACCAACAGCTGACATCAGTTTTGCAGGATAAAATTCCTAAAATGAACACGTCACATAGCATGTTATTATATACATTCCTTAAAGACTAAACTATGTAAGTCTTTCGCAGGGAAGCAATCGGTCCCGTTACCCGTTTAAAGTCCAAGAAGGCACTGATCCCACCGTTAGGCATGGCTACACCGGGCCAACCTGATCCTACTCCTGTTTCTCGAGAGGAGTTTGAAGGATTAAGGAATCAGATAGCAGAATTGGTTGTCTTTCTAAAAGAACAAAGTAAAAATACGCAGGGCCAGATAATGCCTACTCAACCAAAGTCCTTCACACTAGGGGGCAGTCAGGGCATTGGTAAAAAGATGGAAACCCATATACCTAAACCTCATTCCAATAAAGAAATCACAAATCTTAGGGATGATCGAGAAACTGGGGATATAAGAAAGAAAGTCCAACAAATGGAGGATACCATCCGGTCAATTAAAGGGACTGGAAATTATGGGAGTGTCACCTATTCAGATCTCTGTATATTCCCAGGGGCTCAATATCCTACCAAATTCAAAGTCCCAGAGTTTGAAAAGTACAATGGGCAAAAGCGATCCCTATCGCACCTAAAAGTGTACATTGGCGAATCCGGGGTCTTATCTTTGAAAATGAAAGCCTCGAAATGCAACTTTTTCAAAAGAGTCTCACTGGATAAGCTAAATCCTGGTATGCGGGACTTGACAATGCCAAAATCCATAACTGGGAAGAATTGGCCCACGCCTTTCTAAATTAGTACAGTTTTTAGTCACAAATGGCACCAGATCGATATCAAGTGACTAAAGTGAAAAAGCAAAGTATTGAATCTTTCCGAGAATATGCCCAAAGGTGGAGACATCTAGCGGTATAAGTCAAGTCATTCCATCAATGATGAAACCGAGATGGTAATGACATTTATTGATATCCAAGAGGCTCCTTACTATGAGAGGATCCTAGCAGGCATAGGAAAGACATTTGCGAAAATTATCAAACACGGTGAAATGGCAGAGATGGGCCTGAAGGCAGGCAAGATTAAAGACTTCACTTTGCCTTGGAAGCGATCATAAACATATACAAACTGGTAAGTATCACGAAATGATCCCAAGGGGGTATCCGATAAAGGTAATGAGGATGTATCCCTTGTTGTACAGGGGCAAGCTAGGAGACCAAACTATAGTCCCCCCATTTCCACAACATGCTGCATTCAACCAATACCTAGACAGGAAAAGAAAATTTGAAAGAATGGAAAATCGGGTATTCATTCCACTAGGCGATTCCCTTGAACATGTATTGGCGATATTAATGGATCACAAGAAAATTACCAACTAGCTCCACCTCTGGAACCAGGAGCAAAAGATACAATCCAAGCCGTAGATGTGCTTACCACTCGGGGTCTCGGGACACGATACATAGGATTGTTGGTCCTTAAAACATAAGATTCAAAATCGATCGAAAGTGGCGATATTGTGAACAACCCGACCCACAAAATATCAACACCAACCTTCCGTTCATGACATAATACGGAAGAAGTAAACATGATCCCGGTCAGAAGCTACCGAATGTATCCAATTCGTAAATCACATATCGAAGGATGGAGGAATACCCATAAAAAAGCACATAACAAATGTCCTAAAGTGGGAAAACTTCGGAGGGTACGCCGATGTCAAAAAAATTTGGATGCGATCCGAAATCAAGTGAACCTCACGGCTAAGTCGATAGGCGATAGTGCGCCAACATCGAAACAAGGCAATTTTTCACTCAACTATCAGAAAGACAAAAGAAAAAGGACTCCACGATGAGCCAGCTAAATGAAGAAGATCAAAGCAGGCTGAAAATACAAGAAAATGGGGATGATAAAATTGCTAGAATATCTACCAAATGAAGAACCAATCGAGGGAATCACAAATTCTCAAAGATGAAAGATCAAACAACCTCCAAAAGAGTCCGAAAATTCACCCCTCTGAGCAAATCCAAAGAAAAAATGCTACACTTTCTGATAAGCAAAGGAAGGATTACTGAGTTAAAAGTTAAAGAAGAAATTGTGAAACAATTTCAAGCCGGCATCATCATGGTGTCAACTTAACCTGAATGGCTATCCAACATAGTCCCCGTGCCGAAACCGGGAAGGGAGGTGTGAGTTTGTGTGGATTGCAGAGATTTGAATAAAGCTTGCCTCAAAGATAGCTTTCACGTGCCATTCATCCACATACTCATTGACAATACAGCTCGATACGACATGTACTCCTTTGATGATTGCTCCTCGGGGTACCATCAAATCATGGTTGCTGAAGATGATCATGAGAAAACTTCATTCATCACGCCTTGGGGAGCCCTTTGCTACAGACGATTGTCATTCGGCCTCATCAATGCCGGAGCTACCTATCAGTGAGCCATGTGGCTCTTTTCCATGATCTAATAGAAAAAAAAATAAAAAAGAAAAAAATAATAAAAAAATAATAAAAAGAAAAAAAAGAAAAAGAAAAAGGAAAAACCTCTTCAACGGGTTCTACAGTTGCTGCCTTACCATCGGCAGGTTCTACAAATGGCTTCAGAGTTCGAAGAAATATCCTTCCTCCACATTCCTCGTAATAGGAATGACTTTGCGGACGCATTAACAACTTTGGCCTCCTTGATTCGCATATCCAAATAAGGAACACTTGCCGAGCGTCGCGATCTCCCTGCACAAGGCCCCAGCCTATGGGAATTATATTGGAAAAGTATCGGATGAGCTACCTCCCATCCAGCACCCTTGATATCAGCATATCAATGAGCACTTACAAGATAAATCTACACCCGCTGAGGCAAGCCCAACTAAGAAAAGGCGGATTCATCGACTAGCTATGAAATTCTATTTGAGCGGAGATGCACTCTATGAAAGAGATGCAGAACGATGTCTCATCAGATGTTTGGACGAAGACCAAGCTCAGAGACTATGGATGAAATCCATGGGAAAGTATGTGGCCCACAAATAAGCGGCCTTCTACTTATAAAGAAGATCCTACAACAGAAAAGTCTGACTATGATAGTTCAAACAACACGACTTGGTTTTGAAAAAGATCATTGACAACCAAGCTCAGACAAAAGGGAAATTTTCCCCGAACTGGGAAGGCCCGGTTATTGGCAAGGAGGTATTGACAAGAGGCGCTTTCAGATTACAGGAAATGGATGGTGATAAATTTCCACAGCTTATCATGTCGGACACCATGAAATGGTACTATGTCTAAGGTTACCATCAAGCGAACATCCTGGTTTTGGGATCATCAGATCACCAGTCATTCTGGTTCTTTAACCCTTTACCACATACAACTCCTTTCCACGCTTTTCCCCTCAGGGAAACATCCTTTCAAGCCAGCAGCCTAGCTTCACTACGATCATACCACTTAGGTCATCTCACCGCGAATTAAACCTCTCACACTTGCAGTTTGGCTACCCATACATGGGATCAAACTTCTCATACCTGCCGTTTATCCTCAACCTAGGATTAAACTTTCTCCTCCCCGCACTCTGACCTGCACATGGGATTACGCTTTTCTACTCACCCTGAGGGTCGAACTACGTCGACCTGATCTCCCCAATACACGGGAGTACGTAGGCAGCCATATTATATGGTCCGGTCTCACCACAGAAAAACAAAAACAAATATACTCCTATCCATAACCACATACAAAAACCAGTCCCAAGACACCAAAGATGGTAGGGAATACACACAGATCGACGATCCATTCTAAAAATCCTGAGACATCTCACTGTCCATCCATCAAGGAGGAGTTCAGAATACATCCAGATCACAAAGTCCTGGAGAAATAAGTGAATATCAAGCAAGTAGCAAGGCACAACTAAAAGAGAAGTGAATCAACATATATTTCCATGCCATATATAATGTTGTTTGATATATACAATGTGTACTGTACATGACAAAATGTCTAAGCTAGTCTGTGCAGGAAAATATAAGCCCATCTACAAATCAGTGTATATGCGGGCTATCAAGTACAACATGGATTCCCTCTCAGAAGAAGGAGGTAACACTGTGATCTCCTACCCAATGGTTTCTACGAGCCAACGGATCACTTGCCAACTACATGCGATATCTCGGATGGATATAACGTCATCCGCTTCAAAGAACAACGATATCCCTATGAGTTAGAGCATCATCTCTCTAACAAAGCGACATCTTTACCAGAAAGAGCTGTCAACATCAAAGCCCACATCCACTACCTGTTCACCAGATGGTACAGATGAAAAAGCCTCTTTCGATCTCGGCGTCTTATCACTTCATAGATCGCGCGTCTTATCGGCTCATCTATCAAAGCAATTATTCCGGACAAACAAGTGAGGTCAGGCAATTTCAAAATTGGCGACAACCGGATAGTGGATCCCTTACAAAAAGATTGGGGGCAATCTCGAAAGCAGCGACAACTCAACACTGGGGAATTTATCAATCATCCTAAAATGGAAAATGCACTAGTTAGCGCCATCAGCATGGTCCATCAGCATCTCAATGGCGATTCAGATATTATTCACTCGCGACTTCATCAACAAAGAGAGTTTATCATATGAACCCTCGGCATCAATATTCGAAAGGACTGGGGCATTTGTCCAATTCCAAGAAATGGAATGATCTTAAGGCGGGATCAAGTCTCTCAGTAAAAGATGGAGCCCAATAACAAAAATTCTAGCGAATGAAATCCTCATCATCAAATTTGTCAACCGGTGTCAAATTCTCACAAATCGAGACCTCTACAAGCGCGTTCAAATCAAGCGTGAAAGAATGAATTACACCCTCCAGGGATTTTAGCAACATTTAAGTCATCAGTTTAGCCGGGTTGTGTATTCAAACACTTAAGGAAATGGGGCACAAGCACCCAACAGTGAAGGGAAACTCCAAATCACCTCAAGAAGGGTGAGACATCGGGTGGTTGTCATCAATCTAACGTAACATCAGGCGAAGTCTAGTGAAGTAATCCGTGGAATATTACTTCAGCGAAGGTATCAGAAGATCTGGTATCCTAAACCATTGCCATCAATACAGCGCGACATCAACACAGTTCAGCGATGAAAGCTTCGTATACCACCGTTCGAGTGGGAACTGAAAAAGTTTGGTGATCAGCAGGATAGGCACCATTGCAAACTACCCGCGAATACATCAGGAGGGTCTGGTGATTTCAGAGCGTCGTCCCCATCAGAGATGTGGAAAACATCTCAACTTATCTTCATCAAACAAGCATCAGTGATTAAATACCAAACCATTGGAGTCAACACCAACATCTGCAGCAGCAATTATCGGTAAAAGGTAAAGCGATTTGCGAATACATTTTAACATTCATCATAATATTCATTACATTGCGATTTGCGATATGCGATATCGCGGTTCTGATATCACGATTCTTGATGCGATATGCGAAATAAGATATGCGAAATGCGATGTGCGAGTTATGAAATGCGATTTGGCCAAATGCAAAAAGCGATGTGCGATGTGCGAAATGCGATGTGCGATTTACGAACTGCGATTTGTGAAAACATTGTCACATTCATCATAAACATTCACTACATTGTGATTTACATCATTGAAAATATCTTGTCATGTTTCAAGTGTCTACTAATCTTTATCATGTCCATTCCATTGCATTGCATGAACATGATAAAGAGGGGCATCTTTAGACACTCAAAATTTTCTTCTAATGTTACTAACATTGCAGGAGGACAAATTCGTCTTTTAAGAGGGAACCCTAAAAGACAATCCAAATCCATACCGGATACTACCGGAAGTTCATCATCAAACCCCGGATCGCAATTTAGGAGTAACGAAATCCAACCTCGGATATAACCCCGAGGCCTGCAGATACAATACCGGACCACACACCAGAGAAGACCGATTAATCTCGAAGATGACCCCGAGGTATCCAGTCTCAGTCCCAACCATGGGAATAGGTCAAGCCAACCTTAGAGATGACCCTGAGGAATAGTCAAAGTCAACTGCAAACCAACCTCAGAGATAAACCTGAGAAACAACTGCTACAACTGTGCGAAAATCGGAGATAACCCCGGGAGGGGCAAAATGGTCATTTTGCCAACTCAACTTCACTTCAAATCAAATACACTCATTTTAACTCAATATACTTCAACGGAAGTCCCACAAGAGTGATATCTTCACTCCAGAGCGCAAACTACACAAAACGGCTCACCAGATTGCCTGATAGAAACACAGGAATGCCATTTTGGTCATGGACCCATCTTCTTGGAATCAAAAAAGGTCAAATCATATATCATTATGTAGCTCTCGGAAAGAGCTTTTCGGAATGATATGGCACACTTCCATCGAACTCCCGGATTGAAAGTTATGAGCGATCGAAATGAGCAGTACAGTCACGATTTTCGACACGGCGGGACCCACACTGCCCGGGGCACCCCGGGCAGCCGCAGGTACACCTGCTACTAGGTGCCATAGGTAGACCTGCGGCTCCCCCCTCTATAAATATGGGGCTTGGGGTGCTGATTTTCTAAGAAAAAAAGACGGAGAAACCCTGCACAATTAAACTTTACTTCGCCCATCTGATATATTTTCCCACTTTCAAACACTTGTGAGCTCATATATAGCCTCTTTTGTACCCACAAAATCCCAGTGTTTACCCACTCTAAAGATATAGAAGCCTTTTTATCAGACAGATGTAAGCCTTCTCACACACTTTAGAGTCTTTCTCTTCATCTTTACACACACCCTTCTACACGTTGAGAGTCTTGTTGCTTGCTTTTGCGGGACTTGATCCGTGGTTTCATTCGATCTGTATATATATATATATATATATATATATATATATATATATATATATATATATATATATTGACTAACATTATCGAGTTATGCCTCGATTGAGCCTGAACTTGATGCAGTGCGTTTACTAAACTTTATATATATATATATATATATATATATATATATATATATATATATATATATATATATATATATGAACACTTTGTTCGATGAGCACAGATTTTATATTGATTATATTTATTAAACTATATATATATATATATATATATGAACGTGGTCGAACTTTGTTCGATGAGCACAGATTTCATATCCTAAATGCGTTTATTGCTTTTATATATATATATATATATATATATATATATATATATATATATATATATATATCTTGTCCCACACAGGTTTACTTACGTGGTGGTTGATCGCTTACAACTTTCTTTACATTTCGTCACTTTAGAGTTTACTTACGTGGCGATTGACATTATTCTGACTTTATTTACATTCTGTCCCACTTTGGAGTTTCCTTCGTGGAGGTTGGTAGTATCTCTGACTTTATTTACATTTCGATCCCCATGGAGGTGCTTCGTGGTTGGTGATCTTATGCGTATATATATATTTATAGCTTTTATATATATACCGCCATCTTTCTTTCATATAAAAATGCAGCATTTTGTGAGCCTAGGAATCATGTGATCACAGATTCATCCCATTGAATCTAGATTCGGTTCCCGTGATGGACATTTTCAGCTGTAAGCACCTTGTAAATTATTCTGCGATGTCTGAATTTCCTCAGATGGTTTCTATACCCACGAGGAAGTCGGCATTATCTTTGTATATTATTTTATACGGATGCCTCGCATCTGTCAAATAAAATCAATCAAGCCGATCACTTAATAAAATTGGAGTGTAAAAGGTCTCAATTCCTATTGAGCATCAGAGTTTAAAAAAACCTCTTTTATAAAACATCACTGCCATATCTTGCTAAAAACTGAACTTTTACATAAACTCAGACCCTGTGTATATAGGTTCGAACGAGGCCTCGCACAACTTCTAAATAACAGCACATTGACCCACACACACACACACTCAGATAATAGTTTCTTGTAAAGAGACGGTCACCGTGGTAACACGGATGTCGGGGGGTGCCTAACACCTTCCCCCCGCATAACCAAGTCCCCGGACCCTAAATGAATCTCGATTTAAATCGACCAGATATATCGATGTCACATCATTTGGGTTAATGTGCAATCCTTTTCTCGGTTGTGTTGGTACAACCATTTAAAAAACCAACTGGCGACTCTTAACAGTCCCATCATCGACATTATACATGTCGGACCTTTTTCACTTGTTTTTTCAAACAAATCTCACCTAAAATGAGAACACCATAGAACAAGTAACGAAAAGGGACACACAAAAAATCCCGACATTGACAATTACAACTTGCGTACTTTGCAAAATTTATAAATATTACCCACAACTATAACATTATATCAATTTCACTCCATAATATTCAAAAATAATATTTATAGAAAATTCATCTTTATTCAAAAAGTTGGGATCTTACAACCTCCCCTTCTTATAAAATTTCGCCCTCGAATTTAGGGTATGTACCTGGTATATCGAAGAGGTAAGGATACCTTAATTTCATTTCAGATTCTAACTCCCAAGTTATTTCCTCAACATCGTGGTTTCTCCACAAAACTTTGACTTGAGGTATAACCTTGGAGCGTAGAATATGTTCCTTCTTATCCAAGATTTGAACAGGAACCTCTTCATACGTCAAATCTTTCGCTATTTCATCCGGTTCTAACTCGATAATGTGGTTCAGGTCTTCCATATATTTACGTAATATGGATATGTGAAAAATATTATGAACACGAGACATACTTGGCGGTAAAGTGAGTCTATAGGCCACAGTTCCTACTCGATCGAGGATTAAAAATGGGTCGATGAATCGAGGATTGAGCTTTCCTCTCTTTCCAAATCTCGTAACTCCTTTCCACGGAGCAACTCGTAATAACACATGATCTCCTATATCAAATTCCACGTCCTTTCGATGAAGATCAGCATAACTCTTTTGTCGATCTTGTGAGGTTTTTATACGTTGTCGGATCATTTAAATCTTTTTCATAGTCATACGTACCAACTCCAGTCCCAACAACGTTGCTTCACCCACCTCATCCCATCATACTGGAGAACGACACTTTCTTCCATACAATGCCTCGAATGGAGCCATGTCAATGCTTGCTTGATAACTACTGTTGTAGGAAAACTCCACCAATGGTAAGAACTTGTCCCAACTTCCCTTGAAGTCAAGGATACAGAGTCTTAATAGATCTTCAAGAGTTTGAATTGTCCTCTCTGACTGCTCGTCCGTCTGAGGATGATATGCCGAGCTAAATCATAAATCCGTGCCCATAGCTTTTTGTAAACTAACCCAAAATCTTGAAGTGAATCTTGGGTCTCGATCAGAAACTATGGATACTGGCATACCATGCAATCTTACAAACTCATTTATGTACATACAAGCAAGACGTTCAAGTGTATAAGTTTCTCGTATCGGTAAGAAATGAGTAGACTTGGTCAATCTATCAACAATGACCCAAATCGCATTTATACCTTGAGAAACTTTGGGAAGACCGGTAACGAAATCCATGGTAATGTGCTCCCACTTCCATTCTGGAATTTCAAGTGGTTGCAATGGACCTTTTGGTACTTGATGCTCCGCCTTGACTCGTTGACACTTTAGACACCTTGAGATAAACAGCGTTATCTCTCTCTTCATATTGCTCCACCAAAATGTATGACGAATATCATGATACATTTTAGTACTCCTGTGGTGGATTACAAATGGTGTGTGTTATGCCTCCATCATGATTTTATACTTTAAATCGAATCGTTAGGAACACAAAGTCTGGAGTTGACTCAAGTATTCCTTCTTCATCGATTCTTGCTTCCCAGATAAAGACCTTCTTGCACTTTCTTCCTTATAACGCATCGGCTCCAGTCCAGAGCTTGAGCAATTTTAACTTTATCAATTAAAGTTGGTTCTACTCGTATATTTTCCATCATCACATAGGTCCCTCAGAGTCTTTAAATCTATCTCCATCCTTTGCAAGTCACACAAAATGGGCCTCTTGCGTTGACAATATCGCATTCGCACTTGCATATGATCTTCTACTCGTCGCGCCACCTAACACGTTCGCTTTTCGAGGATGGTATTGGATGGTATGATCATAATCTTTCAACAGTTCAAGCCAACGTCGTTGTCGCATGTTGAGTTCCTTTTGAGTGAAGAAATATTTGAGGCTTTTATGAACCGTAAAGATCTCCACTTTCTCCCCATACAAGTAATGCCTCCAAATCTTTAGTGCGAAGACAACAGCTGCCAACTCTAGATCATGAGTAGGATAATTCCTCTCATATTCTTTGAATTGTCGTGAGGCATAGGTTATGACTTTCCCATGTTGCATGAGAACACATCCTAACCCTTTGCCCGAAGCATCACTGTAGATGACAAATCCCTCCGAACCAGATGGTATTGTCAGAACAGGTGTTGAAATGAGTCTCCTCTTGAGTTCTTGAAAACCCTTCTCACATTTCTTGCTCCAACTGAACTTTGTATCTTTCCGAGTTAGCTGAGTTAGTGGAGTAGCGATTTGAGAAAACCCTTCTACGAATCTCCGATAATAACCAGCTAAGCCGAGAAAGCTACGTACTTCGGTCACTGATTTAGGTTGCTCCCAGCTTTGAATAGCTTCAATCTTTGCTGGGTCAACAGATATTCCATAACATGATACCACGTGCCCAAGGAATGCTACTTCCTCAAGCCAGAACTCGCATTTCTTTAACTTGGCATAAAGCTTATATTCACGAAGCTTTTGGAGTATCAACCTCAAGTGTTACTCATGATCTTCACGGATTTTGGAATATATGAGGATGTCATCAATAAAGACGACCACAAAGTGATCCAAATATTCCTTGAATACTCGGTTCATCATATCCATGAAGGAAGCAAGAGCATTAGTCAATCCAAAGGACATGACTAGGAATTCATAATGCCCGTACCAAGTTCTGAAAGTCGTCTTTGGAATGTCATCGGTTCTAATCTTCAATTGGTGATATCTGGAACGAAGATCAATCTTTGAAAAGAATTTGGCTCCTTGTAATTGGTCAAACAGGTCATCAATACGTGGCAATGGGTACCTATTTTTGATGGTGACAGGATTCAACTCCCGATAATCAATACAAAGTCGCATACTCCCATCTTTCTTATTCACGAATAGAACAGGAGCACCCCAAGGAGAAGTACTAGGACGAATAAAGCCAATGTCTAACAATTCCTGCAGTTGAGTCTTTAACTCCTGAAGTTCAATAAGAGCCATTCGATATGGGGCTTTGGAAATGGGTTTTGTACCGGGTTCAAGGTCGATACAAAATCCAATTTCACGCTCTGGGGGTAGGCCATAAAGTTCTTCAGGGAATAAGTCAGGAAATTCATTAACAATAGAAATATCATTCAAAATTGACGTATTTTTGCTTAGATCCGTGACATGAGCTAAGAAAGCTTGACATACGTTTTTCAATAAACGAATAGCTTTATGGCTTGAGATGACAGTGATTGATTTTAATGGTTTGGTGGCTTGAATTCGCATAACAGATTGGTTAGGAATATGAAAGCTAACAAACTTACGAAAACAATCAATTTTTACATGATGAGTAGTTAACCAATCAATCCCTAGAATTACGTCAAATGCAAGTATTTTTAATGAAATAAGATAGACATGTAATGTGAGGGTACCGATTTGAACCAAACAAGACTTATAAACAGTGGATGTAATGAAGGTTTCTCCCAACGGAGTTTCTACAGATAAGTCAGAGTCTAATTTCTCCGGAGTCAAATTTAATCGTTGAGCGCAAGTAGGAGAAATAAAAGAATGGGTAGAACCGGTATCAAATAAGGTATAGACTTCGCTAGACTTTATGATAAGCTTACCCGTGATGACCTCATTCGGGTTCCTTGCTTTCTGGGAGGTCACAACAAATTCTCTCCCTTGCACTACCGGCTTTGACTTTTCTGGGACGGCTTTTGGTGCCTCCATCTTGGCTGAACTTGTCTTTGGTGAATGACAAAATCGGGCTAAGTGACCTTCTCTTCCACAATTATAACATGCTTTGGATGGCATCGCGCAATTTGGACTGATGTGTCCCTCCCCTCCGCATTTGAAGCATATGATAGGTGGTCGTTCTCCTTCCTTAACAACGGGTGCTGGTGCTGACATCCTTCCATCATTGTTGAATCTTCTTTTCTTGAAATGTTCATTTTCTTGTCTTGCCATGATTACCACCGGAAGTGGTTACCATTTCGGCATGTTGATTCCTCCACGTTTGTTGTCACCGTTTTCATGACCGATACCACTTTGGTATTTTTATCTTTGTCATTGCTTTCTCTTAGTTACGTTAACTTTCGTTCTGGCGCTCCGATGAATCGAGCCCTATTTATAACATCTGAGTACAAACACAGTTTATGAGAAATAAGATATTGACGTATCTCTGATTTCAAACCTCTTAAAAACACTCGCCTCATTCGCTCCTCATTATCGACCAAATGGGATGCAAACCGGGATAACTCCGCAAATTTAGCCTCGTATTGCGACAAGGTCATATTATTTTATTCCAATTTGATAAATTCCACTTCTTTTATGTGACGAATACTCTCGGGAAAGTACTTGTCGTTGAATAGCTCTTGGAACTTCTCCCAAGACATCTTGAGTCGTCGTCAGTGAGTGCGTTTCTGATTCCCACCAATGTCTGCCTCTTCACGCAACATGAAGGTGGCGAAGGGAACCTTTTGCTCCTCGGAGCATCCTAAGACATCAAATATCTTGGTGATCTGCTTTATTCATGCTTCCGCCTTAAGTGGTTTTGCTCTCCAATAAACTCCAGTGGTCCCAGCTCCTTGAACTGTTTAGCGATGACCGTCCGAGAGTTTTCAGTGTTTCCACCTACATTTCGGACAGGAGCCGTTCTCTCCTGATGTTGCATGAATTGCATAAAGCCTCTGAACAATCCATCATTCATCATTTGGTCCGTGTTGTTGTTTGCATGAGGATTGTCGCCTTCCTGATGCACATTATCCTGATTATTGATATTTGGAAACTCAACGGTCTCTTGTGCTCCATTGCTATTCTCAACATTCTCGGATGTCATTTTTCGATACTGCCACAAAACAAAGGTTAATTAACATATAACATATTATCCCTATACTTTGATCGACCAATTAAATACCAAATAAACTTATGTAGTTCATACTAGCGAAGGAATTCCCCATCTCTCCCCTCCTAGTTCTAGTCTCACATCTTAGCCAGGGATCATATCCCAAAGCTTTGATACCAACTGTGACGCCCCCAAAATTAGGTATACATCACCCATCTTGAGTCGCCAGATATACATGGTATGTAATTCAAATACAACTTAATAATACAACCGCCGTGTATACAATACGACAAAACATAAACCTATGAGTTTGACTACAAATATTGTCTACTAGAGAGTATACAAACTCAAAAGGAGTCCTCATTACAATTATTATCACACTATTTCACAGAATAGTGAGGACTACTAATGCACCATCTAGGACCATCACTCCGTTCCCCGACTCGTCCCAGCTATATTCTCATTTCACGAAGAGAATAAAGGAAAGAAGAAAGGGTGAGCTCAACTAGCCCAGTAAGAAATATTATGACTAAGATAATGCAGAATAAATTATCATTAGCCTTAAATAGTGTTAAATTGATACAATATAACAAACATCAAGTTTAACTGCAGTGGAACAAGCAATCCATTAAAAGAGTCAATTAAAGAATAAAATCTACTATCTTTTATGATTTAAAAGGTTTTTCATCACTTTTATCGTTGGGACTCAGCTTAATAAATAATCCACATCATCGAATCACCCCTGCACTACGGCCAAGGATATTCTTTAGTATCACGACCATAATTATCCATGCACTACGGGCCAAGAATATTTGTGTATTCATTAATGGTCATGATCATGCCAACAACCTCATCCATCAATGCACTACGGGCCAATGAGGACTTTTACCACATCATTTGTAACATTACGGTCATGATTACAATCAATAATCTCTCGTCATAATCATACCAAGTCCATCTATGCACTACAGAATACATATATGACTTTCAAAAAATATAAATATGAGGATGATGACAATGATATAAGAATTCAATAAAACAAGTTCAAGAATTAATTTGTCCAAGAACCAATAACGTCCAAATTGTCAACATGATCTTTGCTTTGTAGAGTAAAATTTAAGAATGCTCGTAAGAATATTTCCATGAAAAGATCTTTGGATGAAGCGCAAATATCAAGGATATTCCACTAATTTCATGGAGTATAGAAGTCAAATTTTTAACCAACTGAGTATAATAAAGAATGGAATAACAAAAGAAATCACCATACATGCGATAGACCGCACAGGCAGGTTATTCCAACAGAATAATAAAGTATATTCCTATAGTAATTAATTTTTGTAAGTAGAAATGTTTTTATTAATTATTTTCCATGAAAAACATGATTTTATATTATTTAAATAATATATGAAATGATTATTAGAATTATAATAATAAATATTTTATTATATGAATTGTTCAGAATATTTAAGTTAATTATTTTAGCTTAATTATTGATGTTATATATAAAGAATAAATCAGATATGGAATCCAAACCCTAAATTTGGGTATTGATCAATGGATGATAATAATAATATAATATTAATTATATTTTAATTTTTCAGTGCTACAAATATATACTGTAAATGTGGAGACTGATAATGGTTATTCAATTGTGGTAAATTAGGGCATGACCCTCATATCGTATTATTAAACCCTAATTGTTAAACTCGGTTATGAGTTTGAGACTGAGTAGTAATTGTGTTATATGAATTTTACTGTGTATTATATAATTTCTGTAATTAGGAGAAACCCTAATTATTTATTTGAAAACCCTAATTTGCTAATTAAGAACCATAATTGCAAATTTTAGAAACCCTAATTATTATTTTTGTGAATTATAATGATAATTAAGAAACCCTAATTGTTAATTTGGGAACCCTAATGATTAAACCCTAATTTTCTAATAAAACCCTAATTTCCTATTAAAAACCCTAATTTTTAATTTGTGTGTTTAATTAAAATTTTATCACACTTTAATTTTAATCTTTCAAACCCTAGTAATTATTTGGAAACTTTAAAATATAAAATCTAGTGATTAAACCCTAGATTCAAACACCTTAGACAAGAATACCCTTGAGATTAAAAAGGAAATTACAAAAATGCCCTTTTGTCCCATTCTTGAATTATTGTTAGACAAATCCTATCAAAATCTTGCTTGCCACCCTAGTCTACCTAGCTATAAACCTACAAGCTAAAAATCTCAGCCATGTGATCATCCAATACATTGCATACATGTTATTTGTATAGATCAAGAGAGAGAAAATGTCACATTTATGCTAATTTGCACAAACACTCATCCTAGAACTTCTCTCTCTAAAACCTCCGAAATTTCCTTACTAGATCAGTCATAAATCAAGCCCCACTATCACACTTAACAAATCAGAAACATAGAAATCAGATTTGCCCACAAAAAGGTATGAACCCTATTTTATAATCTGACCGTGATCTTATGTTTGATGTTAAAATTTTTGCGTTAAATATGTAGTATGGACTCTAGCAAAGTGATCTGGGTTACTAGATGTTAGATCCATAACATCTAGAGGCTCGGATTTGATGTTTTACAAAAACTCGAAAATTTTATTTTTAAGGCCTGACAATGAATGTCACACTATCTAGATCTCATCCTGTGTATGTAATTTGTTGTTTAAATGTTTAATCATGCAGTGTGATATGAGGTCTGTAATCTAGAACTTGTATCAGGACCGGATCATGCTTATAATGTCGATAATCACGCCAAAGGTCGTTGACCGACCACGACTTTTCAAATCTGGGTAACCCGAAACTTACGTAGAACATTCTTACGGTAAGTTCTTAAGTCTGATCTCTCTCGTGTGTTTGTCGATTTGTTTCTATTGTTGTTAAAATGTTATAGTATGGTATATGTACTACATATTAAAGCTTTTATATAACCTAGATGACTAACGGGATGTATTTGATGAGCAATCAAACCAAGTAGCTCGATCACGTTTACATTTTCGGGTAACCCGAAAAGCGTATGACCACCATCTCGACATGGTTTGACCGGCATGGATCTAGAGATTTGTTTGTTGTTATGGTGTTTTTATGTAATAGATCTCTTCACCTACATGTTGGCTACAATCTGAAACCTTAGATCTAAATATCATGCAAGTACAACAAGTTGTGGAAGCTCAAAATATGCTTGCAGATTTAATCGTTCTTCATTTCTGGTAACCCGTAAAATGAAGAACGATTCGATAACGCTTTCAATAGCTTAGCTCGGTTTGATTAATTATGTTTAGACTCTATAATGGATTAAAACATGTTCTCGATAGTTTATCTAGGCGACTCGACGAAGCGAAAACATTTACCTTGAGCAGTTAGCGATTTAAGGTCAACAAAAGCGTTGATTTAACCATGACTAAAATTTTTCAGGCGACCCGTAAACACTATGAACATGTCGTGATGATTTCAAAGATTTATATCTTGCTCATATGTTATGATCGACCCAGATGTTGATTTACACTTGTAGTGTTACATGAGTACTACAAGATCACAGTTATATTTAGCCCAGAAACATTACACATAACGAATTAAAGATGGTCAAAAGAGGTACCCTTGAGCACTGACTGTCAGTGTTCTTGAGCCTCAAGAACACCTATTGCGACAGAAACTGTCGCTAAAGCCTTTAGCGACGGTTATAATTATTTTTGTTATAAATTCCGAAAAATACATTAAAAATAGAAATAAATTCCTAAAAATTATAAAATCAGTTTTAAAAATTATTTTAAGTTATAAAAATTAACTTTTAATAATTTGACATATTTTTCATAAATATTAATATTTATTTGGATATTATTGGTATTTAAATTATTTAATAAAATCATTAAATAAATTAATTAAAAATGATTTTATTGTATTAAAAATCATTTTAAATAATAATAAGGTATTTAATAATATTTTAAGTTATAAAACATAACTTTTAATATTTTAAGATAAGTTTCATTAATTATTAAATATTAATGATATTAGATTTATTTAGTGATTAAATTAAATAAATTAATTAAAAATGATTTTATATTATAAAAATCATTTTAAATGAAAATAAATAGTTTAAAAATATTTTAAGTTATAAAATATAACTTTTGATATTTAAAGGTAAATTTCATCAATAATTTAATATTAATGATATTAAGTTTATTTAATAAGTATATTAAATAAATAGTTTAAAAATGGTTTTATTGAATTAAAAATCATTTAAAAGGAAATAAATAAATTAAAAATATTTTAAGTTATCATTAATGACTTTTAATATTTTGATAAATAATAAATTAATATTCTAATATTAATAGTAATTATTTAAAAATGATTTTAAATGTTTTAAAAATTATTTAAGGGTAATATTAATACTTTAAAAATATTTTGAGTTATTATAAATAACTTTAATATTTTGGCAATAGCTTCATTAATAGTTTAATATTAATTAAATATTAATGATAATAGAATTAGTTAATATTTAAATCATTTAATAATGATTTCAGAGTTTGAAAATTCATGATAAAGTATAATAATTATTTAAAAATTATTATAAGGCTATGAAAAATAATATGACTAATATTTAAAATATCTAAACGAATATTGAACTACAGATTAGAGTTTTAGACTCGATAATTATCCGATAAAGCTGTCGGTATATAGAAATATTTCAGAAATTTATCTGGACTTAGATAAATTGACTAGATATGTGTCTGTTTATGATCCAATGACTGTTAAACATATGTGAAAATGTGATTAGGTTATGTCTTCTTGTCGCAATTAGCGATATTATGTGTTTACGATATATTATTCTAATTGAACGAATGATCTTATTAATTGATAAGTCATTGTATAAAAGATTAATCTAAGTTGCGTTATTATAGCGGCATTTCGAGTAAGTATCTCAAACCTTATGCACTACTTTTATTTCGATGCAAAAATATATCATGTTACATGAAGTTTCCTAAACTTACTCCAATTATTATTGAGCAAGTATCGATCTATTATTTACATTGTGCAAGTATTCTACCTTTGCATTTCCTTTATCTGACGTATATGAGAGTAAAAGTTTCGAATTATATTATTGTGCGGATTATTAACTCTATTATTATTGATTATGTATCCAATCTTTGTATTCATACAAGTTCTTACATTATCCAATCATTGTATTATTGTATAATTCGGATATTTATTACGTTAGTTAATTAGTATATAGGGTTAGACAAGTGTCCCCACTTGGATAACCATTATATTTAATCATATGTTGATACATACTTATTGATTTCAAGTATGTATACGTTGACTTAAAAGCCGTCTAAGCTATTTAATTCAGCTAGACATAAAAATATTGTTGAACAAGATAGAACGTTGTTGTATCCAACCAGATTATTTTGGTTCGGATTCCCGACTAAGTATGAACATCCCGAATATGGGAAAACTTTTGTGCACCTAAGGTGGATAGAGTGAACGATAATATCGTTCTTGCATGTAGTATTGATCAATATAGGGCACATTGGGATGATCACCCTCGTGCCCGTAAGTTATGACGATTTTCAGATGAAGTTCTGCTAAACCCTAGCGAAAATGAAAAAAACAATGTTCATAGTCTGTCAAATGATCTCCAGTTATAGTCTATACGTAGTTTCAAAGATTACATATGAAAGTGATATGTTGTTATTATTGGTTCAGCTTACTTCACAACTGTTGATTTGTTGTAGAAGTGTCTTTCAAAGAAAACATTTAATTCTTTCAGCTAATATATATTGTTTTTATTACTTGCTGGGCAATCAAATGCTCATTCTTGCTTTAAATTTAAATGTTTTCAGTTAAGTATGATCAACCAGAAGGTTTAGGCAAGAACAAGGGGAAAGGAAAGTTGTTCGAATGAGATTTATATTATGTTGTGTAATAGTTATAGTTTATTAAGACAATGATATTTATTATCTATCATGTAATGTATTGTAGTAAAGGTTACGTACTTGGGATTAGACTTTGATATATGTAAATTAAGTTTGAATTCTATATTATTGTTATTATTATTAGTATTATTCAGCTTATAGAAATTGTATCGTGAAGCACCATGTTTAGGTTTCAAGTACCCGGATTTGGGGCGTCACAGGTTGGTATCAAAGCTTTAGGGTTAGAAACCTTAGGTGGGACAAACCTTAGGCTATAACCTTAGAACAGAGGGAAAAGTTGAAAATATAAATAACTCATTTAGAGTTTAAAAGGAGATGTATTGAATAAATTCATCGTTAAACAAAATAAAAGATAACTTATATAAAATTATTAATTATTGTGTGTATATACTATATGTTAATCAAGATAGTTAGTGTGTAGATGTTATGTGAGATAAGGATTAGCATACCCTCAGGTCGTAAAGAAGGAGTCAACCTCCATAACCGAGCCAATATCAAAGCCAATAGCTGAAATAGAAGCTCACATTGAAAGCTACCTCAATGAGGTGATTATTCAGGAAAGTGTAGTACTGGACCCAGAAATGATAGTATGACTGATAGGTAGAGTATAGTTACAGGATAAAAGATCAAGCTCGAGTTCTTAAACTCATATGTTTGTGGTGAGTTCCTAAACTCATAATGTGTGGAAGGTTTGACGAACAAGGTATAGTTATGTGAGAATGGATTATTGAGGATAATAGAAATATATAGAATGCTAAGTAATTGATCCTTAGTGAAGGAGTATGAAATGAGTAGTGTTAGTGTTATTTGAATATGTATGATTCTATGATGAGTATACGATAAGTATGTCTGTGTAAAGTAGTATTCTCAACTTTTGTATGAGTTGTGGCAACGATTCTCGACTTTTATGTCACAAAGGGAATAACATATGTTTAAAGCATTATGTGTTATGCTATGAAAAGTACGATGAATTAGTTAGATGAACATGATCTTATTTAATCAGATAATGCCGCCAAGACGAAAACGAAACCAAAAGGCAAAAGAACCTATCAACAAAACTGGAGGACAACTAGACCCAACACAAAAGTTGGCGAATGTAGACGCTCAAGCTATGCAGAACGGAATACCAGACGCGGGAAATCAACCAAGTAATCGATCGACAAACTTCAAAGACTTCAAGGCAATTGAACCGCCAGGATTTAGAGGATCAACTGACCCTGTAGAGATGTTTATGACAGCTAGAGTAACGGATGGACAAAAGACAGCTTTTGTCACCTATACGATGAAAGGGGAGACGAATTTTTGGTGGAAAGCAAATCAAGCTAGAGCCGGAGAAGAAAATAGTGGCAGTAAGACTGGGAAAAGAAAAGGAGATAATTTCGGGAATACCAGAAGTAGGCCAGGAGGTGGAAAGAAACAGGTTGTGAAGTGTGGGAATTATGGAAAGAATCACTCAGGGGAGTGTCTTCAGGGTAAGTTTGTGTGTTACAAGTGTGGGCAGGAGGGACATATCTCTCCTAACTACCCCAATCCAATGATGAACAAGAGGTGTTTCAAGTGTGGATCAACAGAGCATAAGGTGAAAGACTGTCCGAAAAAGGGAGGGGATACAGGGAGCGCAATTAAAGGAAAAGGCAGCGGGACTCTAATGACAACGGAACCTACTTCAACAAACAAACCAATAGAATCAACCGCAAGAGTTTTCAATATGACAGTCCAGTATACGGTGGCATCTGAGAATGCAACTCTAGGTATTATTCGTATAACTTGTATATTTTAATATATATGATTTTCCAATATATAATAAATTATTTTATAAAAATATTTTGAAGGAGGAATTTGAGTTCTTTTAGAAATCAAGCTTCCGTTTAATCAGAAAGATAAGCTTTATATGAATAGTTAAAGATCAGTTCGAGCAAATCTGATCGAGATCTATTTGAAATGACTATGTGTGTTATATACCCTTGTAAGTATGAGTTTTTACAACGGTGATTCCGGGGACGGAATCCTTATAAGGGAGGGTGAATGTAATAACCCGATATTTTTTATATAAATAAATAAGAAATTTTGCTTATTAATTTTTTTTTTTAAAGATGAGAATATGTGTCAAGTAATGTGTATGTATATATGTGATAAATAAAATTATTTATTTCATGAATAATTTCAAACAATTTTATTTTAGAATTATTGATCATTATAAAGTATATTCCTATAGTAATTAATTTTTGTAAGTAGAAATGTTTTTATTAATTATTTTCCATGAAAAACATGATTTTATATTATTTAAATAATATATGAAATGATTATTAGAATTATAATAATAAATATTTTATTATATGAATTGTTCAGAATATTTAAGTTAATTATTTTAGCTTAATTATTGATGTTATATATGAAGAATAAATCAGATATGGAATCCAAACCCTAAATTTGGGTATTGATCAATGGATGAGAATAATAATATAATATTAATTATATTTTAATTTTTCAGTGCTATAAATATGTACTGTAAATGTGGAGACTGATAATGGTTATTCAATTGTGGTAAATTAGGGCATGACCCTCATATCGTGTTATTAAACCCTAATTGTTAAACTCGGTTATGAGTTCGAGACTGAGTAGTAATTGTGTTATATGAATTTTACTGTGTATTATATAATTTCTGTAATTAGGAGAAACCCTAATTATTTATTTGAAAATCCTAATTTGCTAATTAAGAACCCTAATTGCAAATTTTAGAAACTCTAATTATTCTTTTTGTGAATTATAATGATAATTAAGAAACCCTAATTGTTAATTTGGGAACCCTAATGATTAAACCCTAATTTTCTAATAAAACCCTAATTTCCTATTAAAAACCCTAATTTTTAATTTGTGTGTTTAATTAAAATTTTATCACACTTTAATTTTAATCTTTCAAACCCTAGTAATTATTTGGGAAACTTTAAAATATAAAATCTAGTGATTAAACCCTAGATTCAAGCACCTTGGACAAGAATACCCTTGAGATTAAAAAGGAAATTATAAAAATGCCCTTTTGTCCCATTCTTGAATTATTGTTAGACAAATCCTATCCAAATCTTGCTAGCCACACTAGTCTACCTAGCTATGAACCTACAAGCTAAAAATCTCAGCCATGTGATCATCCAATACATTGCATACATGTTATTTGTATAGATCAAGAGAGGGAAAATGTCACATTTATGCTAATTTGCACAAACACTCATCCTAGAACTTCTCTCTCTAAAACCTCTGAAATTCCCTTACTAGATGAGTCATAAATCAAGCCCCACTATCACACTTAACAAATCAGAAGCATAGAAATCAGATTTGCCCACAAAAAGGTATGAACCCTATTTTATAATCTGACCGTGATCTTATGTTTGATGTTAAAATTTTTGTGTTAAATATGTAGTATGGAGTCTAACAAAGTGATCTGGGTTACTAGATGTTAGATCCATAACATCTAGAGGCTCGGATTTGATGTTTTACAAAAACTCGAAAATTTTATTTTTAAGGCCTGACAATGAATGTCAGACTATCTAGATCTCATCCTGTGTATGTAATTTATTGTTTAAATGTTTAATCATGTAGTGTGATATGAGGTCTGTAATCTAGAACTTGTATCAGGACCAGATCATGCTTATAATGTCAGATAATCACAGTCAAAGGTCGTTGACCGACCATGACTTTTCAAATCTGGGTAACCCAGAAACTTACCTAGAACATTCTGACAGTAAGTTCTTAAGTACAGATCTCTCGTGTGTTTGTCGATTTGTTTCTATTGTTGTTAAAATGTTATAGTATGGTATATGCACTACATATTAAAGCTTTTATATAACATAGATGACTAACAGGATGTATTTGATAGACGGTCAAACCAAGTAGCTCGATCACGCTTACGCTTTTCCGGGTAACCCGTAAAAGCGTGTGACCACCATCTCCGACATGGTTTGGAATTCAAGATGGATCTAGAGATTTGTTTGTTGATATGGTGTTTTTATGTAATAGATCTCTTCACCTACATGTTGGCTACAATCTGGAAACCTTAGATCACAAATATCATGCAAGTACAACAAGTTGTGGAAGCCCAAATATATGAGATTTAATCGTTCTTCATTTCTGGTAACCCAAAAATGAAGAAACGCTTCGACAACGCTTTTCAATAATAACAGCTTTCGGTTTAATTAATTATGTTTAGACTCTACAATGGATTGAAACATGTTCTCTGATAGTTTATCTAAGACAGTTCGACGAGCAGAAAACATTTACCTTGAATAGATTGACGATTTAAGGTCAACAAAAGCGTTGACCGACCATGACTAAAATTTTTCAAGGCGAATTTCGTAAAACACTATGAACATGTCTCGATGTGAGATTTCAAAGATTTATATCTTTCTCATATGTTATGATCTCGACCCATATGTTGATTTACACTTGTAGTGTTACATGAGTACTACAAGATCACAGTTTATATTTAGCCCGTAAACATTACACATAAAATTTAAAGATGGTCAAAGGAGGTACCCTTGAGCATCGATCGTCGTTGTTCTCTTGAGCCTCAAGAACACCTATTGTGATGAGAAATCCGCCGCTAAAAGCCTTTAGCGACGGTTATAATTATTTTTTTTTTATAAATTAAAAAAATACATTAAAAATAGAAATAAATTCCTAAAATTATAAAATCGCTTTTTTAAAATTATTTTAAGTTATAAAATTAACTTTTAATAATTTGACATATTTTTCATAAATATTAATATTTATTTGGATATTATTGGTATTTAAATTATTTAATAAAAGCATTAAATAAATTAATTAAAATGAATTTATTGTATTAAAATCATTTTAAATAATAATAAGGTATTTAATAATATTTTAAGTTATAAAACATAACTTTTAATATTTTAAGATAAGTTTCATTAATTATTAAATATTAATGATATTAGATTTATTTAGTTATTAAATTAAATAAATTAATTAAAAATGATTTTTATATTATAAAAATCATTTTAAATGAAAATAAGTAGTTTAGAAATATTTTAAGTTATAAAATATAACTTTTGATATTTAAAGGTAACTTTCATCAATAATTTAATATTAATGATATTAAGTTTATTTAATAAGTATATTAAATAAATAGTTTAAAAATGGTTTTATTGAATTAAAAATCATTTAAAAGGAAAATAAATGAATTAAAAATATTTTAAGTTATCATTAATGACTTTTAATATTTTGATAAATAATAAATTAATATTCTAATATTAATAGTAATTATTTAAAAATAATTTTAAATGTTTTAAAAATTATTTAAGGGTAATATTAATACTTTAAAAATATTTTGAGTTATTATAAATAACTTTAATATTTTGGCAATAGCTTCATTAATAGTTTAATATTAATTAAATATTAATGATAATAGAATTAGTTAATATTTAAATTATTTAATAATGATTTCAGAGTTTGAAAATTCATGATAAAGTATAATAATTATTTAAAAAATTATTATAAGGTCATGAAAAATAATATAATGATATTTAAAATATCTAAACGAATATTGAACTACGATTAGAGTTTTAGACTCGATAATTATCCAATAAAGCCGCTTAGATATATAGAAATATTTCGAAAATTGATCCGGACTTAGATAAATTGACTAGATATGTGTCATTTATGATCCAAACGATTATTAAACATATGTGACAATGTGATTAGGTTATGTGTTGACTCGCAATTAAGCGATCTATATGTTACGATATATTATTCTAATTGAACGAATGATCTTATTATCGATAAGTCATTTGATAAAAAGATTAATCTAAGTTGCGTTATTATAAGCAGCAGCTCAGGCAAGTATCTAAACCTTATGCACTACTTTTATTTCATGCAAACAGGTATATCATGTTACGCAAGTTTCCTAAACTTACTCCAATTATTATTGAGCAAGTATCTGATCTATTATTTACATTGTGCAAGTATTCTACCTTTGCATTTCCTTTATGCAACAGACATGAGTAAGAAAGTTTCAAAAATCAAATTTTTGTGCAGATTATTAACTCTATTATTATTGATTATGTATCCAATCTTTGTATTCATACAAGTTCTTACATTATCCAATCATTGTATTATTGTATAATTCAGATATTTATTCTGTTCGTTAATTCGTATATAGGGTTAGACAAGTGTCCCCACTTGGATAACCATTATATTTAATCATATGTTGATACATACTTATTGATTTCAAGTATGTATACGTTGACTTAAAAGCCGTTTAAGCTATTTAATTCAACTAGACATAAAAATATTGTTGAACAAGATAGAACGTTGTTGTATCCAACCAGATTGTTTTGGTTCGGATTCCCGACTAAGTATGAACATCCCGAATATGGGAAAACTTTTGTGCACCTAAGGTGGATAGAGTGAACGATAATATCGTTCTTGCATGTAGTATTGATCAATACTGGGCACATTGGGATGATCACCCTCGTGCCCGTAAGTTATGACGATTTGCAGATGAAGTTCTGCTAAACCCTAGCGAAAATGAAAAAAACAATGTTCATAGTCCGTCAAATGATCTCCGCTTATAGTCTATAATGTAGTTTCAAAGATTACATATGAAAGTGATATGTTGTTATTATTGGTTCAAATTTTACTTCACAACCGTTGATTCGTTGTAGAAGTGTCTTTCAAAGAAAAAACATTTAATTCTTTCACTAATATATATTGTTTTATTACTTGTTGGGCAATCAAATGTTCATTCTTGCTTTAAATTTAAATGTTTTCGCTTAAGTATGATCAACCGTAAGGTTCAGTGCAAGAACAAGGGAAAGGAAAAGTCGTTCAATGAGATTTATATTATGTTGTGTAATAGTTATAGTTTATTAAGACAATGATATTTATTATCTATCATGTAATGTATTGTAGTAAAGGTTACGTGCTTGGGATTAGACTTTGATATATGTAAATTAAGTTTGAATTCTATATTATTGTTATTATTATTAGTATTATTCAAATTTATAGAAATGGTATCATGAAGCACCGAAGTTCGGGTTTCAAGTACCCGGATTTGGGGCCACACACGCACTATGCAAACACTATGCATAATAAAATATAATATATTCTAATTATTGTCTAATAAAATGTATGACTTTATAAAATTATTATGTATTATATAAAAAGATTTTACTATGCAAAAACTATGCGACACTATGCAACATTATGCACACTATGCAATACCGTGCTACTTACTATACAACCACGCCAGACATCGCATTTCTTTTTACACCGTGTATTTCAACAGCTTAATTAAAAAACTTCCGCCGTTATTTTCATAAAGTATTTTTTTCGTTTTCTCAATCCGACAATAATTCCGTTGTGGGGTCCACCAAAGATTGTGTCGTTGTACGAATATTCCATGTTAAAACGAATATTCCCCGACCAATCGAATATTATATAACAACTTGCGTACTTTACAAAATTTATAAATATTACCCACAACTATAACATTATATCAATTTCACTCCATAATATTCAAAAATAATATTTATAGAAAATTCATCTTTATTCAAAAAGTTGGGGTCTTACACATGTCATTAATTTTAAATCACTATATTGCCATGAATCTTCAATAAGAATTTGTTAACCGATTTATGGCTAGACCTTAATTTCCAGTTGGTTACTTGTAGACGACAACTTTTAATGCACACAATTTATCACGAGGGACCCAACTAGTCAAGTTAATTGTCGAAAAATTAATCAATTTAAAGGAACCTCTATACTGCCACATTCTTCTTCTTTTCTTAATCCTTTTAAACAAATTAATAAAAAAGATTTTTTTTAAAAAAAGGTCAATCACAAAAATAACTAATGAATAGCACAAATAATCTTCAAAAACATGATTGAAGTGAAAAAAAATCCCAAAAATGTCTAAACTAAATATATCAAAGTTATAAACTACTCCCTCCGTTCCCAAAAAGATGAATAAAATATAATTTGTATACATATTAAGAAAAATAAGAGTAAAGGAAAGAGAATAAAAAAGTTATAAATTTATCCTTAGTGGCTCCACAAGATTACATAAAGTGATGAATACTTTTATTTTTTTATATTAATAGATCTCACTAAATAACATATGTACCATTCACTTTATATATTTTATCTCACTTTTTTAAACAAAAAAATTATACACTTAGTCATCCTTTATGGGGACTATGGTGGGAGTAGTACATTTAATCTAAAACTACTTCATCTCATTGGAACAATAAAATATATTCTCTTCAATTTTAATTTTTTGAAGTTAACTTAAAATATTTTAATATAAATATGTGTTTGATTATCACCTACCTATTTCTTCATCAACAGGCAAGAAGTAGATTAGCGACTCAAATGAAAGCTACAAAATGTATTCATTTAAATTTTAAAATTAAAAATAAAATATATATTTTTTGCCTCTTTTAATTAACTACTAGAAAAATAAGAATACGTGACGGAACTTTGTGACAGTTTTTAAAAACAATCACAAAAGATAGTAATTTTTGATGGACTTCTTAAGCAATCACAAAATAATAATATATATGATGGCTCTTAGTGATGATTGATTTTGCCATCAATGTATTATAATTGTGATGGTCATGTCAATCACACCAAATTTTTCACGCAAAATAATTTTTCTTTCTGTGATGCACTAAGTCATCACTTATAGATATACCCTTTTCGTGATTGCATTTAAGCGATCACTAATATTTTAATGTAAGAAATAATCAAAACAATATTTTATGACAACAATGACAATCATTAAAAAAAATAGATTTTTGTGACGACTTTTATTTGCAATTACAAAAAGAAGGTATTTTGTGATGGAATTTTCAAATCATCACAAAACAATAAAATATATGATGGCTCTCAGTGATGACTAATTTTACCATCATTATAGAGTATTTGTGACTGTCATTGCAATCACCAAATCTTATATGGAAGTAATTTTGTTTATTCAGTAACTCACATATGTTTACTTTTATATTTTGTTTTAAAATTATAATCATGATCTATGGGCTTTGGTGTAGTGGTAATACTCGTTATTTAGTTTGCAAATGGGGGGAGGGTTCGAATCCTAAAAGTATCATTTAATACAATTAATATAGTGAATTAAATTATCCGTAAATAGAGATTCACGTTCTTACCTTTGATCCTCAAAGTTTTATTTTTTTGTGATGACTTTAACAATCACAATACATTATGTGTTAATGTGATTGTATTAATCATCACAAAAGCACTAAGCGTTTGTGTGATTGCCAAAACCATCACGTAAAACTTTTCATGATGAGCGTATACAAGACGGCCTTAAAACCATCACGTAAGCCTTTCGTGATGATTTTTCTATTTTTTGTGTTGGATTTTGGCCATCATAAATGACCATTTTTTTAGTAGTTACAACTCTTTCATTAATCGGCCCCCTTTAAATTTATTAATTACATATCTACTCCTCCCTATACTTGTATAAAAAATAAAAAATAAAAACTCAGCATAGCATAGGCAGGTGAGCATAGGTCCGCCCCTGGATCTGCATGTTATGGGCAGATACACGAGTACCGGCTGATAAATACATATACTGCTTCAAGTAGGTTTGAATGAGACGAACACACAAATTACTAATTTAGTAGTAACAAAATTACTCAAATAATACTAAATTAGTATTCAAGCATAATATTATATATGGTTGAAACTCAACCCATAATTTAAACACACCTAAACACAATACAATATTCTCTCCCATAGCAAGCACAACAGATGACATTATTTTATTTTTCTTCATGCATATACGCATGTATATATATATATATTGTGTAATAAATGTGCTTCCTGCCGGCGCTCAGCCGCAATAACAAACCCCTGGTACTAAAATACAGCCACAGTTGACGCAGCAGCTCAAGGGTTCGAACATGCAAAACCCACCACCCGGGATGCAGCCTAAGCCGCCATCCGGGAGGTATTTCTCACGCAGGAAGAACCTTGACAGCGGCAAGTTCTTGTAAACACTTGCCCTGCCAGGCGCATCAATTAAAACTTCGTTGCCACCATTAGAGCGATCGGCCCCACCGTCAGAGTGACCGGCCTTGTCATCGGTTGCCAGAGTCAGATCAGTCAGAACAGCCATTGCTGCCAGAAGCACCACCAGAGCAACCTTCTTGTTCTCCATTTCTGCCAATTTCTCTATCTTTTACAGTTTTAAGTAATGCCTTTTTATTTCTCTGTCTCAAAATACTCGTAACAATCCTTTTTATAGCCAATGGGCTGGGTTCCTATGTAACAGTTTTGTGTTCCCTTTTGACTCCCAGCAAATTATGTGATGCCACGTACTCAAATTGGAGTTCTACATGCAAGTACATCACTTTATTCTTCTTCTTTTTTTAATCATACGCGCTGAATTAAATGTATTATATTCTTGGTTTAATTTGCATTATTCTTTCCCAAAGTGATAGTAATTTGAATGATCAATAGATTGAGAAACATTGTGACTGAAAAAAATACATAAAACATTTATATTCCGATATATATATATATATATATATATATATATATATATATATATATATATATATATATATATATATATATATATATATATATATTTCGTTTTGGAACCTGGAAAGAACGGCTAAAATGAACCAGCTTATATAGTGACCGATTTTTCATCGCTATAGCATAGAAAGTTGATTTTTATGTTATAATGATTTTAAAAAAACCATCGCTATAAATTGATTCGCTTAGTTATTCCCTCCAATTCATTTGAGAGAAATGACCATATATATATATATATATATATATATATTACTTTTTATTGTGAAGAAATACATAAATAAATTATTCATGTATTCATATTAATTTATAAACTATGTCATTATGTCTAATCGTAAAATTATTGTCTTAATTTATCTATTTGTGATATTTTCGTTCATGGGTTTAAGAATTATAACTTAAACCAAATCATGTATTCATTATATTAAAGCAAATTCTACGCCCACCTGATTAAAGTGATTAGGAGTTCTTTTCTTTTATATTCTTTTTTTTTTTTTTGGATAAAGTGATTTGGAATTCTAATCACATTAATTTTAATGGTTTTCAGTATATGTACCTATGAATATGCAAAATAATAAAAATTTAATAAATTTAAGACGCAAAAGCAAACTCATTCACGAGGAACTTTTATCATTGTATGTGCCAACCATGCAACACTCTAATAGTACCATCAAGAAAATAATAACAAATAAAAAAGATAAAGAATAAAGAAGAGTTAAAAAGAATTCAAAATTTTAAAAAAAAAAATTAAGAGTAAAGCAAAATAAAAAAAGAAGTAAGAGAGTAAAAGAAGAATAAGAAGAAGATAAAAATATAAAAGGAAACATGAAAAACTGTAAACAATAACCTCATTGCCGAGGTTTTTTTTTCTGAAAATAAAATAAATTTCATTTCATTAAAATAAAATTCTTACAAAACCTGGCAATCCAAAAAGGTATAGGTTAGGCCATGAATACACAAATAAATACAGAGTGAACTAATCCAACTAACTCAAAATTCCAATCAAAGATATTACATCAATAACACATCTTAGTCTAAGCTATTTTTAATGTTTATTGCAGGCTGTTCAAATAAACCATATTTTTCTGGTAGGAACTTCAAATAAGCCCTGTTTGCAAATTACTTTTCTTTTCCTTTTTCTTTTAGTTTTTGATACTTCACTAAAAATGTTGTTGATAGAACAAATAACATTTAGTTAGCAATACTTTTATAATTGTTATAACAAAACGTTGAACACTTCAAGCTACACTTATCCGCGGCACCCTCATTTTTCACATCAACAATATCAACTGTTTCTTTTTCTTCTTCCTTTTGCCAATTTGATTCAAATGACTACTGACATTTACTTCAACTCAATTGAGATGTTTGCGATGAAGGGACTCGATTTAATTAAATTGGCCACTTGAAGTACTCAATTGATATTTTTGCCACGTAAAGGGCAAAATTAAAATTGGGTGCCAACTTGAAGGTACACTTTTTTAATCTGGCTTTATTTTTAAAGGTGAATATAAAATAAAAATATATTTTTTAATATTATAAATTTTAAAAATGAGACTCTGTTTGTGATATGGAATAGATATGATATAAGAAAATATTTTATCGGTTTAACTAGGCGATTATTTTTCTTCACTAAACACCTGTTCAGGAACAGCGATTGGTTTAACCAAAAATTGTCCTTTAGGTCATGTTGCAGGGAATTTAGTGCTCAACACTTTCTTGTGTCCAATTTTGTTCTTCAACCAGAGGCATGAAATACTGGGTGAACTAATGATCTTGGAGATAGAGCTAACTTGTACGCCACCTTACCCGTCTTTTCTATTACTTGGAAAGGCCCAAAATATTTGGAAGAGAGCTTTAAATTTCTCTGCAAGGCAATTGAGTATATATTAGAGAAATAACATGATATTGTTATTTTTCTAACAATATTATGTCATTTCTCTAATATTGAGGATTGTCTACAAGGCTACAAGCATATAACTTAAACTCCCTTTCGATCGGCCATTTGAAGGTCAGCATCTTTCTTATCTCCGCTAGGGTTGGTGCAAGGATTCTTTGAGTAGATTATTCAGCAAGTCCCTCCCTTGAAGAAAAGGTCTCTATTGCAACTACCTTGGAATTACCAGTGTTGGGTACTGTCATTGTTCTCGGTTTAGCTCCATATAATAGAGTGCCTCGTAAGGGGTCATCTTGATAGAACTATGTAATGAAGTACTGTACCACCATCCATCTACGGGTAACCATTTGATCCATTGTTGTGGTCAATGGCTGGTCATGGCTCTAAGGTAGCTTTGTTTTTATTTATTTTTTGCTACATTAACACACAGTACACACACACCCTTCTGCCATCAAGGATTGAACCTTCGACCTCATTAAAACCATGAGACTGTAATTCAGTAAATACGCACACCTAGAGGGGGGGAGTGAATAGGTGTTTATACTTAAAGTGATAGACAGTGACAACTTTTTGTAAAATTCTGCTACAAGATCAATTCAGACAGCTTGTACCTGTCTGTTTTGGTGTCTGGATTAGTGAATTTATAAACTGGTATAAAACAGAACACGGAACTTTAAGCCAACAGAAAGTAAAAGTGCAGAAACGTAAAACACCAGAATTTTTACGTGGTTCAGCCCCTATCCTCTATCTAGTAGCCTAATCCACGTCCAATCCCAACTAGGATTGGAGACTCTTTTTATTACTATTTAAAACTCAATACACAAATAACTCCCTATTACAAAGAAGCCTCAAAGCTGATATTGGACACCTATGCCCCTGGTTTGCACCTCTGCAACATGTACACCACTACACCTCTTCTCACCTCTGAGACCCTTGAAGCCTTCTATGAACAGACTACTTAAAACAGAAAATCTCAAGCAAAAATTATGCTTACTTTCGGTTTACAAAGAAATTTTCAGCACAAAAGAATATGCTCTATAATAATATAAGGCTGGACTAAAACAATTTGTACGCTCTGATGTATTCTCTCAATTTGATTGCTGGTTGTTCGTGCCTCTTTTAACCAGCCGAAGAGAAGATATATATAGCGAATAAGGAGCAACGGCTATGACATGTGATGGCTAATATTTCTCAGACCCGTTAGACACTTCCCATAATTTCTGCAGCTTTGAATCTCAAGAAAGATATTACGCGGATATTCACCAGCTATTTGAATATGAAACACTGAAAATAAAAGAGAGAAGATTTCCTACAAAACAACCGTGTTAAGCATGAATAAAGGAGACAAATAAGGATATTTCCCAATAGCTAAAGTCAGGCTCCTTTTCAAAATAGAATGCTAACTAATGTGGACACCACTAAGAGAGATAACGTCTTAAACTAAATCAATCACTCACGAGATACTCTGATGGAGATATTCTGATGACATAGGCAAATCAATTTGGGCTAGCATAAAATCTGTTCTTTAATAACATACTAAATTGAATCTTCCTTAAAACACATCAATTCAAATGTGACCTGATTTTAAATCATATTCCAACCGCCAATGAAAAGAAATCGAAAAAAAATAGTTCATGCAATTCCCATAACACATGCATATCAATTATAATATTATAACCCATAATCCATGCATATTTAATATAATAACCCATCATGAACCATGCACACTTAAATTAGTCATCAATCAAAATATCGTATAATTAAAAACTAACATTCTCCCCCTTTTTGATGATGACAATTTATGCACTACTTTTACCAATCATATGCTCCCCCTAAATTTATGCATATGAGATTTCCATCACAGATAGGGAAACATAAAGCAAATAAGGGTGACATATATAATATCTAAATAGATAAGCCCATGCATCACATAGATATCATATCCCAAATTAGTTATAAACCAATAACATCATTAGTAGCATAGTCTAATATAAAACCAAATACAAACCATCCAAAAAACCACTATCCAAAAACCACTAGTCTTTTATCCTTTTCTTGTCCCCTTATACTTCTCCCCCATTGGCATTATCAAAAGATGGGAGTCGGGAAGCGCGATCATCGGTGCGGTGTGTTGTTTCATAGAGAACATCATCCGATCTCTTGTCAATTCTTGGATTTTAACCACATAGTCGTTGTGATGAGAAACCAGGACTTCCATCCGTCCGGAGACATAATCAACCTTGTTGTTCAACTCTTGAATATGTGTGGAGGCTGTTTGAAGGGCGGAGTCAAACCGAGTGCCCATATCTTGGACAAGTTGAAAAAGAGTAGAGAGTTGAACATTGGAAGGAGGAAGATAAGTAGAATCTGGTATGGGAGAATTAGGAATAGGAGAAGAGTGTGGAGATGGTGGAGTTGAAGGAGGAACCTTCTCAACTTCCCAACATAATGTTCCAGCAGAATTCATAGTCAACTTGGATTGAGACAGGATATATTTATCAATCACATCAGAAACTTTGACGACATCTTCATTGACAAACGAAATTCCAAAGTGGGCAAGAATTTTGGTAAGAAAATCCCCCATAAGGAAAACACTTCGCTTTATTTGTCAAACAACTCTCCATGTGCTTAATCATAAGCAACGCAAAATTAAACTTTGTTCCAGAGAGTATTAAGGCAGAAAGAATTAAATCTTGATATGTCATATTGGAACGACCCCCATTCCTAGGAAGCAAATTTGCACGAATGAGTTTATGAATGACATTATTCAAGGGGGTAGTTTCCACGACAGTGGGTAAGCCAATAAATTTAGCCGAGGAACACTCTTTCACAATTCGTAACTGTTCAAGGACGGTTAAATTTGCAAATTCTATGTGTCCCTTAAGGGTGAAAGGACAGAATCCAGAACATGGAATATTAAGAATCGAGCCCAGAACAGTAGAATCAAAGACCAGTGTTTTGTTTTTCACAAAAGTTTTTATAACATCATTGTTAACAGACATATTCCCAAAATTTTTTTTAATGAAAGTGGGATAGGCAGATTTGGGTGGACTCAACATAGCAGAGAGGTTCACTTTTTCAAATAAAGCTGTGACCCCAATTTGTTGGAATAGGGCATGATCAACTGATTTCCCAAACACAATCGTTTTATTGAGCATAATATCTTGAAATCGCAGAGCATAATGAGAGGAAGAAAAAATTAGAGGAGTACCATGTGTTTGAGAAGGCGAGGAAATCACATGGTCCGAAGAGGAGGAATCGGGGATGAGGATGGGGTCGGTTGATTTTCCTTTCGAACGATGCTTCAAAGATTGTGTTGACAGAACCCCCAAATCAGTCGATCGGCGTGTGAAAATTCGATTAGAGCGCCGGCGTGAGAAGTGAGGTGGGATAGGCGGCTTGCTCGGAATCGTTTCCCTGCCGGTGTGGACCACATGACCGCCACGTGTTTTAGCCATGGACAACTCTTTGAAAAACCTAGAGTGTAAGAAGAGAGATGGAGTACGAAGAGAGAGAAGCTGATAAACACGGTGAGAGAGAAATTTGCACACTGGGAGAGAAAAACTCAGAAGAGTCCTTTAATATACCCAATTAAGCGCTCAAAATATTTAGGCTAGTTTCAATATAGCCCTCCTTACCATATATATATATTTTTAAGAGATAATATGTCACATATAGTTTCACATATATAGCGATTAAACATATAATAAAATTAACGGCATGTAATAAAGGATTGCACATATGTTAAAATAAATGTCTAGAATATATATATATATATATATATATATATATATATAATTTGTATTTTTAATTAAGAATGATATATATATATATATTTTTTTATTTTTTTATTTTTTTTAATTATTATTTTTTTTATTATTATTATATATATATATATAAAGGC
The DNA here is from genome assembly GCA_020205605.1 of Panax ginseng. NCBI lineage: Eukaryota > Viridiplantae > Streptophyta > Magnoliopsida > Apiales > Araliaceae > Panax > Panax ginseng. The sequence continues at coordinate 73,611,107 of CM035141.1, forward strand.
ATAAAAATATGATAATTAAGCACAAACAGAGATTCCAAGTTCTCTTCTCAAAGTACAAAAATGTTCCTCACTTAAAGGTTTTGTAAAAATGTCGACCATTGATGTTCAAGAGGGACAAATACTAACTTTATTAATCCTTTAGCAACATTATCTCTTAAAAATGATGTCTCACTTCAATATGCTTAAATGCGAGAATGAAGCACAAGATTTTTAGAGATATCAATAGCACTAGTATTGTCACACATAATAGGCACATTTTCACAAATAACATTTAAATCATGTAATGTTTGTATCATCCACGAAATTTGTGAGCAACAACTACTACCGCCCGCCAAATATTCACCTTCCAGTAGTAGACAAGGCAACGAGATGTTTGTTTCTTCTTTGTGCTTATTATAAGGCTTTAACCTAAAATTCACAAGCACCACTTGTGCTTTTTCTATCAACTTGGCACCCTGCATAATCTGCATCTGAGTATCCAATTAGTTCAAAACTTTGAGATATAGGATAGTATAAGCCTAAATTCATTGTGCCAGCCAAGTATTTAAATATTCGTTTTACCGCTGTAAGATGAGATTCTTTCGGTTGAGCTTGAAATCTAACACAAAGGCATACACTATACATAATATCTGGTCTTGATGCAGTTAAGTATAGTAAACAACCAATCATACCTCGATACATTGTCATGTCAACATCATTACCTGTAGTATCTGTAGTAAGCTTGATAGTAGTACTCATTGGTGTTGACTTTGGTTTGGTATTTTTGAATCCAAATATCTTCAATAGTTCCTTCACATACTTGGATTGATGAATATGAATCCCTTCATTTGATTTTTTGATTTGAAATCCCAAGAAATAATTTAATTCGCCCATAAGGCTCATATCAAACTCATTATGCATACATTGGGAAAACCACTACACAACGAAAGAGTTAGTAGTAGCTCAAATATGATATCATCCACATAAATTTGAACAATTAATAAGTCCTTATTTTTGGTTTTAGTAAAAAGAGTGGAATCAATTTTACCACGATTAAAACCTTTGTCTAATAAAAACTTACTTAATCTTTCAACCAAGCTCTTGGAGCTTGTTTTAATCCATACAAAGCCTTTTTCAATTTAAACACATGGTGTGGATATTTTTCATGTTCAAATCCTGGAGGTTGCTTGACATACACTTCCTCATTTAAATAACCATTTAAAAATGCACTTTTCACATCCATTTGATATAATTTAAATTGTCTAAAGCATGCATAGGCTAACAAAATTCGTATGGCTTCCAACCTTGCAACAGGGGAAAAAGTTTCTTCATAATCTATACTTTCTTGTTGATTATAGCCTTTAGCTACCAATCTAGCCTTATTCCTAGTAATTATGCCATTTTCATCAAGTTTATTTTTGAAAATCCATTTTGTACCAATTATAGAAGCATTTTTATGAGGTTTGACAAGATCCCATACCTGACACCTTTCGAATTGGTTTAATTCTTCCTGCATGGCAATAGACCAATTTTCATCTTGGATTTCTTCCTTGGCACTCTTTGGTTCTATTTGAGAAAGGAATGCAGAGAATGCACAATAATTCCTTGCTTTCCTTCTTGTGTTCATCCAAGTATCAGGATCACCTATGATCAAATTTGGTGGATGATTTCTCACTGTTCTAGATAGCATAGGAAGCCTTGCTGCAGTCATTTGCTCTTCAGGTTCAGGTTCTACAACGTCAAGCTCTGCTTCAAACTGATCGTCTAATTCTTCTTCTAATGCAGACGGGTTAAGCTGTCTGACTGGAGGCGTCTGCATGTCTGAGTTTTCAACCGGGATAGATGACTTAGTTTGTCTAGTTTCATTTGTTTGCTTTTTCACGTTAAATCGACTTTCCTTCCGATGCAGACCAGGTTGAAATTTTTTCGAGGCCAAACGTCATTTACTAATCAGAACGTCTTTTCCTGTAGAACTTTCATTTTCTTCTTTTGATAGGACACGGTTAGATTCATCAAAAACGACATGCACAGATTCTTCAAATTTAAATTTATCAAGATTATACACCCTGTAAGCTTTACTTTGCATCGAATAACCAAGAAAAATAGCTTTGGTTGATTTTGCATCAAATTTTCCAAGGTTACTATTAGTGTTTAGAATGAAACATTTAGCACCGAACACTTTAAAATAATTAATATTTGGAATCCTGTTGTTAAGCAACTCATATGGTGTTTTCATTAGGATGGGTCTAATTAATACTCTATTTAAAATGTAACATGCAGTACTTACAGCTTCTGCCCAAAAACTTTTAGGCAGTTTACTTTCATGTAGTAAAGTTCTTGCCGTTTCTTGAAGAGTACAATTTTTACGTTCCACCACACCATTTTGTTGAGGCGTTCTTGGTGCAGAAAACTCATGTGTAACACCTTTCTCACTGCAATATGGTATAAAGTCTTTTCCAAATTCTCCACCGTGGTCACTCCGTATACCAATTAGCTTGAGGTTGTGTTTTGTTTCAACATTCTTTATAAGCTTTTCAAATTCTGCAAAAGCTTGATCTTTAGTTTTCAAAAATAAAACCCATGTAAATCTTGAAAAATCATCAACAATAACAAAGGCATAATGATTATTTCCTAGACTAGCATATCTCTCGGGTCCAAATAAATCAAGATGCAGTAATTGAAGAGGTAAAGAAGTTGATACCTGATTTTTGCTGGTAAAGGAATTTCTTGCTTGTTTACATAACTGGCATACATCACAAATACCTGTCTTTTCATATTTTAGCTTTGGTAAACCTTTAACAAGGTTCTTTGTAACTAACTTGTTAATCAATTCCATATGCACATGCCCCAACCTTCGATGCCATAGAATAGTTTGATCTTGAACAACAGCTAAACAGATATCCTCATTTTGATTTTCAAAATTTATAGTATATATATTACCTTCTCTGTTAGCTACTAAAGGAACATTATGGGAGGCATGTATAATAGCACATTTATCTTTTTCAAAAATAACTTTATGACCACTATCCATTAGTTGACTTACACTAATTAAATTATATTTTAACCCTTCAACATGATGGACATTGTCAATGTAAACCTTATCATTACCAATTTTACCTTTCTGGAGTGATTTGGCATGTGGTGTCATCTCCAAAAGTAACCGTGCCTCCTTTCTTTGCAATAAGTGAAGTAAATTTAGTTCTATCACCCGTCATGTGTCTAGAACATCCACTGTCAAGTACCCATTTATGTGATGGTACTTTAGGTTTTAAGCATACCTACAAGGCAAAGAAGTGACTCATCGTTTTGGTACCCAAATCTGTTTGGGTCCAGTTTTGTTAGTAGCAATCAACTCTCCTTTCTTTACCCAAACTTGTTTTATTTTAATTTTACTACAGTTTGTATCAAAATGTCCTTTTAAATCACATTTTCTGTAAGTAACATAAGGTGAACAATAAAGAGGCTTGTTCCTTGGTTTGTTATTTATTACTCTAATTTTATTAGTCGTGCTTTTTATGTTTTTAACAAGATTATATCCAATTCCTTGTTTATCTAAGCTTGACCTTTGAGCACCCAACATTATATTTAAATTCTCTTCTCCTTGAACAAATTTTGCAAGATCCTTTTTCAAAGATATTATTTCTTCATCATTGTTACTTTGCATGTTTATTATTTTTTCATCATTAAAGGCATCTATACAAGTATCTCTCATTTTCAAGCTTTCTTTTAAATCATCATTTTCCTTTTTAAGGCTATTATTTTCTTTATTTAATTTGTTTGCACGATTATATAAAATTTTATTATAATTATCTAAATATCTAATTTTAGCATTCAACTGAGATACTTCACATGATGAGCAATCTTTAACTATTTCTTGTTTTTTCTCAATTAAAGTTTCTACTTCCTTCATTAAGTCATTTATCCAACTTTTCAAGTGAGCATTTTCTCTTTTTAATACGAAGGTTTTCATTTTTTAAACCGGATAGTCGAAATAGTAATTTCTCCAAGTTCGGGACTTACCTCGGATGTTTCCTCATTGTGTATTCCGGTGAAGCATAGTTGAAGCGCTTTCTTCTTCTTGATCTTCATGATCGATTCATCATCACTCCATGTCATTAGAGCCTTCCCTTTTGAATCATTTGCTTTGTTCTTTCTTTTTAGTTGGAAGCAATCTCTTTTGAAGTGTCCAGGCCTTCCACATTCGAAACAGGTTTACTCTTGAGGCTTTTGCTTGAAATCTTTCTTGTTGTTGAAGGCTTTTGTTAGTAATTTTGGTTTATTCTTCTTTCGGATCAGCTCCCTCAATTTTCTGGTCATTAATACTATTTCTTCATCTGAATCATCATCATAGCCTTCTATGTATCTTTCAGCTTGTAGGGCCAAGGTCTTCTTCTTAGGTGCCTCATCTTCTTCATCATACAATTTTAGTTGGTTTTTAAACTCTTCAAGTTCTCCAAATAAGGTAAGAGTTTCCATTGTTCTGATTGTGGCTGAGTCTTGAAGTGTTGTAACTTTTGGTGCAAATCGCTTTGGCATGACTCTAAGAAGCTTTCGGTTGATTTCCTTTTGATCAATCTTTCGTCCGAGCATGTTTAGAGAATTCATTAGAGTAAGGAATCTTGTTTGGGCATCTCTAATTGATTCATTTTTCTCCAATTTGAATAGCTCGTATTCATGCATTAGCATGCTCAGCTTGACCTCCTTCACTTTAGTAGTACCCTCGTGGCTCATGATGACTGTGTCCCAAATTTCCTTAGCCGTAGTACAAGACGAGACCTTATCTATCTCCGACTGAACCATGCCACTTAAGAGTGTATTCATGGCCTTGGAATTATAAGACATCATATACGATTCATTTGAGTCCATTTCCATGAGATTCTTTGGCTTGCCATCATCATGTTGCGGAATGACTGGTCCATGTTCGACTAACCACCATTCCCATGGGTCACGGTTCAGATAGATCTTCATTCTGAACTTCCAAAAGTTGAAGTTTTCACTTTCGAACAGCAGTGGTAGCCTACTTGTTGACTGACCTTCTTGAAAGTTTAGGTATGCCATAGGATCTTCCCCTACGACCTGCAACGATCAATATTAGTAGAGCCTTGCTTTGATACCAAATGTAATTCAGTAAATACGCACACCTAGAGGGGGGTGAATAGGTGTTTATACTTAAAATGATAGACAGTGACAACTTTTTGTAAAATTCTGCTATAGGATCAATTCATACAGCTTGTACCTGTCTGTTTTGGTGTCTGGATTAGTGAATTTATAAACTGGTATAAAACAGAACACGGAACTTTAAGCCAACAGAAAGTAAAAGTGCAGAAACGTAAAACACCAGGATTTTACGTGGTTCAACCCCTATCCTCTATCTAGTAGCCTAATCCACGTCCAATCCCAACTAGGATTGGAGACTCTTTTTATTACTATTTAAAACTCAATACACAAATAACTCCCTGTTACAAAGAAGCCTCAAAGCTGATGTTGGACACCTATGCCCCTGGTTTGCACCTCTGCAACATGTACACCACTACACCTCTTCTCACCTCTGAGACCCTTGAAGCCTTCTATGAACAGACTACTTAAAACAGAAAATCTCAAGCAAAAACTATGCTTACTTTCAGTTTACAAAGAAATTTTCAGCACAAAAGAATATGCTCTATAATAATATAAGGCTGGACTAAAACAATTTGTACGCTCTGATGTATTCTCTCAAATTGATTGCTGGTTGTTCGTGCCTCTTTTAACCAGCCGAAGAGAAGATATATATAGCGAATAAGGAGCAACGGCTATGACATGTGATGGCTAATATTTCTCAGACCCGTTAGACACTTCCCATAATTTCTGCAGCTTTGAATCTCAAGAAAGATATTACGCGGATATTCACCAGCTATTTGAATATGAAACACTGAAAATAAAAGAGAGAAGACTGCCTACAAAACAACCGTGTTAAGCATGAATAAAGGAGACAAATAAGGATATTTCCCAATAGCTAAAGTCAGGCTCCTTTTCAAAATAGAATGCTAACTAATGTGGACACCACTAAGCGAGATAACGTCCTAAACTAAATCAATCACTCACGAGATACTCTGATGGAGATATTCTGATGACATAGGCAAATCAATTTGGGCTAGCATAAAATTTGTTCTTTAATAACATACTAAATCGAATCTTCCTTAAAACACATCAATTCAAATGTGACCTGATTTTAAATCATATTCTAACTGCCAACGGAAAGAAATCAGCAATAATAGTTCATGCAATTCCCATAACACATGCATATCAATTATAATATTATAACCCATAATTCATGCATATTTAATATAATAACCCAACATGAACCATGCACACTTAAATTAGTCATCAATCAAAATATCGTATAATTAAAAACTAACAGAGACGAGTCATATCACTGAGCCAAATACTATGTGTATCTAAGGTAGTTTTCAAGACATCTATTAACTTTCTCTATCTGTCCATCACTCTCGGGATGATAAGACGAACTATAACAGAGTTGAGTACCTAGTAAACTAAAAACTTCATGCCAAAAAGTACCGATGAAAAGCTTTTTTAACTTTAAATTACTTGTCAATTTCTTTTTAAGTTTGCTTGGGTTATGTACCTTAAAATTGTACATCTTTTATTTACTGTTTTATTAACCTATATAAAGGCAGTATCCAATGCACGAGTCTCATGCAAACATACATTATTTCTAAGACATGAGTGACATGATAAAAAGGAAGAAGGAAGCATTAAAGAAAGAAAAAATCAAGGCTAGAGCCATTAATCACGTGGTCATTTTCCCACCTTCGAATTTCAATTATAGCCAAAGTTGGTAAAGTTGTGGTCATGGTGCTTGATAGCTACTAGACAATTAATTATTTAATATCCCTATACCAACTATGTTCTTGAACACCTGGCCAAAATTAATAGGATCTTATTTGATATACTCAGACACGAAGCCAGGATTTAATTTTGGGGGCCAATATATTTTTTAACAACATATATAATATATATTCAAGAAAAGATTACTCGGAAGAATGCATTGATATGGACCTTAATTGATATAAGTTTGTCGAACTTCTTCACACAACGACATTTCTATATTTCAATACGTTTTTCAGGATCACGCTCCAAATAATTAATATCTCATTCTTTACCTTCAATTCTTGGTGATTTTAGAAAACGTTGTTCTTGTTCAGGAGTAGGCAGATCTAGATATTTGAACATTAAGCTTAGGAGTAGGCAGAGATGTGTCAACATGATTTGATTGCTTTCTCTTGAAAAATGAATCAATAGTATGTGATTTTCCCAATATTCTAAAACAAAAATAAAAAATTCAATTAACTACACTACAAGAATGAGTTGATTAATCAATATTATTAGACCACTCATTGAACTTTTTAATAATAAAATTTTCATAAATTTGCAATCAAATAAGTTAGGATTTTATTTGGTTACCGAAAAATAAATTGAATATGCAAATGGAATTAACATATGCAATATTATGATCACTCATTAAACTTTTAAAAATTAAAATATAAAGTTTCATAAAATAAACAAAGAATAAAAAAAATTAAATAAGGATTTTAGTTGGTTACCTGGATACAAATGTATCATTCAATTGGAATAACACATATACAATATTATGCTCCAATTATACAAACATATATGCAATTATAATGAATTTACTAATAAAATTAGTTTACAATCAGAAGAGACTTTTTGAATAACTTGATAAATGAACAAGTGAACCTTACACAATTTTCAAACCTTAGGGGGGCTTGTCCCCTCCGGTCTTAAGCTAGCGTCGTCCCTGGATATACTGTATATTTCTTTTGTCTGTCAAAAGATGTTAAAAAAAAGTTTGTCCAACAAAATGAATGGCAAAAGTATAAAATTCAAATATAAAAAATACCCTCTCCATTCCGAATTATAAGATCAATACTAACTTTTTAAAAGTCAAATCGAGATATTTTTAAATTTAAAAATAATATAATTCATTGAGGACGTGAGAGGTGAGGACTACCTCACGTTCCTACATGAGATACCCCTTTATAATAACAATATTTTAAAAAAATTACACAAAATATTTTTTTATACATAACACAAGAATGAGTATATTCAAGTATTTAAAACAACGTCATTTTGAAGACTACCTAGCGCGAGGTAGCCCTCACCTCCCATTTTGCCAAACTCATTTAATTTTTGAAAATTTTAAATCTCATTAGTAATAGTTGTTTTTAAATAATGTATGATGTTCACATATTTGTATGGACATAAACTAAATAAATTAATTATTCTAAATTTTGATTTTGAAATTAATTTAAAAAGTCAATACTAATTTTATAATTTAAAGTCAATATGAAATTTTAAGAAATCACTACTTAGGAGGGGTGTATTCAATTAAGACTTTAAAAGTTTAGTTCTATTCAATCAAGACATTTAAAGAGTTTATAAAAGTTTACTGGTATTCAATTACAACTTTTGTAATGTCTTTAAGAGTTAGGTGGTATTGAATTGAGACTTTTATAAAGTCTATAAAAGTATTTTGGTATTCAAATTAGATTTCTGTCAAATGGTAGAGTTTGACAGACTTTAGAAAAAGCGATACCCATATACAAAGTCTGAACTCATCTCTAAAGACTTCCAAATATTTGAGAAAGGGAAAAGATGAACAAAAGAGAAAGAGATAGAGGAGATCAAACAAAGAAGAGAACAATATATATATATATATATATATATATATATATATATATATATATATATATATATATATATATATATGTCTCACTTTCTCTCTCTTTACCTCATTCATCTCAAAATACAAACTCCAAAAAATGATGAGAGCTATTATAGTAGGTGAGGGGAGATAAAAAGGAGGATGGGTTAAAAAGAGGGAGTAACGTTAAGGGTTCCAAATAGAACCAATGGTATAAATGAAGATAACAAATATTTTAATATCATTTTATATTTCTTCTCTCCCATAAAAAAATCTCATTTAATATCTTTGTAGTATTAAGAAGGTATTTTGTTTTATTTTTATTTTTAAAAGTAATAAATTTGTTAATTTTGTTATTTGTTGAAAATTATAAATTGTTATTTTAGTAATAATGACTTGATAAGAAAACAATAATGAACAATTTTAAAATTGAAATTGTTATTTTAATTACTGTTAGTAGAAAATGACTTTTTTTTATGAAATATTAAAATTATGTAATAAAGACATTTTCTTGTAATAGATGGGGTATGATTTAATAATTCAACTTCAACAATGCCTTTTATTTCAAAATAGCTTGTGACATGGTCAAAATATTTTAATATTAATATTTAATATCATAATCATTTCATCTAAAATATAAGATCTTTGTTGACTTTTTAACAATTAATATAAGCTTCAAGATATATTAGAAGTATACAAATATCTATCAAGTCTTGGTAAAAAGTCTATAAAAGTTTGTCACTTATTTCATGCGCAGTCTTTAAAAGTAATTTTAAAATTTTTATAATCCACAAACTCTACAAAAGTCTGCCACTTAGAAAAATATATTTAAAAGTCATTATTAAATACATCCTCCTTAAATTTAATATTATCAAGTTACTGTATTCCGTAATATATAGTATTATTTAATATATATAAATATAATAAAACAGAACAGAATTATATATATATATATATATATATATATATATATATATATATGTATATCACAGAAAAATATAAACATATAAATTCGAGTCCTTTGAATTCACAAAGTCTCCTTAAAGCAAACTTATTCCCTCACTGGTGCTAAGGATTAAATGAATAATTGCTTCCCAAGATAAAACGAATTTCCAGTTCTTAATTAGAAGCACTTCAAAATTAAGAACACAACGTTATGTTATGTTCTGAACTGTATGAACTATAATGATGCATGCAAGCAGAAAACTGGGAAAAGCTCACTAAATGTGTGTTATTTTTTCGATAAGGGAATATCAAGAATGGGAATGAGCGAGCGGGCGGAAACCTCTCGCACCTCATCAGAATCGGAAAGAAGCGAATCGGAAACGGAAACCCTCATCGCAGCGGGAAGTAGTAGAACGAAAATGGTAATACGCAGAAACGGGAACGGGAAAAATATGTGCAGAACATAAAAGAAAAAAAATTGATTTCTCGTAGGCAAAACTATACGTAGTATTACGATAACAAAATTTGATAAAACATTAAATAAATTTTGTCCAAAAAATATATATCATGACCCACCCACAACCCGGCCCGACCGGATGGCGGTGTATGTGGGTTTCAACCATGCCTTGACTAGGTCCTCTCCCTTCCACAAAAGTGGGGTGCCCCTTGGGGCCCTTCCCGATTGAGCAAACATCCCATATATATGTTTTTCATTTTTCCCTTTAATGCCCTATGTGGGACTTTTGCAATTTACAACTTCAAGTATGTGACTTTGGAGTCAATTTTCTCATTTAATTCTTAATGGATTTGAACATATAAATATATCACGTTATACTCCTCGCGGAGGAGAACGCATTAGTGCATGGACCCGACATTTCCGAAGTATGGATCCCATATTAAATTAAGCCTCAAAATGCTTTAATATTTATTTTGTCAAACCCATTTCCAACACTTTCAGTAATTGTTAGGAATATATTCTTTGAAGAAAAAAAATAATCTTCTTTTGAAATCATGTTTTAAAGACGTATCAGTAGTTTTGAATGAATGTGATATTTGTGGTATTGGAAACGTATGCAGAAAATGATGAAAAAATAGTTTACCGTATGTAGTTAATACCTAAATGCATCTCCAGATATTGCATTATTTGGACTTGTTTTTTAAAACGACAATTAAAAAAATAATGGGGGAGTATAATTCACCCTATAAAATTTACATTTCAGCTCTCAACTAAGAACATGTGAGTCACTTGCATCAATTTACAAGTTCATACTATTTTTGCTTGAATTGTTGTACACGTAGTGGTCACATGTATATAGGTCCACTTTGACAGAAAAAGAAGATAAGAAAGCTGAATATAGAGCGATACGACATTATGCAAATTATTAGGAGGAGAAAGTATTTTAAATAATTA